>CM053789.1:901099671-901482171 GCA_028749045.1 Cupressus sempervirens
GAATTACAATAGGAAAGGTAAACTTCTAAGAGAGGGTGACGAATTACTAGTTTAAGCTTGGACCCATAAGACTTTCACAAAACATCCATCTCATACGTTTACTAAGTAAACTAAAATATCATGTAAAGCATTTATATCTTAAACATGTAAGAAAGTAAACATTCACACACATATAATACAATATATGATTACCTAGAAACCCTCCAATGAGAAGGTAAAATTGGGGTGGGGATGATATCCAAAAATCTTCACTACTAAATTAATAAAGTGTATCCAATGAAGGTTACAATGTTTTGACCATGAAACATGATCTACCCTCTGAAAGGTTTGCCTTGTTAAAGGCTTACAAAGACTATTAGGTCTCACCCTGTTAAAGGATTTCAACACCTTGTTAGAAGTGTGCCTTGCTAAAGGACTTCAACTCACAATTAATTAGGCATCTTGTTAAAGGATTTCAATACAACCTGTTAGGACTACTCTATTAAGAGATTTGACTGATTGACATGCTAGAATGATTAAGAAATTATCATATGGTTAACACTTGATTTCTTGATTGTAGTTCACCTCTAAACTATTATCTTCTCGATCCTTCTTGATCAGATGTTTATTTGCTATATACTCTTCTCTTTCCTCTATTCTACTCTAACTGATTCTGCAATGCAATCTTACTTCACAACTCCTTAGCCACCATGAATTCTCTATTTTCACATGCAAACTACTTTCTTCACTCCTTCATACACCTTACACACACTAGAGAGTTTGGGTTTTGTCCTCCTTAAGAAGACTTTGGTGACTTAGGGTTAGGTATGAATCAACAGCTGTGATTCATCCATTTTGTCGCTTAAACCTTCCCTTTTACTCATTGACTGCATGTAATTGCAATGGGAATCTAGCATAAGATTCATACTTATCTCCAAAATATCATAATTCATCCTTAAGTTGGCTCAAAAATGGTTTACATAGTTGTTTGTGCCATTACAAACAACTATGTCAAAGCTATGTCACTCAGCATCTGAAGTCTTTGATGCTTAGCATATACTATCTTCTATATTGTAACTCAACATCTCTATCACTTGGCATGCACTTTTTGCTTGGCTCTTGAATCACTTAGCATATAATATCTGCTTGGCACTTGAGTGACTCAGCACATGAGTGGCTCAACACTCATTGTTGACTCGACATGCTCTTTAATATATGTTGTGCTCAGCATATACTACTTGTTCAACATGAACTAAGTAAATAACTTAAGTGTGTGGATACTCAATTGTCAAAACCAATTTGAGATCAACAATCTCCTTCTTTGACATGAGTGTCAAAAACACTTGAGTTTACATTAATATCCTTAATCTCATGAGCATAACATATCTATAACTTGACTTATGTACGAAACTTCAAATTTTCAAAATTTTGTAGCAACATAGATACCTCAAAATTTGATAACTCCCCCTGAGTTGATATATCTATTTTGTATCAAAATCCTATACTTTTTCTAAGTAAGTATGCCTTAACTAATACTCTTTGACTTCATGTTGTCTATTCTATTGTTTTGTGCTTGCTCTTTTACTTACTCTTCCCCATTTTTCATTCTCCTTATATATCCCCCAAAATCTCTATCTTTTAGCTCTACCTCTTTTTGACACTTATGCCAATGGGCTATACACTTATAGTGTGTTTGTCTAGAAAATATTTATGAACATATAAGATTATCTTAAGAGTGACATCCGAATTCTCACATGTTACATCTGAAGACTTGACTTGGATGGCTAGCTCGACAACAAGGTGGACTAGGTCATCTAATGTTGAAAGATTTAGATCTTTCTTCATAAGAGTTTCAACATAACCTAGTTCCTTGTGGAAAATTTCCATATGAGGGGTCAAAGTTGATTGAATGCTATTCAATTTAGCCCTTATATTGGCTTGTTTTGTTGATAGTGTAGCTAACTCACTCTAGGGTTTGTAGCAATGGTCTAAAGTGCTTTTCACTCTGAGCTAGTGTCATTGGCAGTTTTGTGCTTGATGAACTAATCTGACTTTCCAAGCTCAAAATGCGACTTCTAGTCTCTTGTGTGAAGAGCATTGGATTGCACTTTTTTTTTTTACAATAAGAAGATATTCTCAAGTACCTTCTTTACACTTTTCACTTTTTTTGCCAATGCTACTTGTGTTAGTGCTATGTCACCTGATATCTTTTCATTTACTTTTCTCTAAAATTTCTTTTCTAACAATTCTAACAATTTTGCATTTGTATCTAGTTATGTATCTCTAACCTTTTCCACTATATGTGTCATCTATTCAATCAATGGGTTGGTCTCATCTGGAGTTGATAGACTGAATGTATAAAAAAAGATGTCTTTGATGTCTTGTAATGCCTACTTTTGCCTTTGTTCCCTTCTAAGCATTTCTTGATGCTTCTTCCTTGCTAGGGATTCTTGAAGTATGCCCATTTGTTCTATAGTCATTGTATCATAATCATACTTTGGTAGAACAATTTCTTCATCAAGGCTCACATCTTCATATTGGATTACTTCTTTAGCCTTTGATGAGCTCGAGTTTGGCACTAAGATCTGCAATGGAGTTGCATCTGTGCTCGGCTTCTAAAGAGTTTGACCTAAAGGTATGCTAGATATTGGTAATGTTACCAAGGATTTAATAGCTTCTTGCTCTTTCACCTTTGGAGTCAACTTGGTCTCTTCAACCTTGTCCTTGTTTTCCACAATGTCTTGTGATGCACCTTGTGTTTGTGCTAGTGGTGCAAATAAGTCTATCTGACCTACTTTACTCTATTCTGTTGTAGTGCCTTATGCTTCCACTATATGTTGTTCAATTGTATCAACCATTTTAGATGTAGTTTTTGGTATGTTGTCCAAAGGTTTTACATGAGTTGCTTGAGGGGTTATAGTAGGTGGTTCTTATGTATTCACCTTTTTCCTTTTAGCATCAGTCATTATCTTCTGCAATTCATCCACACTAACCAATACAACATTTATCACAAAGTTTTTCCTACAATGTGGATTGATCAAGTATCTTCTTGAGATCTTTCTCTATAAGGGGATTTATGTTCTAATTTGTGACATCAAAAACATCCTTCACTAATATTGTTTTAGTAGTTTCACCTATTGCATGTTGGGGGCTGACATTAGGCAATTGTGTTTCTTGCACACTCTATTCTTCTTGCTATTGTACTTTAGTTGTTGCCTTGTTATCTATGTTCATCTCAGTTTCTCCCTCAATGGTTTTTTCATGATCATCTTCTTCATCGTCATCATTTACCTCTATGGGCTCTTCCTAACCTTCCTTCACTATAGTTAACCCCTATGTAAGCTTCCACATCTTTGTGGACTTCTTAACTACATCCTCAATATTGTTTTACAAAATGTTAAAGGCTCTATATTTAGGTACAAACCTAACAACATATTTCTTTATAGTCTTAGCAATTTTTTCCTTACTAAGAAGGCATCACTTATGCAAGAGATGACTCTCTTATATATCTCTCCAAGTTTAGACAATAGTTTCATTTCTACTCAACACTATGATATAAGCTTTTGGGCATTAACTTGGCAATCTCTAGTGGGGTAGTCTTGAATTTTTCCATCATGGCATATATAGCCTCCTCCACTTGATTCTTCTCCACTTTACCAAGATTATCAAAGTCTATATGAGAGAATCCTAATAAATCTGCACTATTCTTGACATTTTTACATAGATTCTCAAGATCTAATAGAGGATTATGACTTACCACTTTGAATTGGTTGTTGCCATCTGATTCTATTTTCTTCTCATCTGATTCAACTTGTGAAAAATATTTCCTTCTTGTGCTTTTATACACTTGTCCTTCCTACTTAGTAGGTTTTATCTTCTCTTTATCCTTTTGTGTAGTTGCATGTGCACTAGCCCTTATAGTAGGTTCAGTTGGTTTGGGCTGACTCGACTTGGCTACCTTCTTGGCTTTTTTTATTGGTTGGTCCTTAGCCTTCCTTTTTTTTTTTTTGTGGGAGTAGGTACTTCCTTAGCTTCTTCTCCCTCAGAACCTTCAGCAAATTTAGTCTCCTCTTCCTATTGGTCTTCTCCCATACCCATAGTTAGTGCAAGAGGTGCTTGTGTTTGAGAATCTTCTTCCTCTTCATCCTCTTCTTCTTCTTCTTCCTACTCAGTACCCTCTCTAAAGTTTGGCTTTCACCTTCTTTACTAATTTATCCTTCTTCTTTATTAAATAGGTAGTCTTTAGTTCCATTGTGATTTTGGACTTTTCCATTTCATAATTTCCAAATGCCTTAGAATTTTTATCTACCTCTTCTATAGGTAAAGTTGTAATAGCTGTTGATGCCTCATCCACATTTATTTCATATCTAAGTGGTCTTAACCATCTCACCCTTGGTGTAGCATCTTGTACAAAAGTCTAGTTATCATCTACTAGAAAACATACATCATCATAGTGTTTTTCTACTAAAGATACTGGTATTCTCAATCTCTTCTTCATTTATTGCTTGAAGTATTCAAAATAGCTAGTCATCACAGATTCAAAATTCTCTCCCAATTGTTCAATATACTCACCTATCTATACTGCCACTAATCTATTGGTTTTCTAGGCTACTATGCCAAATGTTGGAAAAGTGTTTTGCACATAAAATAATATGCATAACAGAATAAAACCAAATTTATATTATGCACTTTTTGTTTTTCTAATTGCTCCTAAATTCTCAACTAGCTATAGTAGTTGGAGTTCTACTAGATCATATGTGTGATCTTTCTTCAAAATTCTATATCCCACATCCACTACTATATATGGCACACTATTCAATCTAATAGATTGATAAAATTTGTGTGAAATAACCTTTACTACAAATTCTATCAAAGGATTAGTACTTGTATCAATAGCCATGCCATTGTTGTTCCATAGAGCTCTAGTATTCTTCTCAGTGACCTCTTTTGAATCACTCCTCAATGTCTTAGGCCTATCTAGGGTTGGATAACTAGTAACCCTATGGATTATTCTCTTGGTTATTTTGATAGGTCCATTGTCTAACCATAATGAACTATCATGAATTCTGCTAAGCACTACTCTTATCCATTTAGTTTTAAAGACATTTGGGAAATCTAGGGCTCGTATCAATCCTTTCTTTTCTATAATTTTGAATTCTTCCTTCAAGACACCATTCTCACATAATCTTTCATATGTTTAACTAATCTCCATATCCCCAATGCTACTGATTTTAGAGTTATAACATTTTCTGACATCTTGCACCATTAAAACTTTTGGTGGTATCATGGATAATGCACAAGAGGGGGTCTTGGTTGTAAGCAATATCAGGAATAGCTTTTTTTTCTAACTTCATTACTAACTATTTGAACATTTAAAACCTCCTTACCCTCTACATTCTTTGAACTTGATGCCATTTTTTGAAACTAGGATTTATGAAAATATAAACTGCATAGCTCAGCACTTGATAAATACCTTATAAGATCTAACAAAATGTTGCAGAATCACTACTCAAACCTTTTGAAATCACTTTGAATGGATTTCTCGATCACTTTTTTCTCTCCTTTCTCTTTCTCAATTTTGAGATGATGTGAAATGAGTTGAAATCGATAAAATACCCTTTGAAACTCTGCAATTAATGTTGATTGCTTACATAGTTGTAAGCTTGGCATCAACCAATTTCAAGCTCACTTAGAACCCATTAACATTCCATTCACTCAGCATCAAGTAGCATTTTACTTGACACACATAGGAAATATTTCATGCCCAACAATAACATGAAAGACTTAAAAAAAAATTTTGAATTTATAACATCTTGCATCTCTGTTGATGCTTATATGATCTTTCTAGTACTAAATTCCTTTGCAACTAATGTATAATATAACCTTTAAATATCAGTCCCACATACATCTTGATTGGCTATTTTGATGAGGTGTGATCACTTGACCCATTGGGTGAAGTGATCCCTTCTCCATTTGATGTGTTGCAATCATCTTTCTTCTTCCATGTCTTGTTTATTTCATCTCTGATATCTTGAACATCTTCCTTTTCTTTTCTATTATCAAATTCACAATTTGGTGCCTTTGACCTTGTTCAACAATATCTACTGATGTGATGAGTCTTCAAATAACTAAAATGTGTGGTTTGACTCAACCACCATTTGTAGTTACCTCTATAGTGTTTCCTAATACAATTCTCAGGAATATGTCCATATTCTTGACAATAATGATAGCTATATCTTGTATTATAATCCCAATTATAAGATTTTCCATTATTCCTTACCTTTTCTTACCTGTTTGATGATCACATGGGTTTGGATATGCATTCAAAATCTCTATGTCCATAATTCTTATAGATGTAGCAATATCCTTCAAATCTTTGTATATGTATGGTCCTACTCTACATTCATGTGCCTAATGACCTTACTTGTTGTACTTATGATAATGAACCATGCTCTTCTACTTGACATTCTAATTTACAGTCTTGCCCCTATACACATTATTAGTGTGTCCTTTCTTACCACAATTATGACAAATAGGTTTCAAGTTCGTAACTTTATTTTTCCTTTCTTCAGCACTTTTGGATTATTCTCCTTCTTCAATGCTAGTATATCTCAATCCACATATATCATTATTGGATCTAGGGAATCTCAGTAATTTCTCAAAGTATTTGATGACTTCATTTAGTTTGTTGATACTTTCAACAGATTCCTTCTCCCTTTTTAGGTCATTTTGCAATTGCTCATTCTGCAACTTCAATGTTGTTATCTCAATGTGCTTGACATTCAATTCATAGTTGACATTTATAATTTGGCTTATGATATCCAATTACATGTTGGAAATCTTGGTTAGCTCTGATGACTTCTCTTCCAATCTATTTTTCAAAACTCTTTTCTCATCTTCAATCATGGCTTTGTCTTCCATAGCTTTCTTCTTATGTTTAGTCACCTCACATAGTAGTATGGCTTGTAATTCTTTCTCTAAATTGAGATTTCTAATTTCTTCTAATTGGGATCTATTCTTTTCCATTAGATCTACAATTGCTACATCAAATTCATTGGAGTCTCCATTAGCAAATAGCTTATTAGTGTCCATCTCTTTGTATTGTGTGTCATTCTCAATAATAACAATTTCTTTCCTTCTCTTCAAAGATTTCTTTATTTCTTCTCTTGCTTCATCCACTTGATGTAGAATGAGTTGTATTTCAATTCTCTAATTCTAAATAATCTTTCCCAACTTGTAGACTTCTATTTCCAAGATCTTTCCTCAAAGTTGCAAAGCTTCTCTTTCAAAGGATTAGGCCCTGATACCAATTGTTGGAATTACAATAGGAAAGGTAAACTTCTGAGAGGGGGAGTGAATAAGTAGTTTAAGCTTGGACACATAAGACTTTCACCACACATATATCTCATACATTTACTAAGTAAACTAAAATATCATATAAAGCATGTATATCTAAAACATGTAAGCAAGTAAACATTCACACACATATAACACCAGATATCATTACCCAAAAACCCTCCAATGAGAAGGTAAAACTAGGGTGGGGATGACACCCAAAAATCTTCACTACTACATTAATAAAGTGTATACAATGAAGGTTACAATGTTTTGACCATGAAACATGATCTACCATGTGAAAGGTCTACCCTGTTAAAGGCTTACAAAGACTGTTAGGTCTCACCCTATTAAAGGATTTCAAAACCCTATTAGAAGTGTACCTTGATAAAGGAATTCAACTCATAATTAAGTAAGCACCTTGTTAAAGGGTTTCAATATAGCCTGTTAGGACTACTCTATTAAGAGATTTGACTAATTCACCTTCTAGAATTATTCAACAATGATCAGGTTAGCACTTGATTGCTTGGTAATAGATCACCTCTAAAAAATTTTCTTCTCAATCTTTATTGATTAGATGTCTCTTTTTTGTATACTCTTCTCTTTCCTCTATTATTCTCTAATTGATTCTGTAATGCAATCTCACTTCATAACTCCTTAGCCACCATGAATGCCCTATTTTCTAATGCAAACTACTTTCTTCTCTCCTTTATACACCTTACACACACTAGAGATTTTAGCGCTTTTCCTCCTTAAGAAGACTTTGGTGACTTAGGGTTGGGTATGAATCAATGGCTATGATTCATAGATTGTGTTGCTTAAACCTTCCCTTTTTCTAATTAGCTGCATGTAATTGCATTGGGAATTCAAAATAAGATTCGTCCTTATCTCCAAAATATCATACTTCATCCTTAAGTTAGGTCAAAAATGGTTCACATAGTTGTTTGTGCCATTAAAAACAACTATGGAAAAGTTGTGTCACTCAGCATCTAAAGTATCTAATGCTTGGCATATACTTTCTATACTATGATTCGTCATTTGTATCACTTGGCATGCATTGTTTGCTTGGCTTTTGAATCACTCGACATATACTGTCTACTTGACACTCGAGTGGCTTGGCACATGAGTGGCTTGACACTAATTGTTGACTTGGCATGCTCTATAATATATATGTTATGCTTGGAATATACTACTTGTTTAACATGAACTAGGTAAATAACTTAAGTGTATGGACACTCAATTGTCAAAACCAATATGAGATCAACACCTTATGCAAAGTTTTGACCGTATTAGGAGTCTATTACATACATATAGTATATCTCTCCTTATTAGAGGACTATACCTTGTTAGAGGCCTCAACCCTACTAGGAGTTGTATTACAAAAAATTGATCTTGCTTCTCTTACAATAATATAAAACATTACAAGTAGTATAACGTATTACCAAAATTGTGACTATGTTGATATCTCAAATATCTAACTAATCCTTAGTATTCCTTACATATGCTCATGCATATAAACCTATGCTCTATTTCAATCATCAAAATAGAATCTAATCATCATAAATAAAAGTTTCATATATCAATGATATCATGGCATAACCATTAGCATATTTTCTTAACCAAAAAATTGCCTTTATACACTTTTCCTTCTCGAGTTATCCTTGTACTTTACCATACATAATCAAAATAGGTTACTAATTTATTCTAGCTGAGGGTAAATATCTAGTATGACATCATTTCCTTTCCAAGCTCTTGAATTGATGAGTCAATTCAATTTCTTGACCAAAATGATCATATTGTACCATGTGCTCTATTTATGTGATAGTAAACTATTAATAATATTTACTTCTAAAACATGTGCAAAACACAAAATTATTTTAAGTGGACATGGATATATAAAGTAGACTATCCATACTAACATCTCCCAAAATTACAACTTTGTATCTACTTCCAATTAAGCTCGTCGAATCAAACAATCTGCCTATTCACTAATTTCCTAAATAATACAGACAATGTTCTTCATAAGAGTATACCAAACTAAATATATGTCTTAAAAAATAATACCTATACATAATATTATCATTAATGACAACATATATTAACTCACTTCAGCCAACTTTCCAATAATCTCCCCTTTTGGTAAAAATGAAAACTTTGTGAAAACCTGACAAAGTAACAAAAAAGTATCTTCAAAATTCCAAAAGTTTAAAAAATTGTGACCACACAAAATGTGTGTATCATATGTACATATAATACTGATATGTATTGAAACATGAATATTTAATTTCTTGGTAGAAGAAAAAAAGGTATACAAATCATCTCCTAGCTATTCATCAAGATATGGCCCAAAGTCTTCTCTACCCCATTATAGGCCCTCGTTGGAGAGAAGTTAACATTAGGATGTTGGGTTTACCTAACTAACTCTCCCAATCAATACATACAATCCCCTAATATTGTTGCCTTAGATGTGAGGTCTTCTAAAATGGGTGTAGGGTCAACAACAAGCCATAAAGTACATTGGGTGATTAGGTGGTGAGGATGTAGAATCCATTTTTCAAGATAGTGGTGTTTGTGAAAAGACCTAGGGATGTTCCCTTCACTATTCTATCCTTGAGTTTAGTTTAGTTTAGTTTAAAGGGCATTCATTTACATAATTACTGACCTACCATTGGAAGTAGTGAAGAAGCACACCTATAGATTGAATTGTGCATAGGCAATACTTAATATTATGGTAACAACACCCCTATAGAATTGTACATAGGAGATGCCTAAGGCTAACACTTAAGATTATCAACATGTTACCAACAGTCTTGGAAGTGGACCTACCAAATAATGAGATACCTATGGCTAACACCTCCTCATGGATAGTAGCATAAAATATTAAAACCTCATGATATACTGGCAAGGAAAGTTTTGAAAGGACCCTATGTTATGTGGATCATTTGAACATATAAAATTGGTATGTACCACACTCTATACTCTATAATCCATAAGCCCCCTTTGATCATACTTGATACTTGTATTTGTACTCCCACTTTATATATAACTATTGTTCCCTTATTTACCTTATCCTTATTTTTTTTACTATCATCACTCCCCCTTTGACATAAATGACAAAGGTGAGTAAAAAATTATATACAAAATTAAAAAATTAGGAGGTCAATAAGTCTCAGAAGATCTGAAAATTTTCTTCTCAAAGTTGCATATTCACCATCCTATGACTTCTTCATTGCCTTATCTACATGAATAACACCAAAAATGGCATAAGAAGATATGTCTTCTCTGTGTAAGTCTATAGGTGTGAACTTCTCATATGATCTCTTAGTTTCATGTAAGAATCCAATTCTTAATGAGTCATGTCTAGCTTTGGAGTTAACAAGCTTCTTAAGTAGTTGAATCTATCAAGTTCTCTAGTTTTCTCATGCTCAAAAGTATGAATGAAATTGTAAGGTTTTCCTACCCTTTTATCTACATCAACTATGCCAAGGTCATATTTTTCAAGTTTATTAGCTATGTTTTCTATCTTTTATACATTTTGTCATATCTTGTACAAAGTGATGTGATCTAGTGCATCCAATAAATAGTCGCTTACCTTGAGCTATACATTTTTTTATATCTTTAATGCATTCATCAATTACTTGAAAATCATTTTCTATTTTATCATACCTTTTGAAATTGATTTTCTTCAAATTCTTTTTGTGCTTTCAACTTTGTTGAATAAGTTAATGTAATGAAATTGTCATCAAATTATTCTATCACTTTCTCTAAATTTTTCTACTAAATTTTAGCCTTTTGATTGTAATGGTGCAAGTACAATTTTTTAAGGTTGTCTAATGTCTTTTCCAATATCCTCTAATTTCTCACTAACTTTTTTTCTATCTTTTCTTGTACTTTATCAAATCCAAATGGTGCAACTTCCATGAAACTGATCTCATATAAGTCTTACATGGACAACTTTTTAAAATCTTCTTCCATATTTATACTTGCCAACAATGTTTAAAATGTAGTTGAGGGTGTTGAATATGTAGAAATACCTTTGTATTTCTCAACTATAATGCTTTGAATATTTTATTTTGTAGCCTCGTCTTTCCTCTACTCAACATTGGTGTCTTATTGAAAAATTTAAGATGGAAATGTATCCTTGTTTGTTGAAAAGAGATTTTTTAAAGTGTGGAACCTATCATGGAACAATCATTATTTTGTTAATGATGTCAAACCTAGTACTTTCTAGTGAGAAAATTGCTTTGAGGTCCAAATTCCATCATTTGTTTGATTGATGAAGAGGAGTTGAAAAGATAAGATAGAAAGGTTGAGTTATTTGGTGTATAAAAGGAGCATAAAGACCAAGTAAGAGATTGATCATATAATGTATTCTTGATCTACTTAAGGCTAAAGTGAGTCCTTACTTAAGCTAAGCCTAGAAGAAGACTTTTCATAAAAAAAGTGTTTGCTAAGCCTTGCCAAGAAAATAGTGTAAGCTGAGCAAATTCAGTGCAAGCTAAGTAGAAATCATCATGTGTCGAGTGCTAGAAAGATAATATGTGTCGAACATTAGAAAAATAAAATCAATACTAAGCATATGGTATATAATATTAGTGACTAAGATGAGAAGACTTAGTTGATTCTGAGCAACCCAGTGTTGGCCAAGCATCAAAAGATGGTTATTGATGAGTGAACAGTGTGGATGTCGAGTGACAGTAAAAAGAGTTTAATCAAAGGTTTCACAAATCTGAGCTCACAAAGTTGACTCTTTAAATTTTTTGTAGCATGTTGAAGATTTATATGATGATTTGGTGGCAGAAAATTCAAGATAGAATATTTCAGGCAAATTCAAAGAGGAATGTAGAAGAAGTTTCTAGAAGGGACTAAAATGGAAAAGTAGGTACACTCATTGAATCTTACCTAACCCTAGAACGGATGATTGTGATTAAAAGAAAAAAGATCTAAATTGTCTATTTATATAGATATTAGGCCAAAAGAAAGGGTTTTCATGTGCGAGAACCTAAGGAATATAAGAAGTCTAGGGTGTTGCTTCATATAATGGCCAAAAATAAGAGTCAATGGCATACAAAGTGAGAAGGCTTAAGAGGATGAATTCTTGAAGGGTGAACAAGCTATCAGAGATGAAGAGTATTAATTCCATGAAGAATGGAGGACTTAACCTAGGATCTATAATCTAGAAACTAAGTTGTGTTTTATTATCATATTAAGTCCTAATGTTACTTTCTAACAACTATATCAGTCTAGATAAATTCTTTGGATTAAGGTTGACCTAACAGTCATTTGTAAATCCTTTAACCAGGTGACATTCTAATGGAGTTTTCTGAAGTCCTCTAACAAGGCTCACTACTACTAGGGTGATTGAAATCCTTTAAATAGGTCACATTTAATAGTGTGTATTATAACCTTTAATAGGGTTGGCCTTTAACAAGGCATCGCTTCAAAAGATTGAAAATTGGTAGCATGTTACTGGTTTTTTTTCACAAATTGAGTTTCCACGTAAAATATTTGTGTCAATTTTTGTGAATGAGTATGTGGTATTTCATGCTTACATTTCTTCAAAGTTATTTTGACCTAGGATAGTGACCTACTAAGTTAAGGTATTAGATGGTCTAATGGATACATGCATGATATGGTTTTATGAATATGATTCTATTAAGTACTGAAAAGTTTTATCTGTACATTTGGACATTGGATGATTTATTCACTCTCCTCTTAGTTATTCTAAAGTATTCCAACAACTGGTATTAGAGCCATTGGTTCTTGTGAGGAAGTAGTTTGAACGTACTAAAAGCTAAAGATCAAGATGTACAGAAAGGAGGTGCCCAAACTGAACAAGGAAAATTTTCCTATATGGAAAAGTTTGATGGAGCTACAACTAGGAGGACTTGAAGATTATGCATAATCTACCATTACCACTGAGCATGTTGATCCTATTGGATCCCTTACTATTGATGATCTGAAAAACAAGAAATAACACAATCAGGCAATGTTAGAGTTTGCATTTTCCCTAAGCTACTCAAAGTTTGATGACATCAAAGGATGTAATTCTACTAAGAAGATATGGGATGCTATAGAGATGATCTATGGAGGAAAAAATAATGTTTTGAGAGAAAAATCTAAAAGTCTAAGAGGAAAATATGATGACATGGGAATGCAAGAAGGTGAGACTATAGTCTAGTATTGTACAAGAATCGAAGATGTTGTGAATACTATCAGAGGAGCAAATTGTGTTATTGAAGATGAGACTGTGATTAGAAAAGTGTTGAGAACCTTATTACCTATCTATTCTATTAATGTATCTACCATACAAGAACTGAGGTGTGTTCCTAGTAGTAATCTAACCCTTTAGTAATCTAACCCTTGAAGGATTGATGGGTAGACTCACTACTTTTAAACTTTTTGTTAGCTATAGATAATACTTGGGGGGATGAATCAATATTCTACAAATATTTTCCCACAACTAATTATTGTTAAGTACTTTATAACTTTCATATGAAAGTTAACCAGAAAAGTTGAGCAACAAATATAACCATACACATAGAGAACTCATAACACCATTATTTGTTAACTAGGGAAACCCTGGCAGGGATGATACCCAGAAGATGATCCACTAAAGAAAAGAATCTTGTTAAGGATATTGACCTTGCTAGGAGTCTATGAAGTACATATAGTGTCTCAAGTCCTTGTTAGAGGTCTAGGCCTTGTTAGGAGTTGGTAGATCAAATACAATGTATGCAAGAAGAGCCTACTACCCTAACATGCATTTATACAATGAAGTTCTTCACAAGAATAGATATACATACAATATTTTTTTACTAATATAATTCATACTTTCTATAATCATACAATAGATCTTGTAGCACATAGTTCACATATGATCTCATTGACTTCACATCTATCACAAAATATCATATAGATCGCACACTTATCTATGCAAGATAAGATCTTTACTTATACTTTACAAATTAGTAAATCTTTGTTCATTCAACCTTCATGCCTTCACATGCTTGACATAATAAATAATAACTTATGGAATAATATCCAAAAAGTCAACTCATCATGATTTAATAATTATTTTGTTACCAAAATAATTCCTTAAGTCATACAACTCAGTTCTCTGCTATGCTCTATTATACTCTGTTAAATATTCATACTAATATTTCAATCATAACCTGCATTGTTCTATTTATACACATATATGCACTAGCACATATCATCATTACACTATCATAGAGCTTTCCTCAAATGCATATAAGCTAACTCTCAATGAGTCATCCATACACATTACATTAATCTCTATGCTATTACAAAATGTCTAACACTTAGACAATTTTCTAGCTATAAATAAATAAATGAAATGTTGAATACATGTTGCCATAAATCACAACTATCAAGACATCTATTTGACCATATTGCCAATAATCTCCCCCTTTTGCATTGATGGCAACATTTGGGAAAATTGGTTGTCCCAAAATGATGCCATACATAATAAAAAACAAATAAAACTAACTACACAAAAAAAAATTCAAAACATAACAATTTTATTCTTGTTTTGATGGATTATTACATTCCTTATCTCTCCTTTACATTGATACATAAGTGTACTCCCCCTTACATATACAATTCCTTACACATATTACTTATCCTCCTTAATACATACATACATACAATTTTCCTTACATATTACTCCCCCTTTGACATCAATGGCAAAGGTGTCAAAAGTTGTATCCAAAAACTAGGTTACCTTTTGTTGATTAGCTTGTTATTCTAGAAAAACAATCTGCATAAACAAGTTTTAGCCTATCCACTTCCTTCTTCCAGTTCTCTTTGACTATATCAGATATACTAATTAGTCTGCATAGGGCATAAGATGTCACTTTAACTATGCTCAAGTTAGTATAGGCAAATTTATCATATGATGTCTTAGCTGCAAGACACTCCTCCAATTGCCTCTACAAAATGACAAGTTTGGGTGATAAGTATCCTCTAAGGATAGAGAATATCCTTAATATTTTCTTCTTCTCAAACTCAATGCTTCTAATAGCATTATGAATGTCTTCAATCTCTATTTCAATATTTTCAATTCTTGCCTCTGGTTGCTACAATCTTGTAGTGAGTATCTAAAGTTTAGTCATTGGACCTTTGATCTTATTATCAAAATCCAATAGGTAACTATATGACATTGCACACTATCCATACAAATTATTTACTTCATTTGTGCTCTTCCTCGATTCATTGATGCACACATCTAAATTTTTTAGATCAATTCTGACATTTGTGCACATTGTATCAAATAGTGATGCATCATGCTTGGCTTGAGCTTGCATTGATGCTACCTTGTGAATTTATCATCAAAGGTTTTTACCAGTTCCTTGGCCTTTAACTGCAAGTCTGGAGTAGCTACAGTTATGGTAACTAACTTCTACATTTTTTCCAAGACTTCAATTAATATTTTCTCTAGAGACTTTACTAATTTGTTGTTGTGGATAAATTTTCTTAAAGAACTCATTTATCTTATTTGGTCATCATCATTATTATATGCCACTACTACTAATGTTATTATTGTTACTACAATAGGAGTTACAACTAGAGTGGATGTAATTTCAATCCTATTTTCTTCATTGACCTTCTTTTCTTCCTCCAACTTTCCAATTCCTTCTTTTGCTTTCTTCCTTTTCTCTTCTTCTTCTTTCTTCTTCATTTCATCTTCCTCTTTCTTATTCTTTTCCTCTTACTGTAGCTTTTTCTTCTCCTCCTTCTTGTTTTCTTATTCTTCCACATCTTCTCTCTTCTTATTAGCCTCTTCCTTCTTTTTCTCTTCTTCATCATCATTAGAGCTGGTACATTTTGTGATATTGCCAACAATGGTTTGGCCAAATGTTGCAAAAGGATTCTCTTTTTCATCCACAGTTATACATGTACTATCCACTTGCATGGATTCAATACCCATAACAATGTGTGGTGGTGAGGGTGTCTGATGTGTCTCCTCTACTTCTTTATCACTGGAAAGTGTGCTTGCTTCCACATAGACTGGGCTCATAGGTTTGGACTGTACACTCACCTCTGGTACTATAGTCTTGTATTTGACAATTGCCTTGTCTTTTTCCTTTCTAACATCCTCATAATTTCTTCCCATCAAAATAATTGATCTTCTTTTATTCCTCAGCAAGGACTCATTACCCTTCAAAATTCTATCTAAGTCCTCCTCGGAGTTAATTTCACACAATTTGTTTATTACTATTATTGTCAAATTGTTGTCATCTTCTAAAACTCTTTTCTTTTTGTTTAGCAACTTATTAAGTAGGTCTTTTGGAATCTTACTTTGTACAATATCAAACCTCTTATTCCATAATATCATATTCCTTACTATGGAATTATCTAATTGCAATCTATCGATATTATTGTACAAACTATAATACTTATTCAACTATACAAAATTATCATCATTGATAATTTGCATATTAAGGTTTTGTACCTTTGGTTTCCATGCTTTCTTTCCCACTAGAGTTTTTTCTTCTTGCATTTCTTTCTTAATGGGTCTATCTTCAGCTTCATCCTTAAAATCTTTAAATTCATTGACTTGTAGTGTCTTCTTTCTCTTTCTTGGTCTGACAGTGGTCTTCTTGACCATTTTCTTGGTGGATGGTGCAAGTTCTTGCTTAACCTTTACCAATCTATCTTATTTCCTCTACTCAATAGGTGTTTCCACCTCTGGCTTCCTCCTAGGCTGATCACTTATTTTCTTTACTAGTTACACTTGTGCAATTGTTGCATATGGTGCAATGGGGGGCTATGCACATGGTTGTTCAGTAGTTACACCTTATGAAGGTCCTATAGCAACAATAGGAATTATTTCTATCACTTCAAAATTCCCACTTGTCTTTATCTCCAATGCAATTCCTTTCACCTCATTGAACTCTTCATGGGTCATACCTAATTCCTTAAGGATGGAATCAATAACCTTTTCTACTTTCTTTTTGCTCTCTTTTCTATGTAGTTCAAAATGAACTATTCTCATCTTCTCATCATAGATTCCCCATCTAGGGAACTCAGTGTCCTTCTCAGATTTAAGTATGATCTATGCATACCCTTCTATAAGCTCTATGATCATCTCATATCCCATGGGTTCTATAAATTTAACTCTTGGTTCCATAGCTTCCATGTATGTGTTATCTATCTCCACCATGAAACATATAGCATCCTTGTACTTCTCTACCATGGAGGGAGGTATTATTTACCTTTGCTTCATTTTAGTTTGGAAACTCTTCATCATTCTATTAATGTCATCATCTTTGACATCCTCCAACTTTGATCAATAGCATTGAGTTACCAATTTAAATGTACACTCATTGCTATCCCAATTTGTCACTCCTGGGAATTTCTTTGTTGTATAAATAAACAAATGAGTCAATAAGGAATCAAATTTGAATATTATGTTCTTTATTTTCTTCAATTTTTCAATGTATCTAACTACAATCTAATATTCTCACACAAGTTTAATTTTCTTCCCTGAATTGCCATCACATAAGCTGCATGTAAAAAACCAACTAGTACTAAGTTAACCCTTGAACCATGGTTAAACTTGTACCCTAATATCTTGCTCAATAATTTTACTCCTTTGTCCTAAATTGAGTCTACCTTCATGTTCTTTCCATCAAATCTTGTGTTTAGGTTTGTCTCAACCATTTTCCTTACATTCTTCTCTTTTACAAGATTGCTTACCTCATTAGTCAATCTTGTGACCTTATGAATTAGGTCATTGTCAATTGCTACCTATGCATCACCTAACCAAAACATATCATCATGTACCCTACTTAGAATGATTCGGGTCCAATCATGGTTTTCAAACTCAATATAGAGTATATACTTCAATAGATCTTAACCATCTAGGTATGCATACTTGAACTTCAAGGATAGTTAATTGTTACACATGGTCCCTAATTCCTTGTGTATATCTTCATCATCTATACTTTCTATCTTGCATTGAATATAGATTTTGATATCTTCAACATGAAGCACATCCTCTAAAACTTGCAAAAATGCACCCAATGGGTCGTCCATAAGCGAAACAAATGGGTGTTTCTTGAATACATATCATGGGCTTTCAATCACATCATACATAACCTAATTAGCTATTGAGATACAACTATATACACTAAAAAAATTAGTTTAATCACCATTAAATACCTTAACAATCATATTTTAGGGCTTTTGCAACTTCACATTGCAAACATCTCTCTTCACACTTGAAATTGTTGTCAAATCACTCTTCAATTTGCTTAGAACACTTTACATGAACAAATGGTACACATCATCTTGTTCATGATCCTTAAATCATTTCAAATCCCACTAGACATTAAATTTGTGTCTACCACAAATTCAAATACTGTCTCTATTCACCAGTCAACTTGTTTTTTGAATTTCCACTTACTAAAATCATTTCTAAGCTTGTGCACTTGACCATACCTTCCTCTCTATGCCATCTACCTCATGTTAACCGCACAACTTCCAAATAACTATCTAACATCAGTTCTTACCAACTGATGCTCTACCTCTTTTGAAACTACTTAATTTAGGTAAGATGAGTCACAAACAATTTGTGACTTCAATGTCTCATCATATGCATCAAAATACTCTTCTGCCAAAACTATATAAGAGCTTTTTGGATCCTTGGCTTTCACAAATGCTTCTATTAATTCATCAACATGTTCTTTGATTGATTCCTTCTTACTATTATCATTATCATTTCCATTCCTTCTATCATTTTTTTTGTTGTTCCTTCTATACTTAGGATTCCTATTGAAGTTTCTTATGGAAATTCTGCAATATCTTGTTGTGTATCCAAAGTTATTACATAACTAACATACAGGTGCATTTCTTCTCTAATTGGTTCCATTCTAACTTTTAGGTACTCTACAATTCCTTGCAATGTGTCCAAGTTTGTTACACTTGTAACACATAAACTAGTCCTTTTTTGCATTAGGTCTCTTTTGTCCATCATTGGATCTTCTTTGTGATCTCCCTTTTTTTTTACCTGTAGGGTTAGTGTTCCTAAAATTTCTACTATTTGCATTAGTATCATCAAACTTAGGTTTTTTACAATCTCCTACTTTATGTCCATAACCATGATGAAGGTACGCTCTGATACCACTTGATAAGGGCACAACCCAAGACAAAATGAACACAACAAAAAAAAGGGGAATATTATTATCAGAAGTGATATGCTATTAAATTTAATACATCAAAAATAGACTCCATGACATGCCCTATGGGCTTACAATGTTATTAGATTCAAGAGAAAAATCCTTCTCACAATACCTTCTCCCAAACTCCATCAAAAACTACGTTCACAATGCCAAAAATGACCTTAAGTAACCTCAATTAGGTTTAGAGTTAGGAATACATTTTAGAATATTCCATTTTGCATCCACTACCAAAACAAAAGGTTCTAAAAAATACATCAAAATTCGGTGCAAAATTAGAAGAATCTAGAAATGGTAGTCCAACTTCCAGGAAGCATAACTTTTGATTCGGGACTTTGATTGACAAACCATTTACATTTTCAAAAATCTCTCCAAGAACTCTATAGCCTTATGGACCAGTTTTTTTGTTCCCCATTTTTTGAGCCCATACAAGACCATTTAGTGCCTCAAATCTAACTTTGAAGTACTCTTAGGGGGTCTCTAGGCAACTTAAAACTGCAATAACTTTCAAACCTTCAATCCTTTTGACCTGATTCTTTTTCGAGAGTGCTTTAAATTTACAAGTATAATCATCCCTCCAACTTACACCCTCTAACTCATATATCATAATTATGACTCAATTAAAAAAAACCTATTTTCTACATTGGCACATATCCCAAGGTGCTCAAAAACACTAACCCTTAAAATCAATAGTGGAACTATGAGAGTTGGAATCTCTATTTTAACCAAATGGGTATCCAAAAATAAAAACACATTAAATAGAAACTAACACTAAAAATATTTTTGGGTGACACTGTAATACCCCAAAATTGGCTCATTGCCATGAAACCAATTCTGGTCTATTTCTGATCAATCCTAAGACCTATTCTAATAGGCAATCCTCATTCTGCTACTCACTACTTGACTTAATTGTCAAATGCAGAAAACCTAAATCTGCATTCATCATGCTTATTATTTAATTCCTATACTATTTACTCATATTAGTCGCATTAAACCTACTTGATTTAATTATAATTTAATTACTAAGTATTTATACTTTAATTAAATTAAATTATATCCTAAGGCTAATGTACTATGGAATTAAATTTATTTAATTTAATAAATGTGCCTATTTTAATTAATTAAATGAAATTATTTAATTAAATGGAGTACTTACTTCTAATTAATTAAACAAAGTTATTTAATTAAATGGGAAGCCATTCCTAATTAATTAAATGAAGTTATTTAATTAAAAAAGAAAAGTGTCTCTAAGTAATTAAATAGAATTATTTAATTAAATAGAAAAGGTAATTATGAGAGCATATCTCATTTTTATTAAATTAAATATTTCACAAAAATCTCTCTTCAGTTCAAAAAGGGAAATTTCTAGTTCACTATTGATCAAAAATGAGTTAAATCAGTTAACTCCTTTTTCTACTCAAATTGAATCAGTTAAATCCTTATTTTACTCAAATTAAATCTGTTAACTCCCTTTAATTTGGGAATCTCCCTTTATGACTGAACTTCACCTTTAATCCTGACCGTTGATTGAAATTGATCTCAACCGTTGATGGATTTCAGGAAAGTCTATTTAAGAGACCCTCATCTCTTCATTTTGGGAGGAGGTTGAATGAGAATTTGCATCAAATTGCTGCTGGATTGTGCATTCATTTGAGCTCCCTACTTTCATATTCATTTCTAGTTTAATTCTCATGTAGATTTAAT
The DNA here is from genome assembly GCA_028749045.1 of Cupressus sempervirens. NCBI lineage: Eukaryota > Viridiplantae > Streptophyta > Pinopsida > Cupressales > Cupressaceae > Cupressus > Cupressus sempervirens. Next base: position 901,120,896 of record CM053789.1, read on the forward strand.
ATGCATACATTTAGTATAATTTCTTTTACATGTTCTTAGATTAAACGTGCATACTCCATTCTAGATTAATCTGCATTCTCATATAGATTAGTCGCATTTTCTTTCAAATCCTTCGTTCTTATAGGGTCTGGTTGCTTAAACACCTCGAATTTGAGGATATCTGACAAGTAATTCCCTTTAGATAGAAGGCAACAGGTCGCTTTGTAGGCTGATTTTTGGATGAACAATCTGATGTTCATTCCGGGATGAATCGCATACAATGACCATGTTGAAGTGTGTGTGTTAGCAAAGGCCACATATTCATGCATACAGACACAGGATCACCCTTACATAGCTAGATGCTCCTACATCAGACACCCAGGGTAAATTAAAAAGTGACTCTGTCACTTTGTAGCTGGTAGCAAAAAACCCAAATGGGCAACCTTTTTTGCAGATATCCAAGTTGAATCCTGCACTGGTCATCCTTTCCACTTCACTTTGCGTGAAGATTCTTTCTTTATCGCACAAGAAAGTGCCTGAGCGCGCGAAACTTCATGTCGCCACTGTTTTCTTCACGTGAGCCGTAAAATAATTTCGCACGAGCCTGAAATAATTTCACGTGAAACCTGTTCATACGTGCCACACTACACAAGATTTTGTGTGGGCATTAACAAAATTTTTCACGATCCTAAAACAATTTTGCGCAAGCTCTGAACAGTTTCACGCGAGACTCTGCTGACAGATGCTATTTTTTTGCATTTATTTTTGTGTTTTCTGCTAACTGCTCATTGTTTCTAGTTTTTTCTATGTTTTCTAAAATTTTCCAACAGCAATACAGAAGACAATTTTTTTTCCAATTTTCCAGATAAAATAATGTAAAAAAAAAAAAAGAGTATAAAACGAATTTTGACTTTTGATGTTTTCATAGGTTTTAGTATTTTCTAAGCTTTTTTATGGGTATAAAAATGAACAAAAAAATTTCAATTTTATTTTCTCATAGTTAAGCTTTAGTTTTCACTAACATGTTTTCTCTTAAGCATCTTTATTTCCATTTTTCTAATTTTTATTTTTTTTTGCAGCATGACAGCGGTTTGCAAGACAATTGGAAAAGCATGATAAAGTTGCTAAAAATAGGTAAAGCATCTACTAAGCGCGTTGCAAGGATTACCAGGTAATTCTCTTTAACTGATAACACTTCATTTGGGCCTAAAACGAACATCTCTCATGTCAAGCTTGTGTGTTTTTCCTTTCATGTTTTCATTTTACAACACATGCATAATTTGATACTAGGTTGTGATCTCTATTAGTTTCATCTAGCAAGCTTAGTTACTAGTGATAGATCTAATTAGCTATCTTGGGTTATTGGACTCACTAATCCGCCAGCCCCTCATTCCACCCTGTGGTTACAAGATCAGCACCACGTTAAAGGGGAGGGGTCTATAGGACATAAGCATTAAATGCTCCACAAGGTAACCCTTTTGTGCTTTCTAGAACTCACTAGTTTCTAAGTTGTGGACTCATTTTGGCTTGTGTGAGGGGTTAAATGTTCCACATCTTTGGACTCACCTCACATTAGTTAAATTGTTAAGTGTACCACCTTGTGCTCTTTGATTGCTTTTGGATAGATTTTCTTTCGGGAATTAATATTTGTACACACATAGTAATTAGGCCCCCATGAACACTATTCGTGAATCTTGAGAGAGTGGGTTCCTAGTGAAATTCCTCTCTAAGATGGATCCCTTGTAGGTGGGGAGGATACTTTGAGCATCTCGCAGATAGATGAATCTTCAACTTGTTGATTAAGCCATCCTTTCTCTAGAGAGGTTGATAGATCACTGGGAGTTGATATCATAGATCTTTAAGAGATACTCTTAGTTTAGCGTGTCGAATTAATCTATCTGCTTTGATTGGGCTAAAGGTGAAAAGGTGTCAAAACCTTGAATCTGGAAGCTAAGTCCCCTTGTGGTATACTATTGTGAGTTAGTCACCTTTAGAGAGGGTTAACCATAGCAGACAATCCCTCTACAGGGAAAATTGCATTGACAGAACCTCAAGAGGTAATAGCCATTTTCACCATGGTAGTGACAACCGCTATATAAATGTCCTTGTGGAAGAAATCTCCACAAGTGTGGTTCATTGTGGGTTGTCAGATCTCCCTAGCAGCTCTTGAAGATTAATTTCTCAGACTGTGTCAAAGCCTCGGTGCACCAGGATTGGAGGTCACCCCTATGAGTCATAAAAGTTGTAGAGTCAAACCATTACTAAAAACCTTAGAGAGGCCAACTTTTATTTTCTAGGGATGTATGCGTGATTGCAAAACCTTTTGAAAACATACACAAATAGCTCTCCTAGGGATTAGCACAAAAATAAGTCACTTGATTGTTCATGTGCAAGGTTTCTTTTGCCCTTGTTCATTATTTTCAGACATGCTTGATATCACCTGCTTGCTGTTCTACATGCCTGTTTATCTGCTTGCTTACTAAAATTATCTAAAAAGTCCAAAAATCTTGCCAAAAATTAGTCGTTGTTCTGAAATTGATCTGCTTTCTCACGCAAAATCATTTTCTCCTCATGCAAAATCATTTTGTCCTCGCGCAAAATTAAAATTTTATCATGAGTCTTCACGCCAACCTGTGAGCTTTCTCGCGCAAAATTAAAAATTGTCACTGAACTTTGCGTGAGACAGAAACTTCTTCGCGCAACTTGTAAAACTTCTTCGCGCTACCCGTAAAGGTTTCTCACGTGAGATCTTGTGTCAGTATTTCCACTTTTTGTCTGATCTAGCTATCTACAATCTACATGCTGCTCTTTTTTGTGTCCTTTTATCTCTCTCTGTCTACAAACAGTCCCAAACAGTGGCATCCTACTTAGCTAATGACTTGTGATCCATACTTTAACTAGTCTTGTCTCTTAGTTATCTTTCTCTTTTCCTTTAGTGCTTGTTGTACTTTGTGTCATGATAGTCATAATCTTTGGTTGTTCTAGCCTTCAAATCAGACTATTCATACCTTAGTATACTGCACTCTTATCTTGCTTTTCTGAGACTACGTTCTAGTGTTGTCCTTGTCTAAGCTTTTACTTTTTGTCATTGCCTATGACTGTGGCAACTTGACTATGTTCTAAAACTTGGCTATCACTACTTGAAACATAGTACAGCAAAATGGCTAACAACAAATGTGTTAAATCCAATATTCCTAGTGAGGAAGAAAAGCTACTTATTGCAAACATGAAGCAACAAATCCAATCAATGAGCACTCAACTTCAAAGACTAAAAGAAGAGGAAAACACATCATCGAACAAATTCTCCTTGAGAGAAATTTTCCCTTTCTCCAATGATAACCAAAAATCACATTCTTGTGATCTTGAATCCAAGACATCTGAGAACACCTCACATACACCTAAGAAATCTATGAATATCTTTGAAAACAAACCTTGGGAACCTAAACCAAAGCATGATTTCAAACCTTTGGGAAAATCTTATGAATTAACCTTGGAAGAACTTCTTGAAGAAAAACTCATTAGTTTACCTAAAATCACTTTGGCAGGAGTTTCCTTTATGAGTAACTATTGTGTCTATCATAGACATAATTTACATAAAACTTCCCATTGTAAGGAGCTGAAAAACAAGATCCAAGATCTTTTTGATAATGGCGTAATTCAAAAATCTAAGCTCTCAGCTACTAAAGATTCTACTCTCAAGAAGGATCAACCTCATGAAACCATGTTTAGTAATGGTTCAAACACAACTTCTACTTCTTCCAACATACATTCACCTTCTAAATTGTCCAATCTTTCCAACACATATTCACCAAAAGAACTCACTACTCCCTCAGTTGACTATGTGTACCCTCAAAGGTTGCCTCTGAAGGAAACTCAAGCTAATCTTGACTTAGCTGCAAACCTCTCCCATACTACTCAAACCAAATATCCAAAACCTCCATGTGTTGCTCCTCCTATTATCCCCACTCCAAATATTCCTCCATTTTCCCTTCAAGAGCCTATTACGCAGACTCCAGAAATAGATTCAAATACAGATTCAGATACTCCCTCATCCCTGAAATTGGTTTCATGTCAAGAGGACCACTTAAATGATGAAGAAATAAGTGTTGATCAAGACCAAAATTCCTTCATCCCCTTTCATATCTTCCAAGATCTCGTGCCTCCATCTCAAGAGCCACATAGTCCTCCATCTCACATGTCATGCACCTCTACTAAGCAAGATCAAGATATTCCTTCCACCATCCTTAAGGAAATTGTAAAAGACCAAGAGAAGGATACTTTTCCTATGTTACCCAAATTTCCTTTTGAAGAGAAAAGTGTTCCCTCGCTCTCTTATTCTACCTTGCTACATTCACTTCCAAACTATGCTCAAGCTTCAAATACTCATGTCAAAGGTATTTCTCCTATAATAGTTACTCATAAATCTATTGATGACTTTGGTCATATTGCTCACTCTAAAGATGCTAATATCCATACTCATGGTTCATTCACATCTTCTAAATCTATCCTTGGTCCCTACCCATCTAAGCTAAAACCTTCAAGTCTTCCATCGATATCGGGACCTTATGTTCCTCCATCTCCTACTTCCACTCTTAGCTCATTACACGTTCCTCCTACCCTACCCCAAGATCAATGAAGATGCACATACTTGAACTCTTCACATCCACCTTTCCATATAAACTAGTCATATTGGCCTCATTCATCGATAAATCCCAAGTCCTTTGGAAGCAATTTGGATGATCAACTCAAACACAAGTGCATGAATCCATCCTCAAAAGTTCACTATGTCTCCTCTAATCGACATGTGAATGTCAAGAAGGAAAATATGCAAAAGAGACTGCAAAGGTCCACTATTGAAAGAGCTCAACCAAAGAAAGTATGGGTTCTTAAATCTGTTATTGAAGAAATGCATTCCAAAGAATCTAATGAAAAATCAAAAGCTATATGGATTCCCAAGTCTCTTTTGAAGGACTTGACTATTGAAAACAAATCAAAGTTGACATTCAAGCTTCCAAAGGCTTCCACTCCATCTTCTTCCCAATATCTTCCTAAAAAGGTTTCAAAACCTTCTACTCCACCCCTCTCCAAAATGGATTTTCTACCTCATATATCTAAGCCTCAATCTATTTCATCCATATTTCCTCCATCATTCCACTACCCTTCAAGGTGTGTGTCAATGTTGATCTTGCCTAATATCTCATCCACCCTCATGAGATCCTCTAAATCTTATGCCTGCTTGCCATCCTTGCTTGTTTCAGTCTTCCAAAACCAACAACCTTATCCTCCATCTACCTCTCATTTTCTAGCATTTCCCTTCCATTACCTTATCAGCATCTTTGAGCATACCTTTCTATGGCCTTGGCTTATCATAACTTACGTTATAAGAGTGCTATCTAACTTGAGAAAGGCTTGAATTCTTTCCAAAAACTCTAAAAATCTAGAAAAAAAAAAAAGAAAAAAAATGTGCCTTGGTGAAAACCTTGAAACAGGCCTTGGTAGCAAAAGTAAAGAAAAATAAATCCATCCTATGGTGAAAACCACTTCTTGTGGCACCTTGGACAAGTACCATGATGAAAACCTGGTAAATAGGCATCATGCATAATTCTTCCATCCATGACATCCTATCATGATCTTGCTTATCCTTCAGATGTCCTCATTCCTGAAGTCATTCACTCACAACCTCCATAACAAACTTTGCTTTCCTATTTAGTTAACCCTTTGGTCTTGATCAATGAAAGAAAGAAGAAAACTCAGTTCTTAGCAATCTCTTGACATGGTCATTTTCTTGGATTACTTACGTGAAACCATTCATTACACAATGAGCTCATATTATTATATCCTTTTCCCTAGCTTAGGTAATCTTGTGAAGACTTTCCTTGAGGGTAACATTCACCGCTTCATACTCATTGCCTTTCCATCATTGCTTATCCACTCACTTGCTACTACATCTTGTCCTACACCTTGCTAGACACTGAAACAAAATCAAGGTGATCCTTCTTGAGAGCTAGTAATCTCTGAAAAGAATCATAAAAATCAAAAAAAGTCTTGAAAAAAAATTGTTACCCTAGTGAAAACCTAGCAAAACAAAAATTGAAAAACAAAAATAGTGTCATTGGTGAAAACCTAGAAACAGGCATCATGGTAGCAAAAAAAAAAGAGAATCCTACCAAGAAGGTGAAAACCTAGTAAACAAGCACCTCTTGTTCCCAATGCTCCATCTTGCAGCACATCTTCTGGCTATTCTGTATAGTCACTTTTACACTTTTTCTTTCCTACTTTCCTATTTTCCTACTCATGTATCCATGGATTGAGTCTTGTCACAGCTCGGGGGCATTCCCCCTTAGTGTCACTATTTTCAAGATTCTCCTCATAGAATCTCTTTCGCAATAGTCACCAGTGGTCCTCACTGCGTCTGCCTATTGTCGCTAGTGTCACTCTTTTTGAGATTCTCCTCATAGAATCTCCTTCACGACAGTCACCAGTGGTCCTCACTGCGTCTACCTACTATCGCCAATGACACTCTCTTCAAGATTCTCCTCATAGAATCTCTTCCACAATAGTCACCAGTTGTTTCAATTGTGTCTGCCTTCTGTTGCTAAGTTCATGTCTCCAGATTCCTTTATGGAAGATCTCTTTTGCGTCAGTCACCAGTCATCCTAGCTATGTCTGTCTACTATTTTTTAGTCCTTCTTAGGTTCTTCATCATAAAGATTCCTCTTTGACCTCAGTCACCAGTTGTTCTGACTACGTTTGCCTACAGTTGACACCCTACTAAAGAGATTTCTTTAGAATGTATTCTGGACATTAGCACTTGACATCAATCCCAAAACATTGAACTCAAAAATGATATACTTGTTTGGATATGCTGAGCATTTTCTTTGTTTGCTTTTTTTTTCTTTATCATATCCCTTCGAGCAACTCGATGATGTCATCTTCGACTAGAGAAGTAGTGATTGGGGCATGATCTTTTTCTTTGCTTTTTGTTTACAGTTTAGTTGCAATAAGTTGATCTATTCCTGTAAGAGGGGTGTCCACTATAAGAGCCTCCATCTTGTATTGGATGGTTGTGTGTACCTCGACTCCTTTTATATGAATACGCCAATAATGTTAGTTCTTCTCCTTGTTTGTTGGAGTGAACTCTTCATGCTATAGTAAATACTAATACTCATCCTATTAAGTGAACGTATGGGCCACTGCAAGTATATCTAGCACACTTCTATGTCAGGTTACGAATGTAAGGGTCATTGCAAACAGAATGAATACTGAATACTTAGCATAAGAGGAATCTCCCATGTGTTTGGTGTGCCTGTCATGCAAGCAACATTCAGGTCATCCTAGCATTTATTCTCTGATGCTTATGTTAACTTGCTACATTAAAAGGGACAAATGTTCTGGTCATTCTGGCTACTTGTGCCTCAAATGCTTACATTTAATCCCGACAAACCAATAACATATGTTATATTCATATTTCCATGATTGCAATGTCAGTGGGAATTGTATGACCTACGAGCTTTGTTCTATATCCAGTGATGATTAAATATTGAGGCTCGATAACCAGACCTAGGGTTGCATTTAACATAGTCTTGCATTGCATACTTCACTTGCATAAGCATGTGATTCAATTGCAAATCTACTTTCACCTTCTCTGATGAGGGATTGTTGATCTCTTCAAAGTATCATGTTCTTTCATGAACTGCACAAATGATTGATTAATCACCCTCTTGGCTACTTTGGTTGCTCTTAACCCATTTTTCGGGATCAAATTCAAAATCTGACACACTTAAGTGGCTCAAAATGCATTTTAAAATTTTTTGTACAATCCAAATCTTTCTGATACTTTGCAATTCTTGGAATCTTTTCAACTCAAACTTGGTCTTTTGGATCTCAAAATCACTTCAGATCAACCTCCATATTTCTTCAGATCATTATGATCTCTCCAAATTCTTCAAGATCATTCTGATCTCTTTATATTTCTTCAGATCATTCTGATCTCTTTATATTTCTTCAGATCATTCTAATCTCTTCATATTTCTTTAGATCATTCAGATCTCTCCAAATTTCTTCAAATCATTCTGATCTCTTCATATTTCTTCAAATCATTCTAATCTCTCCAAATTTATCAAAGATCATTTTGATCTCTTCATATTTCTTCTGATCGTTATGATCTCTTCTAGATTCTGTCGAATCTCAAATTTCTTCTATATCTCATGATATACAGCTTCAAATCATATTTCTGGTGTGCCATCTTTCAATTTCGCTCTTGAGGGGGCAGGATGATTACATCATTAAATACTTAATGATCGAGGCATCTAGTTCCCATCTTATGTTCTCATCACTTGGGGCATCTCATCACTCGAGGCATTTTGCTCCCTTCTATCTGGCATCTTTGCCATCTATCTTATCTTTTCATCAATTGATCAACCTTATAACAACTCTTCTCAGAGTTCAATAGATAGGTATTGGGATAGTCTAAACCCTGACTCCTAAGGATCAAACCTCGTTCTGGGATGATTCTATGACTCATGATTGGACCTTGTTATCATTTTTTCAATCTCTTGTTATCTAGGTGTTCTATCTAGATCCTTGAAGGTTAAGCTCCGTTTTGGAGATAATCTTCTAAATGCCCTCTGCTTGGATCCCTTAGGATTAAGTTTTGTTCTAGAGATAGTCCTTAAAAGCTTATCAATTGGTCTCTGTATCATCAATTTTGGAACCAATCTCATTTCTTGATCCTCGCATCATGCTTTCTGATTTTCTTTGAATTGAACATGCTACTCACACATTCATTCAAAGAGGGGAAAAATGTAATACCCCAAAATTGGCTCATTGCCATGATACCAATTCTGGTCTATTTCTGATCAATCCTAAGACCTATTCTAATAGGCAATTCTCATTTTGCTACTCGCTACTTGACTTAATTGTCAAATTCAAAAAACCTAAATCTGCATTCATCATGCTTATTATTTAATTCCTATAGTATTTACTCATATTAGTCGCATTAAACCTACTTGATTTAATTACAATTTAATTACTAAGTATTTATACTTTAATTAAATTAAATTATATCCTAAGGCTAATGTACTATGGAATTAAATTTATTTAATTTAATAAATGTGCCTATTTTAATTAATTAAATGAAATTGTTTAATTAAATGGAGTACTTACTTCTAATTAATTAAACAAATTTATTTAATTAAATGGGAAGCCATTCCTAATTAGTTAAATGAAGTTATTTAATTAAAAAAGAAAAGTGTCTCTAATTAATTAAATAGAATTATTTAATTAAATAGAAAAGATAATTATTAGAGCATATCTCTTTTTTTTTAAATTAAATATTTCACCAAAATCTCTCTTCAGTTCAAAAAGGGAAAATTCCAGTTCACTATTGATCAAAAATGAGTTAAATCAGTTAACTCCTTTTTCTACTCAAATTGAATAAGTTAAATCCTTATTTTACTCAAATTAAATCTGTTAACTCCCTTTAATTTGGGAATCTCCCTTTATGACTGAACTTCACCTTTAATCCTGATCGTTGATTGAAATCGATCTCAACCATTGATGGATTCCAGGAAAGTCTATTTAAGAGACCCTCATCTCTTCATTTTGGGAGGAGGTTGAATGAGAATTTGCATCGAATTGTTGTTGGATTGTGCATTCTTATGAGCTCCCTACTTTCATATTCATTTCTAGTTTAATTCTCATGTAGATTTAATATGCATACATTTAGTATAATTTCTTTTACATGTTCTTAAATTAAACATGCATACTCCATTCTAGATTAATCTGCATTCTCATATAGATTAGTCGCATTTTCTTTCAAATCCTTCATTCTTACAGGGTCTGGTTTCTTAAACACCTCGAATCTGAGGATATCTGACAAGTAATTATCTTTAGATAGAAGGCAACAAGTCGCTTTGCAGGCTGATTTTTGGATGAACAATCCGATGTTCATTCTGAGATGAATCCACATACAATGATCGTGTTGAAGTGTGTGTGTTAGTAGAGGCCACATATTCATGCATACAAACACAGGATCACCCTTACACTACTAGATGCTCCTACATCAGACACCCAGGGTAAATTAAAAAGTGACCCTGTCACTTTGTAGTTGGTAGCAAAAAACCCAAATGGGCAACCTCTTTTGCAGATATCCAAGTTGAATCCTCCACTGGTCATCCTTTCAACTTCATCAGGTATCCTTCATACTGCCTATTTTTGGTACTTCGACCCACATGACTCCAAAATTTCTTCAATCTCTTCCTTCTCAGAAGTAGGAATTGGACATGGCTCTAGCATCAACTCCTCCTCTGAACCATCATCATGATATTTTATTAAGTCTACAATATTGAAAATAGGAGAAATGTGAATCTCATCTGGCAACTCCACCTCATATGCATTTCTTGAATCATGTTTCTTCAAAATTTTGTAAGGACCAAATTTCTTCATCTTTGGCTTGTAGGTGCCCACTGGAAATTGTTCCTTCCTCAAGTATACCACAACAAGATCCCCAACTTATAACTCCTTATGTCTCCTCTTATGATCTACTCTAGCCTTATACTATAGGTTCATCTTGCCAATATGTGCATGTACCTCCTCATGTAGGTTCCTGACATGTTTAGCAAAGTCTTCTGCCTAACCACTTATCCTCTCTCCTTGCTCCATCTTCCTCATCTCTAGTGTAGTCCTTGGAATACTCCCATACACAATTTGGAATGGTGATCTACCAATACTCATATTTATAGAATTATTGTAAGAAAATTCTACTTGTGGTAGAAACAAATCCCATCCCTTGGGCTTATCTCCTACTAAACACCTCAGTAAATTATCAAGACTTCTTTTTACTACTTCTATTTTTCCATTAGTTTGCAGATGATGTACAGAACTTAAATTATATTCTATCTTCAACTTCTTCCACAAAGTCCTCTAGAAATACCCAACAAATTTAGTATCTTTGTCAGAAGAATACTTTTTGGGAGACCGTGTAGCCTCACCACCTCTCTGGAAAAGAAATCATGAGTCTTGTGGCATGGAATGAAATGTGCCATCTTGGAGAACCTATCAACCACCAAAAATATTGAGTCATTACCCCTTTGTGTCCTCGGCCAAGAACAAAATCCATACTTATGTCCTCCCAAGGCTTCAATGGAATAGGCAATGGTTGATAGAGTCTAGTATTTTAACTAAATCATTTGGCTATTTGACATACTTGACAACTTTACACAAACTTTCTTCACATACTGTGACAATTGAGGCCAAAAATAATGTTCACTAATAATGGCAATGATCTTATCTCAACCAAAGTGTCCTTCTATCCCTCCACTGTGTTTCTCCTTGATCAAGTTCTCCCTCATGGAACTCCTTGGAATACATAATTGACTGCCCTTGAACAACATACCATCTTGAATCAAATAACCTAGCCACCTAGTCCTGTTTAGAGTAACAAGTTCTTTACAAGCCTTCCAAGCCTCTACAAAGTCAAGATCCTCAAGATACAAATTCTTGAGTTCATCAAATCCAACCACTTCAACCTACATTATTGTCAGCAAAAATTGTCTCCTACTTAATGCATCTACAACCCTATTAGATTTTCTACTTCTATTTTTCAATACAAATGTATAGCTTTGCATGAACTCTACCCATTTCAAATGTCTCTGATTCAATTTACCTTATCTATTTAGGTACTGCAATGCTTAGTGACCAACATACAAAAAAAATTCTTTTGGAAACAAATAATGCCTCCATTTCTTTAAGTCCTGAACTATTGCATATAACTCTTGATCATAAACAAAATACTTCTTCTTTGCATCATTCAATTTTTCACTAAAATAGGCAATAGGTTTACCTTCTTGGCTCAACACAGCCCCAGTAGCACTGCCACTAGCATCACAATCCACTTGGAACACTTTTTTGAAATCAGGAAGTGCCAATACAAGTTTCTCTATCACGTTCTACTTCAATAATTCAAAGCTCCTTGCAGCTCCTATAGTCCACTTGAACTATTTTCTATCCCCCCTTCATTGTTTTAGTTAGGGGTGCACATTTACTACTAAAATTCCTAATAAACTTCATGTAAAAACAAGCCAAACCATGGAATGACCTCACCTCAGTGGTAGACCTTGGAGTAGTCCATTCCAAGATGAGCTTCACCTTCTCTGGGTCCATTTTGAGACCTTCAACTGATACAACAAACCCCAAATAGACTAACTCCCTTTTGACAAAGCTACACTTCTTCAAATTAATCAATAATTTCTCTTCCCTCAACCTTTCAAGGACACTATGAATGTGTAATAAATTTTTGTCCAAAGACTTACTAAAAATCAAAATTTCATCTAGATAGATAATAAGGAATTTTCCCAAAAATTTCTTTAGTGCCTCATTCATAAGCCACATGAAGGTGCTTGGCACATTGGTCAGTCCAAAGGGCATGACTAACCACTCATATAGACCCTCCTTGATCTTGAATGTAGTTTTTCACTCATCTCTCTCTCATATCCATATCTGGTGATAATCACTCTTGAGATCTATCCTTGTGAAGTACTAAGCTCCACTCAAGCAGTCCATAAGATCCTCCATCCTTGGCAAAGGAAATTGGTACTTGACGGTTATTTTATTTATAGCCCAAGATTTTGTACACATTTTCCACTCTCCATCCTTCTTTGGTGCCAATACTACAGGTACTACATATGGACTCAGGCTCTTTCAAATTAAACCTTTCCTAAATAGCTCCTAAACTTATCTATTTAGCTCCTCAATCTTAGTAGCAGTCATCCTATGAGCAGCCTTGTTAGGAAAACTAGCTCTAGGGACTAAATCTATTTGATGACTGATTTTCCTTATTGGTGGTAAACCTTTTGGAACATTATTAGAGATGACATCTCCATACTCACTTAACAAACCTATGACTTCAAGTGGAACTTCACTACTGCCTTCCTTATCCTTTCTAGGAATTAAAGCATAACATATATGCTAATGTTTCATGACATCCAAAAATTTTCTTCCATCAACAAGGCATATTCTATTACTACTGTATACATTTTCACCCTCCTTTATCAAGGGCTTCAATTTGTGGCAAACTCCATCCTTTATCAGGGAGTATGTATTTGCATGACCAACATGTATAGTATGCCTATCAAACTGCCATGACCTTCCCAAAAAAAAATGATAGACATCTATTGGGATGATGTCACGGAGAGCCTCATCATGGTAACTTCCAATCTTGAAATTTAGTAAACATTTATCACTAACTAGGACCTTATGATCATCCTACACCCAAGCAATTAGATAGGGATGGGGATGTTTCTCCCTCTTGAGCTTTAGATTTGAGACCATTTCTTCTAACACTAAGTTGTTAGTGCTCCCACCATCAACAATCACATCACAACATTTACCCTCACACGTGCACCTAGTACAAAAAAACTCCTTCTCTATCCAAGTTTAGTCTCACCACTCAGAAAGACCCTTTCAATAACCAAAACCTCTCCTCTTTTTGCATCCTCTAAATGTGATGATTTTCCATCATCATCCACATGAGCAACCCTTGCTTCACCATGAGCTCTCCTATCTACCCTTCCTTGGCATTGAGGGCATTTGTAGGCATGATGACCTTCTTCACTACAATGAAAATAGGTACCACAGAAGCCTCTACTTCCTAAACCTTGTCGACACCCTCTACCTCTTCCTCTCTAATCTCCAAAGGTTTGACCATTAGAGTGATTGAAAACCTCATTCCTCTAATTTTGGCTGGTACCCACATCTTCATTTTTCTTCTAGTTCTCATTTCGGCCTCCAAATGACCTACCACCACCCCTTCCACCTTGATTGTAGCCTCTTTTCTTTCCATCAAATTTTTTTTTAAACTTCTCCTCAACTTGCAAGGAAAACTTGAATGCCTCTTCAATGCTAGTCATTCTAACTAGACTTAACTCCTCCTAAATGCTAGGTCTTAACCCATTAAGATAATGGGCAACCTTCTCCTTGTTTTCTTTTGCATGTCTTTCCCTAATAAGGACTCGATAAAATTCCTTTGTGTATTCCTGGATAGATTTTCTTACTTGCTTTAACCCTTGCATCTTCTTGAACAAATTAAGCTCATAATCAATAGGAATCAACTGCTTCTTTAGTTTGTCCACCATGTCATCCCATCTTGTGATTTTCTCCTTTCCTCTTCTATTTCTTTCCAACTAAATCTCTTGCCACCAAATTTTGGCATGGCCTTCCATTTTGGAATTCACAAACTTAACCCTATTAGGGTCCCCAATATCCTCATACTCAAAATAGTCCTCCGGCTCATTGATCCAATCGATCAACTCATCCAGGTTTAGATTTCCCGAAAACATGCCAACATCAATTTTAGGTCCTTTTCCTAGCTTGGAAATGGCCCTAAAAAGCTTCTCCTCTACCTTATTTAGGATTTCTCTATCTCCTTGCTTTTCCTACCCAGTATTTCCTTCTTCTTAATTTTCTTTTTATGGCAATGTTCATCCCTCTACAGATCTCCTCTTGCAATGCCTAAACTTGTCTCTAGAGGGCTCTAACCCCAGGAGGAACAACTCTGGCCCTTCCACCATGCTCTCTTCATGGAGGCATCTTCTCACTATATCAACATCCAAAACCACATAATCCTCTAGTGAAAACTATCTCATAGTCAATGCTCTACCTACACATTGAAGAAAACCCATTCCAATACCATTGATGAAGGTATGCTCTGATACCACTAATGACGGTACACTTTGATACCGCTTGATGAGAGCACAACCCAAGAAAAAATTAACACAACAGGAAAAGGGGAATATTATTATTAGAAGTGATATACTATTACATTCAGTACAAAAAAAATAAGCTCCACAACATGCTCTATGGGCTTACAATGTTATCAATTTCTGGAGAAAAACCCTTCTCGTAGTACCTTCTCCCAAACTCCACCAAAAAAATTGTGTTTACAATGCTAGAAATGACCTTAAGTAACTCGAATTAGGTTTAAGGTTAGGAATAAATTTTAGATTATTTCATTTGGCATCCACTACCAAAATAGAAGGTTCTGTAAAATATGTCAAAAGTTGGTGCAAAATTAGAAGAATCCAGAAATGGTAGTCCAACTTCCAGGAGGCATAACTTTTGATCTAGGACTTTGATTGATGAACCGTTTACATTTTTGGAAAGATATCCAAGTGCTCTATAGTGTTATGGACAAGTTATATGTGTCCCCCATTTTTTGGGCCTGTACAAGGTCATTTAGTTCCTCAAATCTTACTTTGAAGCGCTCTTAGGGGGTCTCCAAGTAACTTAAAAATACAATAACTTTCAAACCATAAAGCCTTTTGACCTAATTATTTTTATGGAGTGATTTAAATTATATTATAATAATCCCTCAAACTTACACCCTCTAACTCATCATAATTATGGCTCAATTACAAAATAACCTATTTTCTATATTGGCACATATCCCATGGTGCTAAAAAACACTAACCCAGAAGACCAATAGTGGAATAATGAGAGTTGGAATCTCTATTTGAACCAAATGGGTATCCATAAATAAAAACACATTAAACAGAAACTAACACTAAGCATATTTTTGGGTAACACAAGATTGCCCTTACACCACTGGATGCTCTTGTATCAAACCATGACAATTATAACAATAGAAATTAGTAATATGTTTAAAAGACTTACCTGTGCAATCTCTTTTCATATCACCAACGTTGTTGCATATAAAATATCTACCTCTAAATCGATGTCTTACTTCCTTGGGTGGTTCATCTTTCTTAGGTTTATCAACTTGCTCTATTTTCTTAGGTTCATCATGTTTTGTTGACAAGTCAACTAATTCAATTTCTCTCTATACTTCATTAGTTGTGCTTGATTCTACCTTACTCAGATCAGATTCTTTATGGGATTCAATAATTGGATATGCTTCTCTTCTAATTTCAAATTTCCTGGTTGATTTCTCTCTAATAAGATATCCAAGTCTTGTCTTGTCATAAGAAGGTCTATGGTGAAATTTTTGTTTATCAATCTTCTCACTATTGGAATTAATTTTCTCTAACTGTTTCTTAGCTTGTGTCAATTCTTCTTTCAAATGATATTGTACTTTTCTAATTCTAGATTCACAATCTTGATAGTATCTAATTCAGATGTCACTTGGCTCAACTGGGATTTAAGGTCCACATTCTCAATTTTTACAGATCGGGTTCACTCTTACTATCATCAATCTTGTCTTTCAGTTTGTGAATATAGACTTTTGCATCTTCATACCTATCTTTCAAGTTATCTCTTTCTTCGCTAAGAAGGTCAATCTGTTCAAGAGCTTCTTCAATGTTTTTCTTTAACTATTCCATATTCATAGGGACCTTACTCAAGCTATTAAACTTCTTTAGAATAATTGTTCTCTAATACTAATTGTTAGAAATAGATAATACTTAGAGGGGGGTGAATCGATATTCTACAAACTTTTTTCCACAACTCAATATTGTTAATTACTTTATAACTTGCATATTAAAGTAAACCAACAATGTTGAATAGTAAATATAACCATACACATAGAGAACTCATAACACCATTATTTGTTATCTAGGGAAACCCTAGCGAATGGAATACCTCGATGGGGATGATACCCACAAGATGATCCACTAAACAAAAGAATCTTATTAAGGATATTGACCCTATCAGGAATCTATGAAGTACATATAGTATCTCAAGTCATTTCTAGAGGACTAGGCCTTGATATAAGCCTCAACCCTGATGTAGGAGCATCCAGTGGTGTAAGGGTAATCCTGTATCACCCAAAAAAATATGCTTAGGGATATTTTTTGTTTAATGTGTTTTTATTTCTAAATACCCATTTGGGTCAAATAAAGGTTCCAACTCTCATAGTTCCACTATTAATTTTCTAGATTAGAGTTTTTAAGCACCTTGGGATATGTGTAAATACAAAAAATGGGTTATTTTGTAATAGAGCCAAAATTATGATGAGTTAGAGGATGTAATTTGGAGCAATAACTATACTTGTAATTTAGAACACTCCAAAAAAAGAATCAGGTCAAAAGACTTTATGGTTAGAAAGTTATTGTAGTTTTAAGTTTCTTGGAGACCTCCCAAGAATGCTTCAAACTCAAATATGGGGCACTAGATGGCCTTCTATGGGGCCAAAAAATGGTGGATGATCAAAGCTATTCCATAGGGTTGTAAAGCACTTCGAGATCTTTCCAAAAATGTAAACAGTTTGTCAATCAGAGTCCAATTCAAAAGTTATGACTCCCAGAAGTTGGACTACTATTTCTAGATTCTTCTAATTTTACACCGACTTCTAGCATGACTTTTGGAATTTTTTTTTTGGTGGTGGATGCCAACTGGAATATTCTAGAATGTATTCCTAACCCTAAATGAATTGGGGTCTATTTAAGAACATTTTTGGCATTGTAAAGGCAGTTCTTGGTGGAGTTAGAGAGAAGGTACTATGTGGAGGATTTCTTTCTCCAGAATCATACTATTGTAAGCCCATAGGGAAATTTTTTATTGATAATAATATTTCCCTTTCTTGTGTGTTCATTCTGGCCTTTGGTTGTGTCTTCATCAAGTGGTATCAGAGCAGGTTTTCTTGAGTGTGTAGATAGAGCGCCGACTATAAGGCAGTTTGCACCAGGACTGTGTGGTTGTGGGTTTGAGACAAGAAGATGCCTACATGAAGGGAATGTGGTGGAAGGGCCAAAGTTGTTACTCCTAAGGTTAGAGCCCTCCAAAGACAAGTCCAAGCATTGTAGGAGGAGATCCGTAGAGGAATGAATGTTGCCGCAGGTAAAAAAAGTGAGGAAGAAAATATTGGACAAGAAGGGTAAGGTGAAGAGGAAGTCCTAAATCAAGCAGAGGAGAGGCTTTTTAGGGCCATTTATAAGCTTGGAAAAAGACCTAAAATTGATGTGGGCATGTTTTTAGGAACCCTAAACCTAAATGAGTTGATCAATTGGATCAATGAACTAGAGGAGTATTTAGAGTATGAGGATATCAGAGACCTAGAGAGGGTTAAGCTTGCAAAGGACAAAACGAAAGGCCATGCAAAAATTTGGTGGCACGAGGTTCAACTAGAAAGTAATAGAAGAGAAAAGCAGAAAATCACAAGGTGGGATCACATGGTGGACAAACTAAAGAAGCATTTCATTCTTGTTGATTCTCGTTATCTCAGTGGGTTATGACCTAGCATTTAGGAGGAGTTAAGTCTGGTTAGAATGACTAGTATTGAAGAGGCATGCCAGTTTTCCCTATGAGTTGAAGAGAAGCTAAACAAAAATTTTAATAGAAGGCAAAGAGGGTGCATTCAAGGAGGAAGGGGCGATGGTAGGAGATTTGGAGGCCAAAATGAGACCCAAAAGAAAAATTAAGATGTGGGTACTAGCAGGAACCAGAAGAATGAGAGTTTCAACCACTCCCATGATCAAAACTTTGGAGATCAAAGAGGAAGAGGTGGAGGACATGGACAAGGTTTAGGAAGAGAAGGCTTTTGTGGTACCTATTTTAATTTCAATGAAGAAGGTCATCGTGCATTTGAATGTCCTCAATGACAAGGAAGCATAGATAGGAGAGCTGATGGTCAAGAAAGGGTTGCTCATGTGGATGAAGATGTACAGTCATCACACTCTGAGGATGTAGAAAGAGGAGAGGTTCTCATAAATGAAAGGGTCTTACTAAGCGGTGAGACTAAACCTGGACAAAGGAGGAGTTTGTTTTGTACCTAGTGCAAGTGTGAGGATAAGTGTTGTGATGTGATTGTTGATTGTGGTAGCATTGACAACGTGGTGTCTAAGGAGATGGTCTCTAAGCTAAAGCTCAAAAGGAAGAAACACCCTCAACCCTATCAAATTACTTGGGTGAAGGATGATCATAAGGTCCTAGTCAGTGAATAGTGTTTGGTGAAGTTCAAGATTGGGAATTACCATGATGAAGTTCTTTGTGATATTATTCCAATGGATGTCTACTATTTATTATTCGGAAGATCGTGACAATTTGATAGACATGTTGTACATGATGGTCATGCAAATACATACTCTATAACAAAGGATGGAATTTGCCACAAACTGAAGCCCTTGGTAAAGGAAGGTGAAAAGGTATGTAGTAGTGCAAAGATATTTCTTGTTGATGGAAGAAAATTTTTGGATGGTATGAAACATCAATGTATGTGTTATGCTTTGATTCCTAGAAGAGATAAGTAATGTAGTAGTGAAATTCCACCTAAAGTTTCAGGCCTATTTAGTGGGTATGGAGATGTTATCTCTAAAAATGTTTCATAAGGGTTGCCACCAGTAAGGTAGATTAGTCATCAGATAGATTTAATCCCTGGAACTAGTTTGCCTAACAAGGCTGCTCATAAGATGACTCCTACTGAAATTGAGGAGCAAAATAAACAAGTTTAGGAGCTATTGAGGAAGGGTTTGATTTGAGAGAGCCTAAGTCCATGTGTAGTACCTATAGTACTGGCACCAAAGAAGGATGGAGAGTGGAGAATGTGCACAGACTCTCACACTATAAATAGAATAACCATCAAGTATCAATTTCCTTTTCCAAGAATGGATGATATTATGGACTATTTGAGTGGAGCTCAGTACTTCACAAAGATAGATCTCAAAAGTGGCTATCATTAGATATAGATATGCAAGGGAGATGAGTGGAAGATTTCATTCAAGACCAAGGAGGGTCTATATGAGTGGTTAGTCATGCCCTTTGGACTGACCAATGTGCCAAGAACCTTTATGTGACTTATGAATGAGGTACTAAAGAAGTTCTTGGGAAAATTTGTTATTGTCTATTTGGATGATATTTTAATTTTTAGTAAGAATTTGGATGAACATTTATTGCACATTTGTAGTGTCCTTGAAAGGTTGAGGGAAGAGAAAATGTTGATTAACTTGAAGAAATGTAGCTTTGTAAAAAAAGAGTTAGTCTACTTGGGGTTTGTTGTATCATTTGAAGGTCTCAAAATGGATCCAGAGAAGGTGAAGGCCATCTTGGAATGGCCTACTCCAAGGTCTACTACTGAGGTGAGATCATTTTATGGTCTAGTTATTTTTTACCAAAAGTTCATGAAGAATTTCAGTGGCATATGTGCACCCCTAACTAAAACAATAAGGGGGGATAGGAAAGAGTTCAAGTGGACTACAGTAGCTGCAATGAGTTTTGAACTATTGCAGAAGAAGGTGATAGAAAAACCTATGTTGGCACTTCTTGATTTTAGTAAAGTGTTCCAGGTAGATTTTGATGCTAGTGGAAATGCTATTGGGGCTGTATTGAGCCAAGAAGGTAAGCCTATTGCATATTTTAGTGAAAAATTGAATGATACAAAGAAGAAGTATTATGTTTATGATTAGGAGTTCTATGCAATTGTTTAGGCCTTAAAGAAATGGAGGCATTATTTATTTCCAAAAGAATTTTTCTTGTATATTGATCACCAAGCATTGCAATACCTGAATAGCCAAGGTAAATTGAACCGGAGACATATGAAGTGGGTAGAGTTCATGCAAAGCTATACATTTGTGTTGAAACATAGAAGTGGAAGGTCTAATAGGGTTGCAGATGCATTGAGTAGGAGACTATTATTTCTTATAGTAATGCAGGTTGAAGTGGTTGGGTTTGATGAACTCAAGAATCTATACCTTGAGGATCCTAATTTTGTTGAAGCATGGAAGGCTTGTAAAGAACCTATTACTGTAGATAGAACCAGGTTGGTAGATTATCTGATTTAGGATGATATGTTGTTCAAGGGCAGTCAATTATGTATTCCAAGGAGTTCCATGAGGAAAAACTTGATCAAAGAGAAACACAGTAGGGGAATGGTAGGACACTTTGGTCAAGATAAGACCATTGCCATTCTTAAAGAACATTATTTTGGCCTCAAATGTCACAAGATGTGAAGAAATTTTTGTAGAGTTGTCAAGTATGTCAAGCAGCCAAAGGATTTAGTCACAATACTAGACTTTATTAGCCATTTCTTGTTTCAGCAAAGCCTTGGGAGGACATAAGTATGGATTTTGTTCTTAGATTTCCTAGGACACAAAGGGGTAATGACTTAGTATTTTTGGTAGTTGATAGGTTCTCCAAGATGGCACATTTTATCCCATGCCACAAGACTCATGATGTTGTACATATTGCAGATTTATTTTTGAGAGAGGTGGTGAGACTACATGGTCTCCCAAAGAGTATTGTTTCTAACAGAGATACTAAATTTGTGGGATATTTCTGGAGGACTTTATGGAAGAAGTTGGCGATAGAATTGAGGTTCAGTTCTACACATCATCCATACTCTGATGGATAGATCGAAGTGGTAAATAGAATTTTGGGCAATTTGCTAAGGTGTTTAGTGGAAAATAAGCCCAAGTGATGGGATTAAATTATGCCACAAGTAGAATTTGTTTACAATTATTCTATAAATAGGAGAATGCACACATCACCAAGATGAATCAACAATATAAAGCTAGGGCAGATCAAAGGAGGAGACATAAGGAGTTCCAAGTAGGGGATCTAGTTATGGTACACTTACAAAAGGAACAATGTCTAGTGGGTACTTACAATAAGCTAAAGATGAAGAAGTTTGGCCCCTGCAAAATTTTGAAGAAACATGACTCAGGAAATGCATATGAGGTGGAGTTGCCAGAAGGGATTCACATTTCTCCTATCTTCAACATTGCAGACTTAATAGAATATCATGATGATGGTGTATATGATGAGTTGAAGTTAGAGCCATTCCAATTCCTACTTCTAAGAAGGAGGAGATAGAAGAGATTTTGGATAGTCATGTGGGTAGGAGTACTAGAAATAGATAGTATGAAGAGTACCTAGTGAAGTGGAAAGGATGACCAATAGAGGACTCAACTTGGATATCAACAGTGGAGGTTGCCCATTTGGTTTTTCCTCTACCATAAGTGAGAGGGTCACTTTTCAATCTACCCTCAGTGTCTGATGTAGGAGCATCTAGTGGCATAAGGGAAATTCTATATTACCCAAAAAAAATTCTTAGGTATAGCTTTTGTTTAATGTATTTTTATTTTTGGATACCCATTTGGGTCAAATAAAGGTTCCAACTCTCACAGTTCCACTATTAGTTTTTTGGGTTAGAGTTTTTAAGCACCTTGGGATATGTGTAAATGCAAAAAATGGGTTATTTTGTAATCAAAAAAAATTATGATGAGTTAGAGGGTTTAATTTAGAGGTATGATTATACTTTTAATTTAAAATGCTCCAAAAAAAGAATCAAGTCAAAAGACTTTACAGTTAGAAAGTTATTACAGTTTTAAGTTTCTTGGAGACCTCCTGAGAGCACTTCAAAGTCATATATGGGGCACTAAATGGCCTTTCATAGGGCCAAAAATTGTGAAACAAGAAAAGCTAGTCCATAAGACTATAGAGAACTTTGAGAGATTTCTAGAAATGTAAACAGTTCATTAATCGGAGTCCCGATTCAAAAGTTATGCCTCCCGAAAGTTGGATTACCGTTTCTAGATTCTTCTAATTTTACACTGACTTCTAACGTGACTTTTGGAATCATTTGTTTTAGTGGTGGATTCCAACTGGCATATTCTAGAATGAATTCCTAACCCTAAATGAATTTGGGTCTATTTAAGAACATTTCTGGCATTGTAAAGGCAGTTCTTAGTGGAGTTAGAGAGAAGGTATTGTGTGGAGGATTTCTTTCTCCAAAATCATACTATTTTAAGCACATAGGAAATTTTTTCATTGATAATAATATTTCCCTTTCTATGTGTCATTTTCATCTTTATTTCTATCTACATCAAACCCTATTAGGATTTGGTAGATCAAATACAATGTATGCAAGAAGAGCCCACTACCCTAACATGCACTTATATAAATGAAGTTCTTCACAAGAATAGATATACATACAATACTTTATGACTATTGTAATTCACACTTGCTCTAATCATAAATCATATCTTGCATCATGTAGTTTACATATCATCTCATTAACTTCACATCCATCACAAAATATTGCATAGATCGCACACTTATCTACACAAGATAAGATCTTTACTTATACTTCAAATTAGTAAATCTCAGTTCAGTTGACCTTTATGTCTTCACACACTTGACATAATATAGAATAACTTATGAAATAATATCCACAAATTTGGCTAATCATGACTTAGTAATTATTTTGTTACCAAAATTATTCCTTAAGTTGTACAGCTCAATTATCTGCTATGCTCTATTCTACTTTGTCAAATACCCATACTGGTATTTCAATCATAACTCGTGCTACACTTTCTTTACACATCTACACACTAGCCCATGTCATCATCAAATTTTCATAGAGCTTTCCTCATCTTCACATAAGCTAGCTCTTAATGAATCATTCATACACATTACATCTATCTCTGTGCTACTACAAATTGTCTAACACTTAGACAATTCTGTAGCTCTAAATACATAAATGAAATGTTGAATACATGTTTCCATAAATGACAACTCTCAAGATATCTATCTAAAAATATTGTCAATACTTTCTAATTTTGATAATTTCAAAACTAAAAATGTTGAACCTTCTTTGAGAGAAAAACTAACAGTAAAAGAACCTAAAGATAAGATAAAGAAAAAGGTCAAACATGTTTCTAGTGATAGTGACACAGATGAAGATGATGTAGAAGAGCTTGAAGCATCGCTAGCTAGGAGATTTCATAGAGGCAAAGGGAAATACAAAGGTAAGTTTCCTAGCATGTGTTTCAATTATAATGAGGTTGGTCATATTGTTGCAAGGTTTCCAAAGAATAAGAATAATACAAGTGGAGATAAATATAGAAGTAAAAGAGATGAAAATAGAAAAGACTATAAAGATAAAGGAAAGAAGGCTTTCTACATTACTGAAGAGGAAACAAAAGATGGATATGATGACCATGATGATTAATTTGTGTATGTTGCTATGAAAGATGATTCTAATGAAGATGAGCTAGCTCCATTGATATCTTATGTGAACAAAAGTGATAGATGGATCATTGATAGTCGATGTTGGCATCACATGACCAGAGATAAAAGTAAGTTCATTACCCTTGAGTATTATAATGGAAATACTGTTATATTTTTGCAATGATGCACCCTATGTGATAAAAGGTAAACAATCAATAAAAATAATAGAAAAAATCACTTGTGACAATGCTTACTATGTAGATGGACTTAACTATAACTTGTTGAGTGTGTCATAATTGAATAGTTTAGGTTGTAAAATTGAGTTTTATCACAAAAAGGAAAAGATCTATGATACTGATGGAAAACTAATTGGAAATGGAGATCAAACTATTGTTGTAGAAATTGATGATGTGTGGCTATGGTACAAGAGGTTATACCATGTAACTGTCATAACTTTATCAGTATTAGTAACATGAAAAGAGTTAGAGGTTTTCCAAAACTAAAGAAACCTGATAATGTGATTTGCAAACAATGTCAGTTTGGCAAGATGACAAAATCTAGTTTTAAAAGTAAGACTCACTCCTCAAAAGAAATTCTAGAATTAGTTCATACTGATTTATGTAGACCAATTGATGTACAAAGCTACATATGTGACAAGTACTTTATCCTATTTGTTGATGATTATTCTAGGATGCTGGCAATTATGTTTTTGAAACAAAAATTTGATTCTTTTCAAATGTTTAAGTGGTACTTGAAAATAGTTGAAAAGGAAACTAGCAAAATCTTGAAATGTCTGAGATCTAATAGAGGTGGAGAATTTACATCAAATGAGTTTGAGATATTCTGTAATGAAAAAGGAATTAAAAGACATACTTCTGCACCTAGGACCCCTTAACAAAATGGGATTTTTGAAAGGAGGAATAAATCAATAATGGTCTATGTTAGAACACTGATGATGAAGAAGAATGTTTCTTTGAAATACCAAAGAGAAATTGTAAGCACAACTGTCTATACCTTGAACCAAGTACAAGTCAACAAAGGTACAAACTCCACACCTTTTGAACTATGGTATGGATACTCACCTAATGTAAAATATTTTAAGGTATTTGGAAGAAAGTGCTACATTCTTAAGGATAATAGAAATGGTAAAATTGATGCTAAAAGTGAAGAAGGTATATTCCTAGGCTATTCCACAAGAAGTAAATCTTATAAGTGTTTTAACACTAACACTAACAGAGTTGTAGAAAGTGCAAATGTGAAATTTGATGAATATAAAGAGGTACATGAAGCTGAACCTAAGAAGGAACTTAAAGAATATAAAACCTTCATATACTACTATGAAGACATGAATGTTGATGAAGCTAAGAACCGAGTTGTAAATCAATAGCAACAAGTATCAATGACTATCAAGTCACATTTAATAGATTCTGAGTTACATTCAAGAACCAAGTTCCATTCAAGAGCCAAGTTGCACACATAAGCCAAGGTAAATTTTGATTTTGAGATCAATGTACATGAAATAAATGTCAAGTTACCTGATAGAGAAGTGCATAGTGAATCTAAAGTTGATAGACCCATTATAGAAAGAAGAATAGAACCAAGATTGTCAAAGTATGTCAAAAGACATCACCCTATTGGACAAATTATTGGAGATAAAGAATCTAGACCAATGACAAGGAATAGGTTGAGAAGTGATAAATTTTTTTAAAGCATGCATGAGCCTAATTCAGTGAAAGATGCATTAGAGAATGAATAGTAGAGTAAAGCTGAATGAAATAATAGATTGATCAAATTGAGAAGAAAAAAACATAGACTCTAGTACCCAGACAAGAGAACAAGAATGTGATTAGAACCAAGAAGTGTACAGAAACAAGATGGATGAGAATGGTGAAGTCACAAGGAATAAGGAAAGATTAGTTTGCAAGGGATATGCACAAGAAGAATGAATTGACTATGGAGAAACATTTTCCCTAATTATAAGATTGGAAGGAGTAAGGACTCTGCTTTCTTACTTTGCATATAAAGGTTTCAAAGTTTATCAAATGGATGTGAAGTCATCATTTTTTAATGGTGTACTAGAAGAGGAGGTTTACATAAAAAAAACTAAAAGGATTTTTTGATCCAAACAACAAGAACATGTTATGTAGATTGCACAAATCTTTATATTATTTGAAGCAAGCTCCAACAATATGGTATGAGAGGCTTCACAACTATCATGTAAAGATTGATTTTGAGAAAACTAATGATAATAGTATTCTATACTTGAAGACACAAGGAGGTAAAGGGATTCTACTAGTTGAAATATTTGTTGATGATATCATATTTGGAGGACCAAATGCATTGTGTAAGACATTTACAAATGAAATGAAGAAAGAGTTTGAGATGTCTATATTTGGAGAGATAAGGTTCTTTGTTGGATTTCAAGTATATTAGATGAAATATGGTATTTACATCACTCATTCCAACTATTTGAAGCACATATTGAAAATTTTTGGTATGGAGGATTCAAAACATGTTAGTACTCCTATGGTAATAGGACACAAATTATCCAAAACTGATGATTTTGCTAAAGTAAATCAAACATTTTATAGGTCTATGATTGGCATATTGCAATATGTAGTTCATAGAAGACTTGACATTGCATTAGTTTTTGGAATTGTTGCAATGTTTTCTAAAAATCCTAAGGAGAATCATTTGATGGTTGTTAAAATGATCATGAGATACTTGAAAGGAACATAAGACTATGTTCTATATTACAAGAAGAACAATAAGCTTAAATTAAGAGCCTATACAGATGTTGATTGGGCTAGAAATATTGATGAAACAAAGAGTACAAATAGTGGAGCATTATTCTTAGGAAATAGATTAGTCTCATGGAATAGTAAGAAACATAATTGTATATCTCAATCTACTATTGAAGCTAAATATGTGGTTGTTCCAATGAATTATAAAAATGTGGTATGGATCAAATAGCTACTCAAAGGAATCAAGAAAAAAATTATTGAACATGTGGTACTTTATTGTAACAATACAAGTTCCATAAACATATCTAAGAACCATGTGATGCATACAAAGAAAAGGAACATTGCAATCAAGTATTATTACTTGAGAGAATTGGTTCAAGATAAAGAAGTGAGAATAGAATATGTGAATCCAAAAGAATAGATAGTTGATATATTCACAAAGGCCTTTCCTAAGGATGCACATGAATATCTTAGAGGTAAATTAGGGGTGATATCTCAATCCAAAGCTACTTAAGAAGCAAGAGTAGTGCCTTGCATCAAATGAGTTGAATGTCATATTTAAAAATTTAGTGCAGTGGATCTTACTTTAGTAGCTACCTAAAGTATGAAGGAGCTAAATCAAAAGATTTAAACTCACATGCAAGGTGACAGAGGGAGAATCTGACTTGATTATATCTACATGTATGGATGACAAGTCTTTGGCATTTTTGTCGAAGAGGGAGATATAAGAAAGAGAGAGATAGAAAAGAGAGATAAAAAAGAAGGAGATATAAGGTTAAGGGATATATCAAAGAGGTCAGATCAAAGAAGGAAAAAGAAAGAGGCACATATATTAATAGAGGGAGAAATTTCAATTTACTTTTTGGTGGTCTTGTTGGTATTGGTTTGCCATCAATGCCAAAGAGGGAGATTGTTGAAAAGAGATTTTTTGAAGTGTGGAACCTATCATGGACTGATCATTATTTTGGAAATGATGCCAAACCTGCTACTTGCTGGTGAAACAACTACTTTGTGTTCTAAATGCTATCCTTTTTTTGATTGATGAAGAGGACTTGAAAAGATAAGATAACAAGAGTACCTAGAGAAAGGTTGAGTTATTTTAAGTTTAAAAGAAGCAGTAAGACCAAGTAAGACATTGTTCATATTATGTATTGTTAATCTATTTAAGGCTAAAGTAAATGGTTACTTAAGCTAAGCCTAGAAGAAGAGTTTTCATAAAAAGTGTTTGCCAAGCCTTGCGAAGAAAATAGTGTAATCCAAGAAAATTTAGTGCAAGTCTAGAAGAAATCAGCATGTACTGAGTGTCAAAAAGACAATATGTGTTGAGCATCAGAAAGATGTATTCAATGTTGAGCATCAGGTAAATTATAGTAGTAACCAAGCTAAGAAGATGTAGTTGATGCTGAGCAACCCAATGTTGGATGAGCATCAAAAGACTATTATTGTTGAGTGAACAGTATAGATGTCAAGTGATAGTAAAAAGAGTTTAATCAAAGATTTGACAAATCTAAGCTAACAAAGTTGATTTCTTCAATTATGTGAAGTGTGTGGAAGATTTCTATGATGAGCTAGTAGCACAAAATTCAAGATAAATCATTTGTGCAAATTCAAAGAGAATTGTAGAAGATGTTTCTGGAAGGGACTAAAATGTAAAAGTGGGTAGATTCATTGAATCTTACCTAACCCTAGAATGGACGATTGTGATTAAACGAAAAAAGATCTAATTTCTCTATTTATAGAGATAAGAGGCCAGAAGCAATGGTTGTCATATGTGATAACCTAAGGAAGACAAGAAGTCTAGGGTGTTGCTTCATATGGTGGCCGAATAGAAGAGTCTGCAATTGGCATGCAAAGTGAGAAGGCTTAAGAGGATGAATGCTTGAAGGGTGAACAAGCTATTAGAGATGAAGAGTATGAATGCCAAGTAGAATGAAGGACTGAACCAAGGATCTACAATCTATAAGTGAGTTTCATTTTATTATCAGATCATGTCCTATTGTTACTTTCTAACAATTGTATCAGTTTGGATAAATCCTTTGGATTAAGTTTGACCTTACAATCATTTGTAAATCCTTTAACTGGGTGATATTCTAATAAAATGTTCTAAAGTCCTCTAACAAGGTTCACTCCTAATAGGGTGATTGAAATCCTTTACCAAGTCACATTTAACATTGTGTATTATACTATTTAACAAGGTTGGCCTTTAATAGGGCATCACTTCAAAAGAGTGAAAATTGGTAGAATGTTACTAGTGGTTTTTTCCAAATTAGGTTTCCATGTAAAATCCTTGTGTCAAACTGTGTGAATGAGTTTGTGATATTTCATGCTTACATTTATGCAAAGTAATTTTGACCTAGAACAGTGACCTACTAAGTTAAGTTATTGGATGATCTAATGGATGCTTGCATGATATGGTTTTATGGATATGAATCTGTTAAGTAGTGAAAAGTTTTATTTGTACATTTGGACCTTAAATAACTGATTCACCCCAGTCTTAGTTATTCTAAGGTATTCCAACATTGTTTACATTCTCATATTATTCAATCTAGTCTAATTGCACATTTTGATCCCATTGTTTGATTTTCTCTTGTTTGTCATCTTTATTATGATCTTCTTCATCTCCTTTGACCTCATCCTATTTTGCTTCTCCCATACTAATTGTTTTTGACATTGTGTTTCCAATTTCTTAAAGATTACCAATATCATCCAAATTTTCATGTGCATCCTCTATAAGAGATACATAAAGTGTTATGGGCACACCACTAATATAAAAGTCAGGTTGTTTGATTGTGCTCATAAATTCTTATGTCTTCTTGTCATCACTCCCCAAATATTAGGTTTATTAAATAGTTATTCCTACTAATAATTATTCTTGGTCTTTGAATTTCTTGAATTTTTACCATTTAATTCCTTAAGAAGTTATGTTTTTATTTCAACTTGTACTTCCTCATATTGACCTTCCATTATTTTTACTATCCTCATAGACATTATAAGTATAGGTTTCAAATTCTCAAGAATATTATTGATTACATCATAACTAATTGGTGTCCATAATTTTCCCACTGTATCTTCTCTCATCTTATTATCCTCTTCAATAACTCTTACTATTCTCTTGTCCAATCACTCTATATGCTCTCTTCTCAATATTCTTTGTTCAAATGGTGAAGAGTGCAGTTAATATTTACCCTTAAATCCTTGCCACATAATTATGTATTAATTGTTCCCAATAAAGTATCAAAAAGATGATAAACACTAACATAGTTCTTAAAATCTTTAGTGGCCTTCTGTATGTCTAGAGTAGGTTCTACAAACTTAGATTTAGATTCCATTAGTGTTTTCATGTGTCTTTTCCTTCCATACTTTCATGTTTTTGTTGATGATCCTTCTCTCACAAATGACTTATAAATGATGTCAATATGTACTTTACTTATATTAACATTATTTCTTTCTCCAAATTTATTTCTTATTACATTACAAATTCTCATATTTTTGCTGAATCCATTGAATATATAAAATCTTGCTATATGTCCTAAGTTATTGTAAATGTAACTTGAAATTACTCTATTTCCATACCTTGTTCTAAATTTATTAATCTATAATCTCTAGAAATATGTCCAAATTTGTTGCATTTGTAGCACATTAATCCATTATTGATAATTTTATTCATTCCCAAAGGTCTTATTTATTACACGTTAGTCCTTTCATTCACCCTCATACTATATCTCTAATTAGACTTCATGCATTCATGTGATTTTTGTCCATATAGAAAGAAATTGTATCAATATCCAATTAAGGTTTTAGTATTCATATTACCTATACAATCCTTCTTAATGTGTCCATACTTGTTGCATGTAAAGTGTCTTCCTCTTAATAGTATCCTTTGATATCTAAGTTACTTAATGTAATTTTCAATTTGGTTGATCTAATCTAGTGACTAATTAGGTTCCTACTTAAGTCCATGTTCAATTGTTATCTTTGATCCCTTAGACAATTCTCCTTCAATGTAACCAATCCATGTCATGTATCTCTTTTTCATTTTTGTGCCATTAGTTGTTCATCAAGTTTATCTATGCTTGAATATAATTTCTCAAGAAGTTTCTTTTTTTGTTCAAGTTCTCCTTTCATTATATAGTTATAGTTCTCAAGCTCAACATATTTCAACTTACTATCCTTAAGTGTAGATGTTACATTGGTAAGTTTTGCTTTCATATTTGTGTTCTTAGAGTTAAGAATATGCTTCTATTTTTTGCTCATCTATCATTATACTCATCTTTAGTGCTATGATTTTAAATTCATGCTTTAGTACTTAATTTTCCTTATTGAGTTTGATAGTTGAATCTGATTCCTTGATTTTTTCAACTAGTTCTTTTCTCTTAGATCTTGAATTATCAATATGATCTTTTATATTCTAAAACAAATCCTATACATCTCTAAGGTTGATCTTTAATATGTTTCTTTCATCATTTTTTTGATCTAATTCTTCAAGAGTTTCCTCAAGCTTGTTTTGCAAATTACTTGTATCCATAGTGATCTCCCTCAAGCTATTAGACCTTTTCTGAATAATTGTGCTCTGATACCCATTTTTAGAAATAGGGAACACTGGGGGAGGGGTGAATTAATATTCTATCACTTTTTTCACAAATATGAACATCATAAATTAATCTTAAACATGATTAAATAAACAAACTGAAAAATACCAATAAGCATCCCACAAAGAAACTCATAAAACCATATTTTGTTAACTAGGCAAAACCTAGCCAAGGGAAAACTCTGGTGGGGATGTTATCCCAAAATGATCCACTAATCAAAGGTAACTTGTGAAATGCTTTGACCTTGTTGAGATTATATTATATACATATAGCATATTTTTCCTTGTTAGAGGACTAGACCTTAGTAGAGACATCAACATTGTTAGGAGTTTTATTACAAAATGAGAGCTCACTACTCTTATAACAATATACAACTTTACAAGTAGTATTCATTATTACCAAAAATATGATTGTTCTGATATCTCAAATATTTAATTAGTCCTTGTTATTTCTTTCATATTCTCATGCATATATACCTCTACTCTTCTTTGATCATCAAAATAGAATCTAATCATCATAAACAAAACTTACACATATCAAACATATCATAGCATAACAATTGGCATGTTTTCTTAGCCAAAAAGTATTACTTTATACACTTTTTCTTGTCCAGTTGAACTTGTAATTTACCACAGGTTATCAAAATAAATTATTTATTTCTTCTAGTTGAGGGTTAACAAATAGGATGGTGTCTCTTGCTTGTCAAGTTCTTGAGTTGACAACATTCAATTCCTTGATCAAAGTGACCATACTATACCACATGCTCTATTTTTGTGATAGTAAACTATCAATAAAATTTCCTTCCAAAAAATGTGCAAAAAAAAAAACTATCTTAAGTGTCCTTGGAGATATCAAGCAGACTATCCATAGTAACATCTCCCAAAATACAGTTTTGTATCTTCTTCCAGTGAAGCTAGCCAAAACAAACAATCTGTATGTTCACTAATTTTCTTAGTAACACTTAGATAATTTTATTCATAAGAGTAAGCCAAACTAAATATATGTCTCAAGTGGTCTTACCTATGCATGGTAACAATATGTATGAAATTACTTCAAGAAACTTGCCAAAAAGTTTCCTCATTCTGTTGTACCACTTATTGTTCCCCAGATTTTGGGTTTCTATAGGAAAATTATTACCTAGTATCAAATTCATTGGAGCTTCCTTGATTAAAGATATTTTTGTGCAATTGAAGTTGTTCATATTATCATATCCAACAAGAAACAAATTTCTGAAGCATTGTATGCCAAATTTGAGCTCATCATTGTATCAAAGAGGTTAATCTTACAAATTTGGACTATAAATTTTTCAATACTAGAAAAAAGTTATTTTGGGAGAATAAAATTAGAAGTCAAGTGATATGGCCTCCCTTCCTACACAAGCAGAATAATTTTTATTTATTTAAGAAATATATTGTTATTTTTAAATTTAAGATTTTATTTTTTGCAATTTTTATAATTAAAGAATTTAATAATTATAAAAAGATTTTAAAAAATTTGGGGGGTCCACAAACCACTTATGAGATATGTGGTTAGGAATTTATTTTCACAAGGTTATACCCTACAACATTGTTCCCACTAATACCCTCCATTCTTTTCCAATGTTAACACTAGCTTCATTCTCCACTAGTGATTAAATTTTCCTAGTCATCATTGCACACAAAAAACCGAATGAATCCTTTGTAGAACATGTATCCCCCTTTGATGTTGGAAACACAAATAATACACAACACATCAAACATGAAAAGGAAAAAATACCTCTCTAATATTGACCCCACTTAGACTATAGGACATGTTAACCCTTCCTCTAACCACATGGAACCCATGTTAGCAATTGAATTGACAACACATCATCTCTACATAACACCCTTTGTTATGACACACAAATAAAGTAAACCTATAGAAGTCTCGTGTAATCCTATCACAACACTTCTACATGTGGGGTATGGTCCTACCACATTAGAAATATGTTAGCTAGTCTTATGTGTCCTATCCAATAAGTAGTACAAACTAATACATTAAAACTTAGATTATATTGACTAGCTATTCAATTGTCCATGTTAGCATACATTTTGTTGGAAATCTGATTGAAAAGCTCATTGTTGTTGAAGATCAAAGAGGGAGATTGTTGTAAAAGAATTTTTCAATCATTGTTTCACCATTGATGTCAAACCTGCTATTTGTAGGGATGATATTTGCTTATAAGATCCAAGCACTATCACTTAGTTAATTGATGAAGAGGATTTGATCAACAAGATGTAACAAGAGTACCTAAAGGAAAGGTTGAGTTATGATGTTGTAATAAAGTGAAAGGATAAGTTAAGACAATGGTTAAGTAATGTATTGATCACATACTCAAAGATACAGAGGTTGGTCACACTTAGATAGATTGGAAGAAGTAGTTGTAACAAGGTTGACTGCAAAGCTTTAACTAGGATCATCAGCAAGTGTCGAGCAAGTTAGTTGAAGCCGAGAAATTCTTAGTAGAAGCCAAGTAATAGAAATTTCTAGTTTGTGTCGAGTGAAGATCAGGTGTCGAGCATCAAAAAAAATTCAATTGGTGCCGAGTGATCTTCAGGTGCCAAGCATCAGGAAAAACATAGTTGATGTTGAGTAACATAGTATGTGTCGAGCACTAGTATTTCAATAGTGTCAAGTTGCTGCATTATTTCAAATGATGAAGATTCACCAAATCTAAGCTGACATAATAGTTGCATTGAATTTTGTGAACAAGCTAGAAGATAAGGATGATGAGTTGTTGGAACAGAATCTTATGTAAACTATTTTTGGGCAAATTCTAAAGGATTATTCAAGAAGTTTCTAAAGGAAATAGAATGTGGGTTAGATACAATGAATCCTACCTAATACATGTGAATTCAATTGAAAATGGAATAATCAAGAGGGAAAAGGAACTCCAAGACTTCTATTTAAGAAGTCATAAACCAAGAAGCATAGAGTTGCTGATACTATTTCCACTAAAGAGCCAAACTACGAAGTGGTCAGAAGAGTGTCAAGGAGAAGACATCTAGGAGAAGGAAGAGCATAGAGGCTTTGCTTCTACAAGTAGTCATGAAGAGATGATTGCACTAGTACATTGAGTATGGAGACTCAAGGAGACAAAGCTTGAAAGGGAAGTTAAATTGTTAAGAGTTGCAAAGATTGAAGACCAGGCAAGGGTATAAGCTAAGAAGTGATCTGAGATCTACAAGATATAAGTTGTATGTTGTAGTCAGGTCAATATTTTCTAATACTCTTTAGCAATTGTATTAGATCTGAAAATCCTATGGACTTAGTTTGGCCTAATAGCCATTTTTAAAGCCTTTAACAAGGCAGGCCTTTCATATGGCATCACTTCAGAAGGGTGAAAATTAAGTAGCATGTTACTGGTGGTTTTTCCCAAATTGGGTTTCCATGTAAATCACTATGTCATGTGTTGATTTCTTGCGTGTTATACTTGCATGTTGATTTATAGTAATTTATTGAATAGATAAGTTAAAGTTTGGATGGATGAATGGTCGAAATCCATTTGTTGATTTAGTTTCAAGGTACTAGAACCAGGAAGATCAAGATGTCCAAGAGCGAAGTTCCTAATCTCAACAAAGACAACTTTGCTACAAAGTAGATTTTGATGAAATTGCACCTTGGATCAATAGGTGACTATCCATAAACCTCAATTGGAACAAAGTATGTAACTCCAGCAGGACCCCTCATTGTACATGACTTAAACAAAAAGAAGGAGCATAACCAAGCAATGTTGGAAATTGCATCTACACTTAGCTATGTTGAATATGATCACATCAAAGACTATAACACTACATTTAAAATTTGGAAAACCTTATCAAATATCCATGGAGATGATCAAAATTTCCAGAGAGCAAAGAGAGAAAGTCTAAGAGGGAAGTTTGATTATATGAAGATGGAGGAAGGTAAAAATGTTGCTCAGTATGTTGCAAGAATAAAAGAAGTGGTGAGTGCAATAAGAAGTCTAGGTGGAAAACTGGAAGAAGAAATATACATTAGCAACTACTTAATAACTTTTCTCCCTATCTATACTATAAGAGTTTAAGCCATCCAAGAGTTGAGATGTGTACAAGGGAACACACTAACCTTTGAATGAATAATTGGAAGACATACTGCATTTGAGCTATCCAATTTTAACAACTATAGACCTAAGAACCTTGAATCTACTTTCAAAGCCAAGATGAAAATAAAAGACATTGAGGAGGACCCATCAAGAAAGAGAAGAAGAAAAGGAAAACATGCATCAAGTGATAGTAGTAGAGATGAGGAAACTGTGGAACAATTAAAAGCACTACTAGCCAAGAGATTCCATAGAGGTAAAGGAATATTCAAAGGTAAGCTTCCGATCATATGTTTCAATTGCAATGAATTAGGTCATATAGCTGCAAGATGTCCACAAAAGAAAAACTATAAAGAAGGAAACAAGTTCAAGAAAAAAAGAGAAGATGATAGCAAAGATTATAAGGAGAAAGGCAAGAGATGCAACATTGTTGAAGAAGACTCTGATGAAAATAATGATGAAGCAGTATATGTAGCCATGAAGGGTGAATAAGACAAAGATGAAGATGAAGCAACATAATTAGTTATCTGTGTGAACAAGAATGACAATTCGATCATAGACAGTGGATGCTCACATCACATGATAGGAGATAAAAGTAAGTTCATTGTCTTTACTCAATATGATGGAAATAGTGTTAGATTTGGTAATGATGCTCCATGTCAAATCAAAGGAAAAGGCTCTATCAATCTTACAAAGAAAATTCAATGTGATAATGCATACTATGTTGAAGAATTGAACTACAACTTGTTGAGTGTATCATAATTAGGCAATGTAGGTTGCAAAGTTGAATTTGGAAACAAAACTGCAAACATCTATGACACTGATGGAAATCTGATAGGAAAAGGTGAACAAACTAGGAGTAATCTATTTTACCTAGGTATGGAAGAAGCAACATGTCTTGTTGCTAGACTTGATGATGTATGGTCATGTCATAAAAGGTTGTGTCATGTTAACTTTGATAATTTGATTAGTATTAGCAAGAAAAAGAAGGTCAAAGGATTGCCCAAGTTGAAGAAACCTGAAAACACAATATGTAAACAATGTTAACTATGGAAAATGACTAAGTCTAGTTTCAAAAGTAAAACATACACTTCCAAAGAAGTACTAGAGTTAGTTCATGCAGACTTATGAGGCCCAATAGAAGTGCAAAGCTACCTAGGAGACAGATACATAATGCTATTTGTAGATGATTATTCCAGGATGACGAATGCTATATTTTTAATGAAAAAATATGATGCATTCCAAATGTTCAAGTGGTATTTGGATAGAGTTGAGAAGGAAATAGGAAAGGACCTGAAATGCCTAATGTTAGATAGAGAAGGTGAGTTCACATCAAGAGAGTTTGAAACATTTTGCAATGAAAAAGTTATCAAAAGGCAAACATCAGCACCAAGAACTCCACCACAGAATGCTATTGCTGAAAGCAGAAATAGGTTAGTGATTGACAATGCTAGAACCTTGATGATGGAGAAAAATGTTGCACTAAAATACTAGAGAGAAGCTATAAGTACTGTAGTTTATACACTAAATAGAGTTCAAGTCAAGAAAGGTACAAATGCAATATCCTTTGAATTGTGGTATGGTCATTCACCTAATGTTACACATTTCAAAGTGTTTGGTTGTAAATGCTATATTCTAAACGACACTAAAAATGGCAAGTTTGATGCAAAAATTGATAAAGGTACATTTTTTGGATACTCCACCAGAAGTAAGGCATATAAGTGTTTAAATACTAACACTAAAAAAGTTGTGGAGAGTGCAAATGTAAATTTTGATGAGCATGCAGAAGTTTAGGTTGATGAGACAAAGCAAATAGAGGACTATAGATCATTTGTATACTTCTATGAAGGAATGACAGTTGAAGAAAATGTTACAAATCAAGTTGGGAATTAGTAACAAACTTTAATATCTGTCGAGTCTCAACCAGTGAATATCGAGTTACATTTAGAAGCCCAGCTGGAGAATGTAGAAAATGCACATAGTGATTCTAAAAATAGTATAAAAGAAAGAAATGATGAAATACTAGATGAAGAAGAATGAAATGACTCTAAAGCTGAAGGATCAAATATGGAAAGGACTAAACCTAGATTAGCCAAGTATGTAAGAAGACATCACCCTACAGATCAAATCATTGGTGATAAAGATGTTAGACCAATGACAAGGAATAGACTGAGGAATGAATCATGTCTATTGAGCAAGGTTGAACCAAAAATAGTCAAAGATGCACTACAAGATGATGACTGGTATAAGGTCACGAAAGAAGAGATAGATCAGATTGAGAAGAACAAAACTTGGTCTCTAGTTCCCAGACCAGCTAATAAGAATGTGATTGGTATCAAATGGGTGTTTAGAAACAAACTTGATGAGAATGGTGAAATAACAAGAAACAAAGCTAGATTAGTTTGCAAAGGCTATGCATAAGAAGAAGAATTGGATTATGGAGAGACATTTGCCCCTGTTGCAAGAATAGAAGGAGTAAGAACATTGCTTGCATACACTGCATATAAAGGTTACAAAGTCTACCAAATGAACATGAAGTCTACTTTTTTGAAAGGTACACTAGAAGAGGAAGTCTACATAGAAAAAGTAGAGGGATTTGTTGATAAGAAGAACAAGGACATGGTCTGCAAGCTACACAAAGCACTTTATGGATTAAAGCAAGCACCTAGAGCATGGTATGAAAGGTTGCACTAATATCTTTTATAGATAGGATTTAAAAGAATAGATGACAACAACAATTTGTACATCAAAGCTAAGGAAGGTAAAGACATTTTGATATCAAAAATCTTTTTTGATGACATAATATTTGGAGGAAAAGATGTTTTATGCAAAGATTTTGTTGATCAAATGAAGCATGAATTTGAGATGTCAATGTTTGGAGAAATCAAATTCTTTCTTGGATTACAAGTACATCAGTTGAAGCATGGAATATTTGTGACTCAATCAAAATACATCAAGGAAGTACTCAAAACATTTAGGCTAGAAAACTCAGAACCAATTAGCACACCAATGGCAACAGGTCATAAACTATCCAAGAATAATGAATCTGCAAAAGTAAATCAAACAATGTATAGGTCAATGATTGGAAAGTTGCAATATGTTGTACATAGTGGACCAAACATTGCATTAGCTATTGGAATAGTAGCAAGATTTTCTGCCAATCCAAGAGAAAATCACTTAATGGCAGTGAAGAGAATATTGAGATACCTAAAAGGAACTGATGACTTTGGTTTATACTACAAGAAGAATGAGAAGTTTGAACTAAAAGCTTACACTGATGCAGATTGGGGAGGTAACATTGATGATAGAAAAAGCACTAGTGGAGGAGCACTTTTCTTAGGAAAGTGGTTGATTACATGGACAAGAAAAAAGTAAAGCTGCACCTCACAGTCTACTGTTAAAGCTAAATATGTGGTAGCTACTATAAACTACACCAATATTGTATGGATCAAACATTTGCTACAAGGTATGAAGGAAGAAGTAATTGAGCTTGTGACACTTCACTATGTAAGAGAGCTGGTGGAAGACAAACAAGTGAAAATGGAATATTTTAGCTCAAAGGAACAAATTGCTGATATCTTCACAAAAGCACTACCTAAAGATGCTTTTCAGTATCTTAGAGGTAAGTTAGGGGTGATACCCCTAGCTAAGGCTACTTGAACCAAAAAGCAAGAATGACCTGCATCAAATAAGAAAAATGTTGAATATTTTACACATTGATGTAGAGGATATTTACTTTGGGATCCATGCCTAAAGTAGTAGAAGTGCTGAAACTTCAAATTAGTCACAAGCAAGGTGACAAAGGAAGACATTAAATGAACCTATAAGAGCTACATCTACATATTAAGATGCTAGTATGTCTTTGGCATTGTTGTCAAAGAGGGAGAAGTGAAAAACTGATCAACAACTATTGAAGATAAAGGATCAAAAAAAAGAGGCATATAGTAGACAACTGGAATAAAGAGAGAGGGAGATTTCAGAGGTTGATCAAAAAAATAGAAGATGAATAATATAGAGGGAGAAAGATAAAGATAAAGGATACAGTAGCAAAGAGGGAGAAGTAAAATGAAACAATTAGAACAGTAGTAGGAGATGTGATGTTACAATTTACTTTTTGGCATTTGACTTACTATTCTAACCTAGTAAGCTTTTGGTGGAATAGTTTAGTCTGATGGCTGATCAGTTTGGTTTGCCATCAATGGTAGAGAGGGAGATTGTTGGAAATCTGATTGAAAAACTCATTGTTGTTGAAGATCAAAGAGGGAGATTTTTGTAAAAGAATGTCTTCAATCATTTTTTTTTCCATTGATGGCAAACCTGCTATTTGTAGGAATGATATTTTCTTATAAGATCCAAGCACTATCACTTAGTTGATTGATGAAGAGGATTTGATCAACAAGATGTAACAAGAGCACCTAAAGGAAAGGTTGAGTTAAGATGTTGTAATGAAGTGCAATAATTTGTTAAGACAATGGTTAAGTAATGTATTGATGACACACTCAAAGATATAGAGGTTGGTCACACTTAGATATATTGGAAGAAGAAGTTGTAACAAGGTTGACTGCAAAGCTTTAACTAAGATCATCAGTAGGTGTTGAGAAAGTTAGTTGAAGCCAAGAAAATTCTTAGTAAAAGCCAAGTAATAGACATTTCTAGTATGTGTCAAGTGATCTTCAAGTGCCGAGTGAAGATTAGGTGCCAAGCATCAAAAAAAATTTAGTTGGTGCCAAGTGATCTTCAGGTGTCGAGCATCAAGAAAAACATAGTTGATGTCGAGTAACACAGTATGTGTTGAGCACTAGTATTTCAATAGTGTCGAGCTGTTGCATTATTTCAAATGATGAAGATTTTCCAAATCTAAGCTAACATAGTGGTTGCATTGAATTTTATGAATGAGTTGGAAGATAAAGATGATGAGTTGTTGGCATAGAATCTTATGTAAACCATTTTCAGGTGAATTCTAAAGGATTATTCAAGAAGTTTCTAGAGGAAATAGAATGTGGGTTAGATATAATGAATCCTACCTAATCCATGCAAATTGAAATTGAAAATGGAAGAGTCAAGTGGGAAAAGGAACTCCAAGACTTCTATTTAAGGAGTCATAAACCAAGAATCATAGAGCTACTGATACTATTTCCACTGAAGAGCCAAACTATGAAGTGGTCAGAAGGGTGTCAAGGAGAAGACATCTAGGAGAAGGAAGAGAACAAAGGCTCTACTTCTATGAGTGGTCATGAAGAGATGATTGCACTGGTACATTGAGTATGGAGACTCAAGGAGACAAAGCTTGAAAGGGAAGGCAAACTGTTAAGAGTTGTAGAGATTGAAGGCCAGGAAAGGGTATGAGCTAAGAAGTGATCTGAGATCTACAAGATAAGTTGTATGTCATAGTCAGGTCAAGATTTTCTAATACTCTTTAGCAATTGTATTAAATCTGAAAATCCTATGGACTTAGTTTGGCCTAACAACCATTTGTAAAGCCTTTCATAGGGCATCACTTTAGAAGGGTGAAAATTGAGTAGCATGTTACTGGTGGTTTTTCCCAAATTGGGTTTCCACGTAAATCACTATGTCATGTGTTGATTTCTTGCATGTTATACTTGCATGTTGATTTATAGTAACGTGTTGATTAGATAAGTTAGAGTTTGGATGGATGAATGGTTGAATGATTTCACTATACTTGGTGAAAAGTTTGAATAGGACATTTGGACCTTGAATAACTTATTCACCCCCCTCCCCCCCCCCCCGCTCTTAGTTATTCTAAAGCAATTCTAACACATTTATCATTGCATGGTCCAAAGAGGTCTTATCATGTGACATTGGGCATTTTGTTATGACAGTCATTTGACCATCAAATTTAATTGCATAGATTGTGTATAGGAGCCATATGACCATCAAGTTCAAATAATAAATTGATGATCTTAGCAAGTTTTGGAAAAATCCCTCCTCACCATTTGAGTGTTTTCATTTATAGTTTAAATTTTAGGGCTAATATATCAATCATTTGAGGTCTTTTTAAGTGCAATGATTTTTTATTTGGGTAGAATTTTGCATACTTTGTAGTGGACTAGTTATTTTCTAATTTTTATGGAAAATTTCTTAAGTTTTTCATGACTTTACCTATCCAATCCTCAATCCTCATTTCTACAACTTTTGAAGATGGATATTCATGTCATACTAACACATTTTCACATGTTAATTTTATTGAAAGTACGTGATTTTTTATCTACTTTACTATGGTGATATCAGGGTTTCGTTACTATGAGTGGATATATCACTTTCAGAACTTGGTCTATTTTGACACTTATATTTGCTTTAATCTCATAATATCTTGAGCATTATTCATTTGATTATGTTATAACCTTATTGTAGTTTTTTTAAACACTAAAACTAGAAGTCCACTTTCTCTTTTTTTGTAAGTGGTAAGTGTACACAAACTAAGTCTAAAGTGAGAAAATGAGGAAGGATGCTCCCCTTAATACCAAAAAAACACAATAGTAAATAGAGAAACAATAGAAATTTGAGAGAGCAAAATATGGGCTTCTTATTATTTCCACAAGTGTGGAGTTACAAAATTTATAAATATGATATGAAAATCCACATGGGTGCCTTTCTTACAAAAATTTCTATAACAAAGTTGCAAACCACCACCCAGAACTATCCTAAATAGCCTCTGGGCTTTCTTTACTTAGGTATTTCCCACTACCTAGGAAGGTTCTAGATACTTACCCCTAACTTTTGAGGCAAAACAATCTCGAATTATATAATTTTATTTCATGGAATTTCCTCAAGATAATTTATGAATTACATTTTCAGATGGTCCAACTTCTAGAGACTATAACTTACAAATTGTTGACTCGATTGGCTATTATGGTGTCTATAAAATATGGACACACTTTTATAGACCACTATTATCAAAAATAACCATGATGAAGAGAATCTCAAGATGTGGACTATAGATTTCTATCTATGACATGCAAGAGTGCAATGAGAGTGTAGTGACTCTCAAATGAGCCTAGTTAGGAAAACCTTGCAAGGTGCATCATAGAATGAAAGATTCAAAATAGTAGAGGCTAGAGTGCCAATATCCAAAAATCAAGTACATACAATGCGAGATGGAAGATTAGATAAATGAGATGCAAGATCTAAGATAACAAAGACTTACACAACCTCTAATTAGACTAGGTGAGCTAAGCTAGAGCATAAATAAATCTAAGCTAAGAATGCAAGTAAAACAAGTTCAAGTAAAGTAGAGTGAGTGAAGATGTGCTCAAGAGTGAGTAAGAAGAATGATAGGACAAAAATAACATGAGAGTGCAAGATATTGAGAGAATGGGGAGAGAGCCATCTTTTAAAGAGAAATGGATGATTGAGATTAAGATACAAAATCAAGGGTGCAGAATGAGTCTCATGTTGACTTTGTGCACAAGAATCTCAACTAAGCAAGATTAATGGTGGTGTTTAAGACAAAAAAAAAATTGTGTAGGAGGATCAAATTTATTTTGAAAATAAATATTCCTCTCACATAGAAAAGTGTGCCCTCCATGTTTAGACAAAAATGTTTTTCTTTTATTTTAACAATAGGAAAATGTTTTTCATGTGTACACTTAGGAATAAAGGGAGTTTGGGGATTTTATTTAATTAAAAGGGTACAATTTCTTTGAATTAAATAAAAGACTTAGGATAAGGTGGTCAAACCATATGTTATAATCTAATAAATAGTAAAGTGGTGAAAGATAAGTGATAGATAAATTATGCAAAATTACTACAAAGGTGACTCATAATATAAAGGACCATTTTTGGGTGATTACAACATTTTACCCTCTTTAACTAATGTGTGATCAATCTTGGAACACATAAATTAAAAGAATGAAAATGTCAAGTTGACATAGAGATAGTTGGTCTTGAATGCACAATTGATAATTAGTGGAATTGCACTTTAGGAGAGAAATGGATAGACATTATCAACACCTATAATATGGTCATTAATATGTCCAAGATAAATAGACAAAGGAAAGTAGATGGATCAAGTTAAGATAAATCAAAACATGAGATAAGTTACCATAAGTTCGAAGAAGATAGAATAGATAGATAGTTTACAGTATCACTGCCCCTCGAGGTCAAAATAAATATGATACAGAGGATATAAAAAAATGAGATAGGCTTGATCAAATAAAAAAAAGATAAGGTCCAAAATTTTAAAGATCAAGAACCAGGTTTTGACCACCTAGCAATGAAGATATGCCCCAGTTTAATGAAATTTGAACAAGAAAGATAAACTATAAGAATTAGGTTGAATCGAGAAGAAAGGTGAAATGAAATGAAATAGAATGAAAGAGAAGATGTGTTAAGTGAGTAGAAATGGTAAAGAAATAAAGGAATGATGAATGCCTTAAAAAGGTTAGAAGATTATGCCTCAAACATTCAGTCAACTATGCAGAAGAAGGAAGAATTTTAAAATGTGATTTTGTCCATGAAGAAGAATCAATATTTTTATTTAGATCCTGAAAATGGATCCAAGACATTGAAATCAGATAATGCTACAATTTTTATAGAAATTTAGGAATTTGAAAGATTAGGTCAAAATGCTATATAAAGGATCCAAAAGGGTAGATACATGTGATGATAAGATTAACCCCTTTTGATGACAAGAAAAGAAATAAAATGATGAGTGAAAGATAGGAGATATGATGAAGACATGATAAAGAAGAATAAAGGAAATGAACATATCTGCCCATCATGTCCATGAAAGATAAAGAAGGCTCTCTCAACACTCATAAAACTAAGCTAGAATGAACCCTAGAATGTAGGCTAGTATGTAAAGTACAATTTCAATGGTTACATAAGCAAGTCATTTTTTATCATCGAGCCAAAATGTGGGAACCTATCATAAGCATAAAAGACATAGAGGTCAAGATGGCTTGTTGGTAGATTCCCTAGGTTTAGGGTAACAAGATTATGCTCACATCAAAAAAACATGTTGATATTGTAGAACCAGAATCAGTATGCAAAGAAAATTAACAAATAAAGTAAACATTCACAAACCAAAAACTAAATTCACATATATGCTTAGACAAAGAAAGCAAACAAGAAGTGCAAACCTCACAAGAGAAAACAATCCATGCTTTCTTGATTCTATAGATGTGTCCTTTTGCTGTGGATGTATGCTCAAGATGCTCAAAAGTTGCTTCAATGGAGATGGGTAATGGCAAATTGGTAGCTTTTTGAGCTCTCAATTTGGCATTATAAGGGTAATATTGATGGCT
This sequence comes from Cupressus sempervirens, assembly GCA_028749045.1. Taxonomy (NCBI): domain Eukaryota; kingdom Viridiplantae; phylum Streptophyta; class Pinopsida; order Cupressales; family Cupressaceae; genus Cupressus; species Cupressus sempervirens. The sequence continues at coordinate 901,165,447 of CM053789.1, forward strand.
TTGGTTCTGAAAATAGCATGGTAACTTTAGCTCAAATATTGTTGATGAAATGGCTTGGGATGGGATTCAATTTATAGGCTAAGGGGTAGAGGGATGGAGGGCTTAGATGCAAGGATGGATGAAGGCTTAAGGAGGGATAAGATGCACTCAAAGGGGAGCACATGGATTGTGCTTGTTTAGCACCAATGGGAAGGTGACACTTGTCACAAGGAGGATGAGTGTGAGAGGGTAGGGTAAAGGGTTGGTTAAAGTCATGATGAGTGGGGTTGAGTATGTAAGAGGGATGTAAGAGGAATGAGTGTGGAAGAGGGAAGAGTGTGGAAGATGGGTGTAAGAGTCATGAGTGGGCTTGTAAGAGTCTTTATGTTTTGTAAGAGCACTCATGACTTAGTGGTTGGGTTTTTTGAGGGGAGACTTTGGTTTGGATTAGGAAAGTCTTTAAACTTGTTTAATGAATGTGACAACATTAGGGGGTGGATTAGGCTTGGGTTTAGGATTAGATTTAGGGATGTTAGAGATTTGCAAGTGGATGGTATTAATGAGGGTGGGTGAGTTAGTGGCTAAGCTTGGTTAGTATGGGTGGATGGGGTCGATTAGGATAAATGGAGGATTAGAGATAGGTTAGGGGTTTTTGAATTTGAGAATTTCATTTATCAAATAGATTTATTTAATAAATGAGGATTTTCAAAATTAGATAGAAGAATAGGATTTAATTGATAAATAATAGATTATTTGATTTATCAATTAGGACTATAGATGATTAATTAAATTAATCAACTAGGGGATGACAAAGGATTAATTAAATAGAAATTTAATTAATAATGTCTTTTTAGATAACTAAATAGGATTACTAAAATAGTGTAATCAAATTTAGGTGTCTACAGATATGGCCATAACCATAGTCTTGAGGGAGAAAATATAATGAAAAAATAAGGATGTACCCTTACAGATCCTAAGTGTCAAGGGAGTCAAGAAAGATTCTCAAGACACCTTATAAGATCTGCAAATTACACACACAAATAAAAATCAAAGGAAAACATGTCCAATGCCCTAGTCCTATATTTAAATGACATCCTTGACGAACTAAAGAAGGAACACTCAAAAAATAAATCAACATAGACAACACACAAAGAAATCAAGTCAAGAAAGTCTCGATCAGTTTTAATTAAAGTGCAATATGAAAGAGAGAAAGTGTTGACTCTCTAGGACTCATGTTTGCAAGTGAGAAATATAATAGTCCAAGCATGTCACAAGACATAAACTAAAAAGATTCGAAGTGTTAAATGAGACTTTTGAAAATCACTATTTAGAGAGATATGAAAGGAAAGTCAATGCACCTAAGAGACCCAGTAAGTTATATAGTGTTAGAATTGCTTTAGAATAACTGAGGGTGGGGGGGGGGGTGGTGAATAAGTTATTCAAGGTCCAAATGTCCTATTCAAAATTTTCACTAAGTATAGTGAAATCATTCAACCATTCATCCATCCAAGCTTTAACTTATCTAATAAGAAAGTTACTATAAATTGACATGCAAGTATAACACACAAGAAATCAACACATGACATAGTGATTTATGTGGAAACCCAATTTGGGAAAAACCACTAGTAATAACATACTACTCAATTTTCACCCTTCTGAAGTGATGCCCTATGAAAGGCCTTTCATGTTAAAGGCTTACAACACACTATTAAATGTGACCTTGTTAGAGGATTTAACCACCCTATTAGAAGTGGGCTTGGTTAGAAGCCTTTAGAACATTCACTTGGAATGCCACCCTGTTAAAGGAATTAAACCTAAGTCCATAGGATTTTTAGATTTAATACAATTGCTGGAGAGTATTAGAAAATCTTGACCTGACTACAACATACAACTTATCTTGCAAATCTCAGATCACTTCTCAGCTCATAACCTTGCTTGGCATGGCCTTCAATCTCTGCAACCCTTAACAGCTTGCCTTCCCTTTCAAGATTTGTCTCCCTGAATCTCCATACTCAATGTACTAGTACAATAATCTATTCATGACAACTCATTGAAGTAGATCCTCTGTGCTCTTCCTTCTCCTAAATGTCTTCTTCTTGACACCCTTTCAACCACTTTGTAGATTTAGCACTTCAATAGCAATAGTATCAGAAGCTCTCTACTTCTTTCTTTATGACTTCTTAAATAGAAGTCTTGGAGTTCCTTTTCCCACTAGATTCTTCCATTTTCAATTTCAATTTGCATGGATTAGGTAGGATTCATTGTATCTAACCCATATTCTATTTCCTCTAGAAACTTCTTGAATAATCCTTTAGAATTTGCCCAAAGACAGTTTACATAAGATTCTAATGCCAACAACTCATCATCCTTATCTTCCAACTTGTTCACAAAACTTAATGCAACCACTATGTTGGCTTAGATTTGGTGAATCTTCATCATTTGAAATAATGCAGTAGCTCGGCACTATTGAAATACTGGTGCTCAACACATACTGTGTTACTCAACATCAACTATGTTTTTCCTGATGCTCGGCACCAACTAAAAATTTTCTAATGCTCGGCACCTAATCTTCACTTAGCACTTGAACATCACTTGGCACATACTAGAAATGTATGTTACTCAACTTCTACTAAGAATTTTCTTAGCTTCAACTAACTTTCTTGGCACCTACTGATCATTTTAGTTAAAGCTTTGCAATCAACCTTGTTACAACTTCTTCTTCCAATGTTTCTAAGTGTGACCAACCTCTGTATCTTCGAGTATGTCATCAATACATTACTTAACCATTGTCTTAATTGATCCTTTCACTTCATTACAACATCATAACTCAACCTTTCCTTTAGGTGCTCTTGTTACATCTTGTTGATCAAATCCTCTTCATCAACCAACTAAGTGATAGTGCTTGGATCTTATAAGCAAATATCATCCCTACAAATAGCAGGTTTGACATCAATGGCAAAACAATGATTGAAAAAATTCTCTTACAACAATCTCCTTCTTTCATCTTCAACAACAATGAGCTTTTCAATCAGATTTCCACCAATCTCCCTCTTTGCCATTGATGGTAAACCAAATTGATCAATCATCAGACTAAACTATTCCACCAAAAGCTTACTAGGTTAGAATAGTAAGTCAAATGCCAAAAAGTAAATTGTAACATCACATCTCCTACTACTATTCTAATTGTTTCATTTCACATCTCCCTCTTTCTTTTTGTATCCTTTATCTTTATCTTTCTCCCTCTATATTATTCATCTTCTTCTATTCTGATCAACCTCTGAGATCTCCCTCTTCTTTTCTGATCCTTTATCTTCAATAGTTGTTGATCAGTATTTCACTTCTCCCTCTTTGACAACAATGCCAAAGACATACTAGCATCTTAATACGCAGATGTAGCTCTTACAGGTTCATTTAATGTCTCCCTCTCTCACCTTGCTTGTGACTAATTTGAGATTTCAGCACTTCTACTACTTTAGGCATGGATCCCAAAGTAAACATCCTCTACATCAATGTGTAGAATCTTCAACATTCAGCTTATTTGATACAGGGCATTCTTGCTTTTTGGTTCAAGTAGCCTTAGCTAGGGGTATCACCACTAATATACCTCTACGATACTCAAAAGCATCTTTAGGTTGTGCTTTTGTGAAGATATCAGCAATTTGTTCCTTTGAGCTAACATATTCCATCTTCACTTGTTTCTCTTCCACCAGCTCTCTTACATAGTGATATTTGATTGCAATATGCTTAGTTTTAGAATACATTACTGGGTTCTTTGATATATTGCTAGCACTTGTATTATCACAATAAAGTGTCATAGGCTCAATTAATTCTTCCTTCATACCTTGCATAAAATGTTTGATCTATACAATATTGGTGCAGTTTATAGAAGCTACCACATATTGAGCTTCAGCAGTAGACTATGAGGTGTAGCTTTTCGTTTTTCTTGTCTATGTAATCAACCTCTTTCCCAAGAAAAGTGCTCCTCCACTGGTGTTTTTTCTATCATCAATGTTACCTCCCCAATCTACATTAGTGTAAGCTTTTAGTTCAAAGTTCTCATTCCTCTTGTAGTATAAACCAAATTCATCAGTTCCTTTCAGGTATCTCAATATTCTCTTCACTACCATTAAGTGATTCTCTCTTGGATTGGTAGAAAATATTGCTACTATTCCAATAGCTAATGCAATGTCTGGTCTACTATGTACAACATATTGCAGCTCTCCAATCATTGACCTATACATTGTCTAATTTAGTTTAGTAGATTCATCATACTTCAGCAGATTCATCATTCTTGGATAGTTTATGACTTGTTTCCATTGGTGTGCTAACTAGTTTTGACTCTTCAAGCACAAATGTTTTGAGTACTTCCTTGATGTATTTGGATTGGGTCACAAATATGCCATGCTTCAACTGATGTACTTGTAATCCAACAAAGAATTTGATTTCTCCAAACATTAACATCTAAAATTCATGCTTCATCTAATCAGCAAAATCTTTGCATAAAACATCTTTTCCTCAAAATATTATGTCATCAACAAAGATTTTTGATATCAAAATGTCTTTACCTTCCTCGAATTTGATGTACAAGTTTCTATTGCCATCTTTTCTTTCAAATCCTCTCTTTACAAGAGATTTGTGCAACCTTTCATACCATGCTCTAGGTGCTTGCTTTAATCCATAAAGTGCTTTGTGCAGCTTGCAAACCATGTCCTTGTTCTTATCATCAACAAATCCCTCTGGTTGTTCTATGCAGACTTCCTCTTCTAGCATACCATTCAGAAAAGCAGACTTCATGTCCATCTAGTAGACTTTGAAACCTTTATATGTAGCATATGCAAGTAATGTTCTTACTCCTTCCATTCTTGCAACAAGGGAGAATGTGTCTCCATAATCCAGTCCTTCTTCTTGTGCATAGCCTTTGCAAACTAATCTGGCTTTGTTTCTTGTTACTTCACCATTCTTGTCAAGTTTATTTCTAAACACCCACTTGGTACCAATCACATTCTTATTAGCTAGTCTAGGAACTAGAGAAACCGTTTTGTTCTTCTCAATCTGATCTATCTCTTCTTTCATGACCTTATACCAGTCATCATCTTATAGTGCATCTTTGACTATTTTGGGTTCAACCTTGCTCAATAGACATGATTCATTCCTCGGTATATTCCTTGTCATTGGTCTAGCATCTTTATCGCCAATGATTTGATCTATAGGGTGATGTCTTCTTACATACTTAGCTAATCTAGGTTCAATCCTTCTTTCCATATTTGATCCTTTAGCTTTGGAGTCATTTTTTTCTTCTTCATCTTGTATTTCCTCATTTCTTTCTTGCATATTGTTTTCAGAATCACTATGTGCATTTTCTACATTCTGCTGCTCAGCTTTTGAATATAACTCAACATTTATTGGTTGAGACTCGGCAGATACTAAAGTTTGTTTCTGATTCCCAACTTGATTTGCAACATTGTCTTCAACTTTCATTCATTTTTATAAGTATACAAAGGATCTATAATCCTCTATTTTCTTTGACTCATCAACATTTACATTTGCACTCTCCACAACTTTGTTAGTGTTAATATTCAAACATTTAAATGCCTTACTTCTAGTGAAGTATCCAAATAATATACCTTGATCACTTTTTGCATCAAACTTGTCATTTCTAGTGTCTTTTAGAATATAGCATTTACAACCAAACAATTTGAAATGTTTAACATTAGGTGAACGACCATACCACAATTCAAAGGGTATTGCATTTGTACCTTTCTTGACTTGAACTCTATTCAGTGTGTAGACTACAGTACTTACAGCTTCTCTCCAATATTTTAGTGCAACATTTTTCTCCATCATTAAAGTTCTAGCATAGTTAATCACTGACCTATTTCTCCTTTCAGAAATACCATTTTTTGGTGGAGTTCTTGGTGTTGATGTTTGCCTTTTGATACCTTTGTCATTGCTAAATATTTCAAACTCTCTTGATATGAACTCGGCTCCTCTATCTGACCTTAGGCATTTCAGGTCCTTTCCTATTTCCTTCTCAACTCTAGCCAAATACCACTTGAACATTTGGAATGCATTAGATTTTTGCATTAAAACATAGCATTCATCATCCTGGAATAATCATCTACAAATAGCATTATGCATCTATCTCCTAGGTAGCTTTGAACTTCTATTGGGCCACATAAGTTTGCATGAACTAACTCTAGTACTTCTTTGGAAGTGTATGTTTTACTTTTGAAACTAGATTTAGTCATTTTCCCTAGTTGACATTGTCACACATTGTGTTTTTAGGTTTCTTCAACTTGGGAAATCCTCTGACCGTCTTTTTCTTGCTAATACTAATCAAATTATCAAAGTTAACATGACATAGCCTTTTATGCAATAACCATACATCATCAAGTCTAACAACAAGACATGTTGCTTCTTCCATATCTAGGTAAAATAGATTACTCCTAGTTTGTTCACCTTTTCCTATCAGATTTCCATCAGTGTCATAGATGTTGGTAGTTTTGTTTCCAAATTCAACTTTGCAACCTACATTGCCTAATTGTGATACACTCAAAAAGTTGTAGTTCAATCCTTCAGCATAGTATGCATTATCACATTGAATTTTCTTTGTAAGTTTGATAGAGCCTTTTCATTTGATTTGACATGGAGCATCATTACCAAATCTAACACTATTTCCATCATATTGAGTAAAGGTAATGAACTTACTTTTATCTCTTGTCATGTGATGTGAGCATCCACTATCTATGATCCACTTTTCATTCTTGTTCACACAGATAACTAATTATGTTGCTTCATCTTCATCTTTTTTTGATTCATCCTTCATGGCTACATAGACTACTTCATCATCATTTTCATCGGAGTCTTCTTCAACAATGTAGCATAACTTGCCTTTTTCCTTGTAATCTTTCCTATCATCTTCTCTTTTGTTCCTGAACTTGTTTCCTTCTTTATAGTATTTCTTTTGTGTACATCTTGCAACTATATGACCTATTTCATTGGAATTCAAACATATGATAGGAAGCTTACCTTTTAATTTTCCTTTACCTCTATGGAATCTCCTGGCCAGTAGTGCTTCTAACTATTCCACATCTTTCTCATCTGTGTTGCTATCACTATATGCATGTTTTCCTTTTCTTCTTCTCTAGATTGATGTGTCCTGCTTAGTATCTTTTATTATCATCTTGGCCTTGAAAGTAGATTCAAGGTTCTCATGTCTGTAGTTGTCAAAATTGGATAGCTAAAATGCAGTAAGTCTTCCAGCTATTCCTTCAAAGATTAGTGTGTTCCCTTGGACACACCTCAACTCTTGGATTGTTGAAAATCTTATAGCATAGATAAGGAGTAGAGTTCTTAAGTAATTTTTAATGGATGTTTCTTCTTCCAGTTGTCCACCTAGACTTCTTATTGTACTCACCACTTCTTTTATTCTTGTAGCATACTTAGCAGCATTGTCACCTTCCTCCATCTTCATGTCATCAAATTTTGCTCTTAGAATTTCTCTCTTTGCTCTCTGAACAATCTAATCACCTCCATAGATATCTGATAAGGTTTTCCAAATTTTGAATCTAGTGTTACAGTCTTTGATGTCATCATATTTAGCATAGCTAAGTGTAGATGCAATTTCCAACATTGCTTGGTTATGCTACTTCTTTTTGTTTTAGTCATCTATAGTGAGGGGTCCTATTGGAGTTACATGCTCTATTCCAATTGAGGTTTTTGCATAGTCACCTATTGATCCAAAGTGCAATTTCATCAAACTCTACCATGCAGAAAAGTTGTCTTTATTGAGCTTGGGAACTTCTCTCTTGGACATCTTGATCTTCCTCATTCTAGTACCTTGAAACTAAATTAGCAGATGGCTTTGATACCAATTGTTAGAATTTCTTTAGAATAATTGAGAGGGGAGGGGGGGTGTGAATTAGTTATTCAAAGTCCAAATGTCGTATTCAAACTTTTCACTAATTATAGTGGAATCATTCAACCATTCATCCATCCAAGATTTAACTTATCTAATTAGCAAGTTACTGTAAATCAACATGCAAGTATAACACACAAGAAATCAACACATGACATAGTGATTTACATGGAAACTCAATTTGAAAAAAACCACTAGTAACATGCTACTCAATTTTCACCCTTCTAAAATGATGTCTTGTGAAAGGCCTACCTTGTTAAAGGCTTACAACACATTGTTAAATGTGACCTTGTTGGAGGATTTAACCACCCTATTAGAAGTGGGCCTGGTTAGAGGGCTTTAGAACATTCACTTGGAATGTCACCCTATTAAAGGATTTACAAATGGCTGTTAGGCCAACCTAAGTCCATAGGATTTTTAGATCTAATACAATTGCTAGAGAGTATTTGAAAATCTTGGCTTGACTACAACATATAACTTATCTTACAGATCTCAAATCACTTCTCAGCTCATACCCTTGCCTAGCCTTCAATATCTACAACTCTTAATAGCTTGTCTTCCCTTTCAAGCTTTGTCTCCTTGAGTCTCCATACTCAATGTACCAGTGCAATCATCTATTCATGACCACTCATTGAAGTAGAGCCTTTGTGCTCTTCATTCTCCTAGATGTCTCCTTCTTGACACCCTTTCAACCACTTCACAGATTTGGCACTTCAGCAACAATAGTATCAGTAGCTCTCTACTTCTTGCTTTATGACTTCTTAAATAGAAGTCTTACAGTTTCTTCTCCCACTTGATTCTTCCATTTTCAATTTCAATTTGCATGGATTAGGTAGGATTCATTGTATCTAACTCATATTCTATTTCCTCTAGAAACTTCTTGAATAATCCTTTAGAATTATTCCAAAGATAGTTTACATAAGATTTTGTGCCAACAAATCATCATCCTTATCTTATAAATCATTCAAAAAATTCAATGCAACCACTATGTCAGCTTAGATTTGGCAAATCTTCATCATTTGAAATAATGCAACAGCTTGGCACTATTGAAATATAGGTGTTCGGCACATACTATGTTACTCGATATCAACTATGTTTTGCCTAATGCTCGACACTTCAAGATCACTCGGCACCAACTAAAAATTTTCTAATGCTCGGCACCTGATCTTCACTCGACACTTGAAGATCACTTATCACATACTAGAAATTTCTGTTACTCAACTTCGACTAAGAATTTTCTCTGCTTCAACTAACTTTCTCGGCACCTATTGATGATCTTAGTTAAAGCTTTGCAATCAACCTTGTTACAATTTCTTCTTCCAATGTTTCTAAGTGTGACCAACCTCTATATCTTTGAGTATGTCATCAATACGTTACTTAACCATTGTCTTAACTGATCCTTGAACTTCATTACAACATCATAACTCAACCTTTTCTTTAGGTGCTCTTGTTACATCTTGTTGATCAAATCCTCTTCATCAATCACCTAAGTGATAGTGCTTGGATCTTATAAGCAAATATCATCCCTACAAATAGTAGGTTTAACATCAATGGGAAAAAAATGATTGAAAAAATTCTTTTACAACAATCTCCCTCTTTGATCTTCAACAATAATGAGCTTTTCAATTAGATTTCCATCATATAGTTTGTGCCCCTTAGACTTGGACAAGGATCAATTCCAAGCTAGGAAAGGAAAAAGAGATATGAGATGGATTAGTTAAGAGCACAAAGAGATATGATGATAGACATAAGTGTAAGGATCTAAATTAGTGCCTATTTCCAAGTTTTCATCAGTTGTTAGGTTTTTTTTTTAAGATGTTTTATGATTTTGTTTTAATTTTTTGAGATATTTTTTATTTTTATTGGTGATACACCAAAGCACCTATTGCTAGGTTTTCACTAATAGGATCATTTTTTCATGACATTTATACTTTTTAGAATTTTTTTGAGGATCATAAATTATATACAAAGACTCTAAGAAATGAGAACACTAGGCATATAACTTCTTCATATTTAGTATGTTGATAAGCTTGGGGAGTTTTTCTACTTCAAGTGTAGAGAGTTTATGAGCACCATATCCAAAAGAACTAGTGATAATGTAAGTACCCAACCAGTTAGGTTCAAAATTTTGTTTTTGTTCTTTGTTCTATTGATTCTTTGGATTCTCTCCAAAGATTAAATCACCAACCTATAATTCCCTCAAATGAACCTTCTTTTTGTATCTAGTAGACATCCTTTTCTAATAGGCTCTCATGTAGTAAAAAGTAGCCTTGTGGTGTTCATCTTGGAGTTCAAGTTCCTGAATTCACATATGTATATAGTCCTTGTCAATAAGAAGTCCTTGAAAAGAGACCTATAAGGAAGGAATATCAACCTCTAGTAGTAGAATAACCTCAAATTCATATAGTAGAATAAAGGATGTAGTCTTACTAGGCATGCCTATACTAGTCATATAAGCCCATAGTGCAAAATTTAAGTTTAAGTGTCAATCCCTTCCAGCTTTGTGAATAGTTCTATGCAAGTTCTTCAAAAGTGTTTTATTAGAGGCTTGAGCTTATTCATTTCCTTAAGGATAGTATATTGAGGACCAATTATTTTTATCTTAAATTTTTTTCATAGTTATATTAAATCCTTGTTCTTAAATTACCCTTCATTATTAGTGACTATAGATGAAGGAAAACCATAGAAAAAAATTATATGACTCACTATGAAGGGGGACACATTATTCCTAGTAGAAGAAAGAGGAGGGACAACTTCAATCCACTTAGTAAAGTACTCAATATTATTAATAATACATTTGTGTCTACTAGAAGAGCTAGGATGGATCTTGCCAACTAAGTCAAAATCCCATTGCTGAAAAGGTTAATGTGTGATAGAGGATATGAAATCATGTCTAGGAGCATGAATCAAGTTATTATGAAGTTGGCATTTCTTGTATAAATATCTTATCATACAAGCTTTCATAGTAGGCCAATAATAACTAGCCCTATGTAATTTTTCAGCTTGCACAAGGCTATTAGAGTGAGATTTGCAAATATCATCATGGAATTCAACTAATGCTCATTCAGGCCCATCCTTTTCTAAGCACCTAAGAAGTGTTCTTCCTAGAAATTTCCTAAACAAGTCACTAGAAAAAAGGGTGTAGTGTGAGGCATTATGAATGAGTTGATGCTTTTCATTATGGGTTAGGTGTTCAAGTATGATTTGATCATGCGAGTTGGAATAGATAGTGGTATAGCAAAAATGATCATGACCAACCATAGTGCAAATAGCTTAGTCATCAAGGGAATCTTAGGCAGGGTGAAATTGCTCTTCCACTAGGAATTCAAACCAAGACTCATGTTCCTGTAGTTGTAAAATGGATGCCAAAGTATCCATCGAATCAACAACTTTATTCTCAACTCAAGTAATTTATTAGAAGGTAAAAAGAAGTAAAATAGTTCCTCAAAGAATCAATCCATTTATTTTAAGGGATCAACTTGTCATACTTAGTTTGGTAATCATTATTAATCTAATTGATAACAAGTTGAGAGTTTCCAAAGATGTGTAGCTCTATAATCCTCCATTAAATGGGTAGCTTAATCCTATTTATAAGAGTCTCATATTCAACTATGTTATTGGTACAAGGAAACTTCAACTTGTAGGATTTAGGAATATTGTAACCATAAGGTGTAACAAATAAGATGCCAACACTAAAACCATTCTGAGTGTAAGATCCATCAAAGAACATCTTCTAAGTTCTCTTAGTGACATACATTATAGATGAATCTAGAAAGTTAAATTATACAGGAGCATTTTCTAAAGTAGTGAATCAACAAGTTGATCAGCAATAGCTTATCCTTTGATATCTTTATGTCTGACATACTAAATGTCAAATTCTGAAACAATTTTCATCCATTTATAAATTAGACTACTGAGAGAAGTTTTACTTAAGAGTTTTATGTGACTACCAATATTTCTCCAAAACCCCAAGCTCTCAAGGGTCTCCTTAGGTCATTCACTTGACCAAATAGAGTTTCTACACACCATATGCCTCTGAGGATTCCATTCAATAGATCCTACTCATTTAATTGGTACACATTAATTAGATAGTACAATCTTACTTACTAACTCCCAACAACACAAATAACCCCAAGTACTCATTGGACTTCCCCACATGGCTAGATGGATACCTAGAAATTCCCTAGGTCACTATCTAAGATTCCAAACTCAAAACAATGTGACAACCCTAATTGAGTTCCAATCCAGAAGTGTAAATGTATTCAAATGCTTGGAAAAGTCTACTAAAATTAGCCCTCCAAATGCACTAAAAATATTATATCTTGCAAAACTCCTTAACACATGTCCAAACAAACTACCATTCCCAATTCCCTTTTCAAAATTCTTGAATATTTTGAAGGTCTTGGGTTCCCAATTGATCTGTACTATGCAAGCAATTTTAGCCTTGAATTAAGGGTTTCAAGGGTTTACATGTTATCTGATACAAAAACTTATTTTACACTCCTTGGGGTTCTAACCAAAGCTTCTATCTACTTTTAGGGATTCTCGACACTTGCTTCCAACTCTCCACATGCTTGGATTGAAGTATTAGCACTTTCAATCCTCTCCATAACTCTTTCTCTACTCTGTGATCCTTAACCAAGTTGAAATGGCTTGCCTAGGGCATCACCTTTAAAATATTTTTTGTGCTTTTAATGGGCCCTCCTTTACTTTACATAGAGTCTAGTTCCAAATCCCAAGAAATCATAAAATGCCAATTGTGGGAAGTGGCCCTATGACTCCATCTTGCACTCACACCTATGTTTAGACCAGTCAACTAGTGAATACCATAATATTTATTTTCAAGCCTAGAAAATGAATGAAAAATCAAAAAAAATTATGTACAGATATTCAAAACAAATTAACTAAACTTTTCTAACACAAAAAGAATAATTACTAATTCATTTTTTGACAAATGCAATGCAAAATCATTAAACTGGTAATACTTTGTTGTTGCTCAGTCTATACAATGCCTTCCCAAAGTTAAACAACCCATTGAAAAGGTTGGATAAAATTGCACAAGATAAAATTGCACAATGCCTTCCCTCATGATCATAACTATTTTAGACAGTTAGAGTCTTGCTAATATAAAATTGCACAAAGTTGCAAAATGCAAGAAAAAGTTGTCAATGTTGCCATTGACAACATTTAAGCAACTTTTCTCCCTAATGGAGTTAGACCCTTAAAATTTTTCCAATGAACATGTAAACATGTAATGACTAAAATGACCTTGAACCACCTATCTAAGGCCTCAAGAACCTCATTGGGCCAATTTACCCTTTCTAGGTCTTAAGTCACCTAGTTTGGCCTAGTTGGAAACTATGAGCAACTTGACCATTTTGGGATATTCCAACCTACCTATACACACCTTAGGACCAAGTTAGTCCTCTTATTAAACTAGTGATGTGGATAGCATCACTGCAAGACAAAAACCCCTAAGAATCCCTAGGTCTATCACTAGCCTACCTAGGTGCTCCTGCACCATAGGTATTTTAGAGGATCAATCTTAGCAACCAAGTGCGTAGTATGAGCCAACATGTAGGGTCAAAATTTTTCAAAATGAAATACTTGAAGGTAAAGTCTACATAGATCAACCTAAAGGATTTTTTGAACCTTATCAAAGGTCCATGGTTTGTGAATTGAACAGATTTTTGTATGGACTAAAGTAAGAATTGAGAGCATGGTATGAAAGGTTATATTCGCACTTGATTAAAATTGGATTTGCAAGAACTAGTGAAAATAGTAATTTGTACTTGAATACTGAAGCTAAAAACATGGTATTGGTGGCTGAAATTTTTGTGGATGATATTATTTTGGTGGTAATGATTTTCAATGTAAATCATTTGTTGATCAAATGAGTAAAGATTTTGAATTTTCTATGTTTGGTGAGATCTATTTTTTCATTGGCATACAAGATCATCAAACAAAGAATGATATATTTGTGACTTACTTTAAGTACATAAAGGAGATCTTGAAAATTTTTGGAATGGATGAGTCAAGGCTAGTCCATATAGTAATGGTGACTAGATAAAAATAATCAAAAGAGGATACTATAGTTGAGGTAAATGAGATATAGTAAAGATCTATGATTGGAAAGATACAATATGGTGTGTATAGTAGACTTGATATTGCACATGTAGTTGAAATTGTTGCAAGGTTTTATTTTAATCCTAAGGAAACAAACATGATTGTTATTAAGAGGATATTCAGATATGTTAAAGGACTGAAGGTTTTGGATTGTGGTACAATCAAGATGGCAATTTTAATCTAAAGGCTTATACCAATGTTGATTGGGACAGTATTGTGGAAGATAGAATGAGTACAAGTGGTTGAGCTTTCTTCTTAGGAGAAATATTGATAACATGGTTGAGAAAGAAATAGATCTGCATCTCGTAATCTACTACAAAATTTGAGTATGTTGCTACTACAATTAATTGTTCTAATATTGTTTAGATTAAGAAATTGTTGGAAGGAATGCAAGAGGAGGTAACTAAGCTTTTTACCATCTACTGTAACAGCACTAGTTTAATAAATATATCAAAGAATCTAGTGATGCATGCAAAAACTAAGCAATTATCTATCAAGTATCAATAATTGAGGGAGAAGTACAAGATAAGCAAGGCTTGAATATGTGAAATATAAAGAACAAATTGCACATATATTTTCCAAGCCATTTCTTAAGGATGCTTTTGATTATCTAAGAGGTAAACTAGGGGTGTTTCCCCTACCCAAGTTTCACTAAGTAAATATACATGTATTGATTCGAGTTGATGCAAGAGTTCACACTTGATGGGAAATCCTAAAGTTATGAAAATGTGTGTAATGAAACTAATGTAAATAGTACATACAAGGTACAAGGTATATCTACAAGGTTATATAAGTTTTATATTGGGAATTATATTTACTTTTGGTATTATTGTCAAAGGAGGAGACAATCTATAAGAATGATGACTAAAAGTGGAGAGAATGACCAAAGGGAGAATGAATAAAGGAGGAGACAATTAGAAAAGAAAAGGTAAAGAATCAGTAAAGTGAAGCATACCCAAAGGGGGAGAAATGTTGAGGATGAAGATGATGAAGATACAAACTGAGTAGATCTGATGCTAAATTTGTTCCCAAGAACCTGATGATGTTAGAGAGATAAAAAATTGTATTCTTGCTAATGCATACATTTGATTAGATTATGTGTAATGTTTTGTAATGTAAAATCTTATGCTATGCATTACCATTAGTTCCTAAGGGGGAGATTGTTAGCCCCAACTAATAATGTAACTGAGAATGTTGTTATTGTATGCAAAAGAGTCGTATCAGTTATTATGTTGTCATTGATGTCAACCCTTATTTGGTTAGACATTATGCTAATTTACTAAAGTTCCATATCATTTTATTAATGAAGAGGATTTGAAGAAAGTATGATAATGACATAGTTGATAATTATTTGTATTCAATGAGAACTTGAATGTGTTAGAACTTGAGAGTGTAAATTTGGTTTGATTATTTTGCAATCATGCAAAGTTGTAATGAATTTAACGTATTCACCGAGCTACACCAATTACATCAAGTGAAAGAAGGAACACAATATTTCCTAAGCTGCTAAATTAATAACTAGGTGCCTAAAAAAGTAAACATGGAATTTAGTATTAATCAAGCATAGTGTTTCTCGAGTAAAGTGGTAATGTTCATTGAGTGAAGAACAAAAGAAGACATTAATCTGAGATCGGTAGATTATGAGAATTAAGAATGTTTGAGAAGAATGAGGATACAATAATTTAGAAATGATTGTATGGAGAAGATTATTATTTATAGGATGTGAAAAAACTTTGAGGTGAACTAGTATTAACAAAATGACTAGATACAATAAATATGAGATCTACGATTGTAATTGAGTGATGAAATATGGAAGGATCTAGAACAAAAAAGTTAACTATACAAGGAAATGATTGAGACCATTTTTAGTTGTTGATGGATGTTGATCATTTTTGATAAAGTGCAATCTATTGAAGGAGAAAGAAGAACAAGGTGAACCAAGTAGAACAAAGAGAGGAAAATTAAGAAAGTGAAGTGCAAGGTGAAATAGAAAGAGTGTGAATCAACTAGATAGATATCAGAAGGATGAAAATTGTGCAAAGCAAACATCTATAAAAGAATAGGTAGTGCTAAACCTAAAAATATCATTTGACTATCATTTTTTTCCCATTGCAACAGAGAAAATATCTTAATTGAGTGGATCTAATAGGTCTATAAAATCCTATATGGTAATATTGATAAGTGATGTTTCTAAGTACTTTAAAGTAGGTTACTCTTTAGAAATTTCAATGAGTGAATAAGGTATAGATGATCTTTGGTTAAAATCCTCAAACTAGATCACACTAAAACCTGCATGCAAACCTTCTAAAAGGTTGGCTCCTAACAAAGGTCACTTCAGAAGAGTGAATTATTTGGGTTGTCAGTCCCAAGTGGTTTTTCCCTTTATAGGGTTTCCACATTAAAATTTGATGTGTGATTTCTTATGTGTTGCAAATTTTATTTCATGTTTTATGTTTCATATTGCAACTTGGTATAAGCTAAAGAATTTCTCTGGTACTCAATATAGTCATAAATAGTGAGAAGATAGTTTAAAGTAAAATTTTGAATGTGGTTCCTGAGCTTGTGATTAGAAAGTATATGAAGTTTAATTTTGTGCTGAATTTTTTTAAAGCCTATGAGATAACTGGATATAACTAGTTCACCCCCCCTTCCCCCCTCTCAATTATCTATAGTTCTTTATGTATTGAATGTTGATACTCTTACAATTTATCCACCTTTTCTAAATACTAATGACCTAGATTAGGGAGAAGGATAATGCACTTGAGTGAGTTCTTTAGCATAGTATTTTTTATGTGTTTTTCTAGTTGTGATGTTCTTCCCTGTACTATTGTTGATATATGTTTATTTATATTTATTTCTACAACCCTTTTTCCCTCTATTGGCATAAGGTGATAAATGAATTGAACGTGTGTATTATTCTTCTATTTTTTTCTCACTTCTTCTATATATTTTTATTTTTTATGTTGGTCATGTTCCAGTGTTTGTAGTTGTATCCTTGAATATGTCAACTTTTATTTGTGACATGGTATAAATAATTACCATGATGGCATCGAGTCCAAAAATACTCTTCTTTGTAACTTGTGTGTGTCTTTATTCTATTGTGTTGTTGTTCTACTTCCTTTAGAGAATGATGAGATTTCATACTGTATGCGTGAATATGTGACCTATGCTAACACACACACTTCAACATGGTCCTTATTTGTGGATTCATCTTGGAATGAACATTGGATTGTTCATCCAAAAATTAGCCTCAAAAGCGACCTGTTGTCTTCTATCTAAAGGGAATTTCTTGTCAGATATCCTCAGATTCGAGGTGTTTAAGCAACCAGACCCTGTAAGAATGAAGGATTTGAAAGAAAATTAATCTATATGAATGTGCAAGTAATCTAGATGAAGTGCAAGCAATTAATCTAAGAAATAAAAGACATTAAACTAAAAATGTATGCATTATTAAGCTAGACGAATTTAAACTAAGAATGCAAGATGTATGTAAAAATATGAGCAAATGTGAGTATGAATTCCAACAGCGATTCGATGCAAATTCTCCAAATTCAACCTCCCAAAATGAAGAGATGAGGGTCTCTTAAATAGACTTTCCTAGAATCCATCAATGGTTGAGATCGATTTCAATCAATGGTCAGGATTAAAGGTGAAGTTCAGTCATAAAGGGAGATTTCCAAATTAAAGGGAGTTAACAGATTTAATTTGAGTAAAATAAGGAGTTAACTGATTCAATTTGAGTAGAAAAAGGAGTTAACTGATTTAACTCATTTTTTATCAATAGTGAACTGGAAATTTCCCTTTTTGAACTGAAGAGAGATTTTGTTGAGATATTTAATTTAATAAAATGAGATATGCTCTTATAATTAATTTTTCTATTTAATTAAATAATCTTTAATTACTTAGAGACATTTTTCTTATGTAATTAAATAACTTCATTTAATTAATTAGGAATGGATTCCCATTTAATTAAATAACTTTGTTTAATTAATTAGAAATAAGTACTCGATTTAATTAAATAATTTTGTTTAATTAATTAGAAATACCTTTCCCATTTAATTAAATAATTACATTTAATTAATCAAGATAGGTGTATTTATTAAATTAAATAAATTTAATTCCATAGTACATTAGCCTTAGGATATAATTATAATTTAATTAAAGTATAAATACTTAATAATTAAATTATAATTAAATCAAGTAGGTTTAATGCGATAATATGAGTGCGTACTATAGGAATTAAATAAGAAATATGATGAATGTAGATTAGGGTTTTCTGCATCTGACAATTAAGTCAAGTAGCGAATAGCAGAATGAGAATTGCCTATTAGAATAGGTCTTAGGATTGATTAGAAATAGACCAGAATTGGTATCATGGCAATGAGCCAATTTTGGGGTATTACATTTTGCCCCTCTTTGAATGAATGTGCGAGGAGCATGTTCAATTCAAAGAAAATCAGAAAGCATGATGCAAACATGAGATTGGTTCTGAAGGTGATGACACGAATACCAATTGATAAGCTTTTAAGGACTATTTCTAGAACAGAACTTAATCCTAAGGGATCCAAGCAGAGCACTTAGATACCTAAGATTGATAGCATTTAAAAGATTGTCTCTAGAACAGAGTGTAATCTTTAAGGATCTAGACAAAACATCTAGATACCTGAAATTAATAAGCATTTTAAAGGTTTCTTCAGAACAAAGTTTAACCTTTAAGGATCCAGATAGAACATCTAGATACCCGAGATTGAAAGCATTTAGAAGACTATCTCCAGAACAAAGCTTAACCTTCAAGGATCTAGATAGAACACCTAGATACCTAAGATCGAAACAAGATAACAAGGTCCAATCATGAGTCATAGAATCATCCCTAGAATGAGGTTTGATTCTCAGGAGTCGGGGTTTAGATTTTCCCAATACCTATCTATCAAAATTTGAGAAGAGTTGTTATAAGGTTCATCAATTGATGAAAAGATAAGATAGATGGCAAAGATGCCAGATAGAAGGGAACAAAATGCCCCAAGTGATGAGATGCCCCAAGTGAGTAGGACATAAGATGGGAACTAGATGCCCCGAGCAATAAGTATTTAATGATATAATCATCCTGCCCCCTTGGGAGAAAAATTGAATGATCTGATGTAGAAGAGATCAGAATGATCTAAAGAAGATTCAGGGTTGATTTGAAATGATTGCGAAGTCGCAAAGACCAAGTTTGACCAAAAGTTGACTAGATTTAACCACGGTTGACTTGAATTGTCTATTTTCAAAAAGAATTTTGAAAATATGGAGAATGTAAAGTTGAAAGGATTCCAAGAATCACAAAGTATTAGAAAGATTTGGGTTGCACAAGCATTCGATCGCGTCGGTCTCCAAAATTTTAAAATGCATTTTTGAGGCTCTTAGGTGTGTCAAATTTTGAAATTGATCCCAAAAATGGATCCAGAATGGTCCAATTAGCCAGGGGTGTGATTTTCGCGCAAATTCGACCACTTTGAAAAATTTGGTCAACACCTATATAAGGGCTCGAAGGGTCATTTTCAATTCATTTGTGCTTTTGTCTTGTATTGATTTTGAGCTCTAAGAGAGACATGGCAGTGAATGTGAGATATCATCATTTTGAGTGCTCTAGACAACACAACTGGCCAGTAGACTATGGACCACTGGTGAGTCATCAATTTCCCATTTCCGTACTTTTTTTTCACACATTTCAAGGTTATTTATTGCACATTTTTAGCATGTTTTAGGATTGTCAATTCTTTCTTCGCATGAGACTGATCTCTTCTCACGCAAATATCTTCTTTCTTTGCGCGAAGAAACAGGATGCGTTGTTTCTTTGGGCGGGACAATTTTGGTTTCACGCGAGGATGGGGATTCTTCGCACGAGGTGATTTGTGTTTCACGCGAGAATCTCTTTTCTCGCGCGGGCAGCTCTATCTTCGTGTGAGGAGATCTTTTTTCACGTGAAGGCTAGGTTCTTCACGCGAAGAAAGAATTATTTCACGCAAAACTAAATGTCTTCGTGCAAGATTTCATGAATCTCGCGCAAAATTTTGTGACAATCTTGTGATTTTGCACTTAGAAATTGCACTTTATTTCATTTTGATGCTTTGTTTTGACTTGATACTGATCGTTTGTTTGTCATTTTTTGTTGTGCGTGCAGGAGGTCTTTGGAGATGTTTCATTTAGATCTCATTATTCACCATATGGAGAGTTATTGCGGAGTTTGGATGATGCAGATTGGGCACACATTGCCCGATTGAGTTTGTCTTCTCTTTGCCAGATTCCATCCATGATGGTGAATCACGGCTTACTCACAACTTTGGTGGAGCATTTCTATTCAGAGATGAACACCTTTCACTTGTCGATGGGTGAGATGACCATCACACAAGAGGACATCTGGAGGATCTTGTGGATTCCTTTCCATGACACTTGGGTGGTTTATGATATAGTGCCTCGATTAGGGATAGAGGTACTTTCTATTGTATTCGGGAGAGAGCTACTAAGAGGCAGGGCCATCAATTGGGATGAGTTGATGCATACTTATGGACCCACACATAGGTTGGCATCCATGCTGGGTATATTCTTGAGCTGCTTCCTATGTCCTGATAGGGGATAGCATGGGTTGGAGTGTGGATGGGGTATCATGCTTTACAAGATGCTAGAGGCACCAGAGATCTTTGGATGGGGTCAATGCATGTTGGCCCACCTTTTCCATGAGATGCACGAGGTCATCTTCCATGAGAAGAAGACCATGGCAGCAGGAGTTTATGTTCTACAGATCTGGGCCTGGGAGCATCTCCTTGTATGTAGGCCAATTTTTGAGGATGCCCGAGAGCCTATGGACCCGTACATATGCAGATATCGAGGGCATATTACCCAAGCCCACCTAGGTAAGACTGAGCATTGGTGGAAACATCTTGATGACCTAGAGTCCATTGTATGGCAACCCTAGAGATGCCCCTAGAGAGCTGCCATGGATGTTTAGTTCTCAACTGCTGGTGGGCAGGATGATATCAGTGATCGAGAGATTTTTGATCTCATGAGTGTGGCAGCAGTATGGCCAACTACAAGACATTTCATCAGAGTATTGTGCCTATGCCAGGGTAAAAAAGGATATTGAGCAGGGATGGCCTCCACAGATGGATCCAAGGTGATCCATGATAGATATCCGTAGTTTAGCTATTGTTCAGTGGGACTACCTACCAGAGGTAGTAGATACAGGGATGACGTTTGCATATCAGGCATTTTTTATCAGCCATTCGTTCCCACGCTTCACAGATCCACTAGGGATGGCAGGGCAGGTACAAGGATAGGGACAGGTGCCCCAGCAGTAGCAGGCATAGCCACAAATTCCACCATAGGTCCAGCACCAAGTACAGCAAATGCTTGTTCCCCCATGTCAAATGGGATCAGACCCAGGTGTTGGGGGCAGTTGGGTAGGACACAGTTGGAAAAGGAGGTAGAGGACAGAGGAGCAAGCCCCTCAGCAGGAGGTCCCACAGCAGTAGGTGCCTCAGCCATAGGTACCTCCATGCAGTAGGCACCTGAGATTGTAGATGAGGACATGCCAGATCAGTCGACAGGTGGGGTGCAGGACATGGTGTGGTGGCATCGCGAGCGGGTTTGTTAGGCCTCTTGACAGTTGGGAGAGTTGCAGATTGTAGTGACAGTCTGGGAGGCGTAGCTGGAAGAGATTCAACAGGAGACAAATTTAGAGGGAGCACATGGAGACTGCAGAGCGGAGGCTGGAGCTGGCACAGGATAAGATTCGCTTCTAGTCTGCTCGGGCTGCATATTATTATGCTACATACACCAGTGTCGTGCTAGATGAGACATTGTAGGTTCAACGATTCTTTCAATACGCGCGAGAGTCCGAAGGTGCACGACCTCTTGACAGGCCAGATATGCCACCACCACCTCTGCCACCTGTTGCCCCTGCTCCTCCTGCTCCTCCTTGAGGTGAGGGTTTGCGATAGAGTTAGATGCTTTGTGTCTAATTTTTTTGATTTTTTTGATCTCTGGCTATGTATCGATTGGTGTGCTAGCACCACATGTATCATTTTTTATCAATTGCGCTCAAGTAGTGCCCATTTTTTGTACTGACCCATTCTTTGATACATATATATACAAGATTTTGAGCCGATTATTCTTGTGTACATGTCATTGTCTATTTTTTTTTGCTTTGATGTACATGAGATGTATGTTGTACTTAGATAGAATGCATATGTATGGACTGACATCTTATGTAGTGTTGCGTGTTTTTGTTTGATAGTCACAGGTATTCCATTGAGGAGCGTAAATCAAAGAACCAAATGCTTGTGCAGCCATGGAGGAATCTGATGCATGTGAAGTATGAACAGAATTACCATTGAAGTGCGTGCTAATGCAAATAAAATATGTAATGCAAGACTATGTTAAATGCAACCCTAGGTCTAGTTACCAAGCCTCAACGATTTATCATCATTGGATATAAAATAAAGCTCATATGTTATACAACTCCCACTAACATTGTAATCATGAAAATATGAATATAGCATATGTTATTGGGATGTCGGGATTAAATGTAAGCATTCAAGGCACAAGAAGCCAGAATGACCAAAACATTTGTCCCTTTTAATGTAGCAAGTTAACATAAGCATCAGAGCATAAACACTAGGATGACCTAAATGTTGCTTGCATGACAGGCACACCAAAAACACAAGAGATTCCTCTTATGCTAAGTATTCAGTATTCATTTTGTCTGCAACGACCCTTGCATTAGTAACCTAAGACAGAAGTGTGCTAGATATACTCACAGTGACTCATACATTCACTTAATAGGACAAGTATCAATATATACTATAGCATGAAGAGTTCACTTCAACAAACAAGGAGAAGAACCAATGTCATTGACATATCTATATAAAAGGAGTCAAAGTACACATGGCCATCCAATACGAGATGGAGGCTCTTATAGTGGATGCCCCTCTTATAGGAATAGATCAACTTATTGGAACTAAACCACAAACAAAAAGCAAAGAAAAAGATCATGCCCCCAGTCATTACCTCTCTAGTTGAAGATGACATCATCGAGTTTCTCAAGGAAATATGATAAAACAAAACAAAGGAAACAAAGAAAATGCTCAGCATATCCAAACAAGTATATCATTTTTTTTTAGTTCAATGTTTTCGGGATTGATGTCAATTGCTAATGTCCAAAACATGTAAGAAAGAAATCTCTTCAGTAGGGTGACAATAGTAGGCAGACGCAGTCAGAATGACTGGTGACTAAGGTCAAAGAGGAATCTTCATGATGAAGAACCTAAGAAGGACTAAGTGACAGTAGACAAACACAGCCAGGATGACTAGTGACTGACGCAAAAGAGATCTTCCATAAAGGAATCTTGAGACATAACCTGAGCAACGATAGGTAGACACAGCTAAAATAATTGGTGACCATTGTGGAAGAGATTCTATGAGGAGAATCTTGAAAAGAGTGACACTGGCGACAGTAGGCAGACACAGTGAGGACCACTGGTGACTGTCACGTAGGAGATTCTATGAGGAGAATCTCAAAAAAGAGTGACACTGGCAACAGTAGGCAGACACAATGAGGACCACTGGTGACTGTCACATAGGAGATTCTATGAGAAGAATCTCAAAAAGAGTGACACTGGCGACAGTAGGCAGACACAGTGAGGACCACTCGTGACTGTCGTGAAGGAGATTCTATGAGAATCTCGAAAATAGTGACTTTGGCAACAGTAGGCAGACACAGTGAGGACCACTCGTGACTGTCGCGAAGGAGATTCTATGAGAATCTCGAAAATAGTGACACTAAGGGGGAGTGCCCTTGAGTTGTGACAAGACTCAATCCATGGATACATGAGCAGGAAGCAGGAAAGCAAAAGCATGAAAGCGACTATACAGAATAGCCAGAAGATGCACTGCAAGATAGAGCATTGGGAACAAGAGGTGCCTATTTACCAGGTTTTCACCTTCTTGGCAAGTTTTTTTTTTTTTTTGGGGACTTTTTTTGATTTTTAGATTTTTTTTAGAGGACATTTAGATATGTATAGAGAGCTTGCTGAGATTAAATCAACTGTAAAACCACTTCAGGTGGAGAGTTTTCATAGGCTCTTTAAGCACTTCTCCTTCGGTTGTGGAAAGTTGATAGGCGCCATATCCATATACTGTAGTAATGATGTAAGGACCTAGCCAGTTTGGTTCAAACTTTCCCTTTTGCATTCATTGTTGTTGATTCTTAGGGTTCTCTCTCAGGACCAGATCACCCAACTGGAAATCACGTGGCCTAATCTTTCTATTGTAGCTTCATGCCATTCTTTGTTGATATGCTCGTAGATGATCACATGCCACTTGTCATCATTCATCTAGCAACACAAGCTCTTGAAGTCAAGCTATCCTATAGTCATCATCAGTGATAAGGCCTTTCATAGAGATTCTCAAGATAGGAATCTTGACCTCTATCGGAAGCACAGCATCTGCCCCATATACCAACGCAAAAGGAGTTGTGCCTGTTGGAGTTCTAATGCTTGTCCTATATACCCACAAGGCCGGATTGATCTGGAGATGCCAGTCTCTCCCTGACTTACTGACTGTGCGATGAAGAATTTTGAGGATTGCCTTATTGGATGCCTCAGCTTGGCCATTACCCTAAGGGTAATAAATGGAAGACCAATGTTGTGTAATCTTGAATTTCTTGCACAGTTCCTTGAGGTCTTTATTTTTGAACTGTCATCCATTGTCAGTAATTATTGAGGATGGTATACCATATCTACAGATGATGTAGTTTGTGATAAAAAGAACTATAGTTTTGCCATCAACAATTGTGAGAGGGACTGCCTCTACCCATTTTGTGAAATAATCTGTAGCAGTGATAATGAACTTATGTCCATTGGAAGAGGTTGGGTGAATTTGCCCCACCAAGTCAAAGGCCCATTGTTGAAATGGCCATGTTGTAGTAGAGGGAATCAGCTCTCTGGCTGGAGCGTGAATGAGATTCCCATGTAGCTGACACTGCTTGAAAGACCTAGCATATTTAACAGCTTCTTGCTCCATTTTAGGCCATTAGTAACCAGCATGAAGGAGTTTGCGAGCTAGTGTCAGGCCATTGGAATGAGATCCGCAAATGCCTTCATGAACATCAATTAGTGCATGTTTGGACTCGTCAAGTTCTAAACACCTAAGGAGTGTTCCGTTGAGACCTCTCCTATATAGATCATCAGCAATAATGAGATAATGTGAAGCGTTATGGATTAGGTAATGTTTCTCATTCCGGGTCAAACCTTCCAGAATGGTTTGATTATGAAGATAGGAATAGATGTGATGGTAGCAGGATGATTCTTGTCCTATAATAGAACAGATCATCCTAGAATCAGGTGTGTCATAGGCTGGGTAGTGTAACGCTTCCACCAAGAACTCGTGTCGAAGATCATTTTTTGGCATTTGTAGAAGGGAGGCCAGAGTGGCCATAGCGTCAGCTGCTTTATTATCTGCATGTGGAACTTGTTGGAAGGTGATGTGTGCAAAATATTTTGTCAAGTCATCAACCATGCATTTGTAAGGAATTATTATTTCATCCTTTGTTTGATACACATCATTCACTTGGTTGATGACAAGCTGAGAGTCACCGAAGATATCCAACTGATCTACTCTCCATTCAGCTGCAATTTTCATACCATTGATCAAAGCTTCATATTCAGCAATGTTATTTGTACAAGGAAATAGAATCTTGTACACTTTGGGCAATGAGTATCTCTGTGGTGTGATGAAAAGTAATCCAGCACCTGATCCTTGTTGTGTGAAGGACCCATCGAAGAACATAACCCATGTATGGTGAGTGAGTGTTAGAATTGACTCATCTAGAAAATCAATGTTTATTGGTAGAAGACTGTATATGGGTGCCTCGGCCAGCTGGTCTGTAATTGCCTATCCCTTTATAGCTTTGCATTCAACATATGGGATGTCAAACTCACTTAGTATCATGACCCATTTAGCCAATCTTCCTGTAAGAGCTGCCTTACTGAGCAAGTTCTTTAATGGATCTATTTTAGCTACAAGCCGTGTAGTGTGGGCAAGCATGTAGTGTCTCAACTTTTGGGAAGCAAAGAAAACTACCAAGCAAGCTTTCTCAATAATGTTGTAGTTTTTCTCATAAGAGACCAATGTTCAACTCAAGTAATAAATAGCTCTTTCTTTGTTGTCATTGTCTTCCTGAGCCAACAGGATTCCCAAAGATGTTTCAGTGGTTGAAATGTATAAAATCAAAGGCTTCCCATGCATAGGAGGCATCAAGATCGGTGGATTGACAAGATATTGTTTGAGTTGTGTTAAGCTTTGCTCACAATCCTGGCTCCAATTGAATTTCACACCCTTATGTAAGGTCTTTGTGAAGGGTTGTGATTTATCTGCCAATTGTGAAATAAACCTGTGAATAGATTGAAGCCTCCCCTGTAGTCCTCTCATCTGACTAATGTTTTGAGGTGGTGGCATGTCCATTATTGCTTGTACTTTTTCTAGATCTACTTCAATTCCCTTTGTAGAAACAATATATCCTAACAATTTTCTTGATGTGACACCAAATGTGCATTTCTTAGGATTGAGCCAAAGACTAAACTTTTCCATACGATCTAGGATTGGTCCCAAATTGTGCAAATGAGTATTGCATTTAGTTCTTTTGACCAAGGTATCATCAACATAGTCCTCCATGGTTCTATGCATCATGTCATGGAAAATTGTAGTAACAACCCGCTGATATGTAGCTCCAGCATTCTTTAAACAAAAGGTTCCCCATGCACATGTGAAAGCTATTTTCTCTTGATCTTCTAGCATAATTTTTATCTGATTGTATCCAGAAAAACCATCCATAAGTGAGTACATCTCATAGCCAGCCATCATGTCCACGATCATATCAATATTAGGGAGCGAAAAGTCATCTTTAGGACATGCCAAGTTAAGATCACGAAAGTCTGTACAAACTCTGATAGACTTATCGTGCTTGGACACAGGGACAATATTGGATATCCATTTAGCATAATCAATTGCATGAATGAAACCAACCTTTAGAAGTTTCTCCAATTCGGCTTTGACTAGCAATGCAACATGAGGATGCATTTTCCAAAGCTTCTGTTTAACTGGTTTGATGCCTGGTGCTATGGACAAGTGATGCATGATAAGATCAGGATCCAATCCTGGCATGTCAGAATATGTCCAGGAAAAATTTATTTTCTTCTCCTTGAAAAAGGCAATGAATTGTTCCTTTTCTTCAGTTGACAATGACTGAGAAAGATGTATCACATGAGGATGTTCTTCTGTGCCTAGGTTAATTAGCTGTGTTGGCTCTATTAACATTGATGATCTCTCTTGAAAGTGACTAGGAAGAACATCAAATATCTCATCTGCAGGCGCCTCAAAGAGGTTTTCACCCTTGGATACATCTTTTGTTTTTACCTTTTTGGGATCCGACACTGCCACAATGTGGTTTTCACCATTGGACCTCTTGCCTTTTTTCTTTTTAATTATGTGACTAAGATACTTGATTTCGGCCTCAGTCATGTTGATACTCTGCTCATTGGTGGAAGATGTTATAGGTTCAATAGCATTTAGGTAACAGGCGAGAGCATAGTCATTTTGGAATGTGGGGACTTCGTTATATGCTTTGGGGTTCCAGTCTATAAGCTCGAGATGTGCGAGTGAGAGAGTAGTGATTGGTTCAATTGCGTTCACAGTATAGTCATTAAATGTGTGGATCAGCAATGCGAGACCTACGGCAACCTCACCCACAGGTGTATTCAAACACCTCAGAGTACGAACGTTAGTAATTGATGACTCTAGGACACTAGTTGGATCAGACCCCTGTGACCTATCCCTAGACATTTCACTCACTTCGATTTAATTTTCATAGACATGAACTTGGTCAATGTCTTTATCAGTAGTCACTTCTAAAAGATTGTCAAATTCATATTCATGAGAATCGGTGCTACATGGTGAGAGACTATAGAACTCCACAATAGTGATAGGGACATACTCTCCTTTAGCCTCTGAATTCTTACACAAATACTCAATATGGCATGACTGACTAGATTCTCCCTTTTCTGAATGATATTTGAGTTGCTCAGCATTGTCCTCAGAAGAATCAATAGTATCATCCACAGTGCTAACACATGGCTCAAAGTCATCTGGCTCAGCAAATAATTTAGCAAGATCATAAGGAATAGGATGAGGGTAAGAATCCTCATCGTCAAATTCTTCCTCTCTAGTACCTGACTCAGATTGTGACCCATTTTCAGATGAACTCTCAGGTACGGGTATGAATTTATTGGATCCCAAATGGAAAGGGACCTTCTTAAACCCTAGGCTAGTTGTGTCACTGTTGCTTCAAGCTATTGCTTTGATAGGATCTATTAAACCATTGTTATTGCACCCAATAGGGCCAGTTCCCTTGTAACCAAAACACTTCATAAGCTTAAGGCCAAGTCCATATTTCTTAGGAGTGATTTCTCAAGCTTGTTTTGTTAGGTCTACTGAAGCCTCTTCTTTATAAAGCCATGCAACAATGGCTCTGTTTTCTCTTTCATCTTCTAAGGGAATGGTAGCTTTAACAAAAGAGCCATTAAACTTGGTCTGAGGTGTCAACACGAACGGCTTCTTTGCTTCAGAGGGTCTCCCAAAATGTCGAGGGGACTCTGGAATAGATGTTAATGACAACACTGGTTCCATGTGGTACTCTCCCATACCAGTTTCTTTCAATTTAAATGACTACTCAATTTGTTTCAGCTTATTGTTGTGACAATCAGTAGACTCAGGTCAGTAGGGACAAAAGAATCAGCATATTGCAGGTGTAGCTAGTAGTGGCAGGAATAGTAACTTCGGAGCCATGAAATGGGAATTTAATGCATTGGTGATAGGTGGATGGCACAACGCACATCTCATGTACCCATGGCCATCAACAAAATGTTGTAGGCTAAGGGAATGTCAAGCACCTGACAGGTGACATCCCTTTTGACAAGACTGATGCGAATTGGTAAAGTCACAAGACCTAGTGACTTTGGTTCTACTTCATCGTACACTTTAATAGTGATCTTTCATCAAGGATCAACAAAGTCCTCAGAATAATCCAATTGTCTAAGCAGAGCAGTAGAAACAATGTTTAGGCCAATGCCATTGTCAATGAATACCCAACGAACATGTGTCTAGTGGATCATAACCTCAATGTGTAGAGGCTGATTGTGTGGGTGATTCAGTGAGTTGTCATCCTCCTCGGAGAAGGTCATAAGATGAGGTGAAGTCAGGTGACCTACCATGGATTGAAATTGCTCAAGATCAATATCTTGAGGAACGTTTGCCTCAGTGAGGGCTTTGTCCAGAATTTTCCTGTGAGTAGGTGAGATTTTAAGCAACTCAAATATGGAAATGTGAGCATTGGTTCATTTCAATTGATCTAGAACACTATAACTAGTTGCAGTCAATTTCATTGCGTGTTTTGCACCTTTACCGGATGGACCAGCAAGGGTTTTGTCCTTGTGTTGTTCAAGATTTGAAGTAGGAGGTGTAGGGCCTTTGAGCACCAACTTCACATGAGAGCAAGTAACAGTGTTAGCACAGTGTTGTGAAGATGCATTATCCATGTTATTGGAAGTAGGGCCTCTCAAGATAAATGGTGTCTTAGATTTATCATTATCTTGCCTCCCCTTTATGGTAATAACATCACAGTATTCAAAATCTATAGGTTCAACCATGTGAATGACATTGTCATCATTGGAATACGTATAGTTAACCTTATTGTAGGGTTCTGGTTTCGAAGTCTCTCCTTTTTCATAAGTTGGGAAAGGCTCTTTGAATGCCTTGTGGTCCGAGTTTTTGTTATGTCCATCTACCACAAGTTCACCAGCATCAATCATGTCCTGGACTTTATGATGGAAGTTTATACAGTTGCTAGTTTTTTGTCCCTTGTTTTGGTGATACTCACAAAATGAGGTCTCATTCCACCATGGTGGACGTGGTTGTGGATCATAGGGACGAGGGTTATCCATTGGTGAGATAAGCTTGTATTGTATCAATGTTTTGTAAACCACATCCAAAGGCTCTCCTAAAGGCGTATACTCTCACTTGGGTCGTGTTGCCCATGAGTTTCTCGATTTGTTCCCAGAGGCCTTATTGTTAGGAGGAGGCTTCTCAACATTTCTGGCCGCTTTGAGGCAATCTGTGAGATTAAATGCTACTTTAGCAAGTTTTGGTGTGACATTATCAACAACCCCATCATGTAAAATTTCTCGGTTCTTGTTGACATGTTTGGTTTTATCCCTGTTGGAAGTGGAACCCTGTTTTGTGTCTCTCTGAAGAGTGAGCTCACCTTTCTTGACCATAAATTCTTTGATACAGATAGCCTGTGTAATCATGTCTTCAAAGGTACGTGGACCTTGTAGTTGGACTCTATACTTGAAATCAGGTAAGAGGTTATCAGTGAAAATGTCAAGCTTCTCCATTTCTAGGATTTTACAGGAATACTTAGTGTAAAGTTGTCTCCACCGTTGGAGGAAAGTGAGAAAAGGCTCACCAACCTTTTGTTTAAGGTTGCATAGATCTTGAATATTTATAGGATGTTGAATGTTATGAGAATATTTCTTAACAAATGAATTAGCAATTTTGTCAAATGTCTTGATACCAGGAGGTAAATGTGAGAACCACTCCAAAGCCTGACCACCTAGGCTTCTAGGGAATAAACACATGAGGTAGGTTTGATTGTGTATAAACTCCATAGACAAAGCACCAAATTCCTGCAAGTGATCTTGGGGATCAGTAGTACCAAAGTACTTGTCATATCTAGGTAGTTCTACGCCTCATGGGAAAGGTGGCATGTTTTTTGTGCGAAGATGTTTCTGTCTTGCGTGAAGGTCAGTAATAGTGGTTTAATTTTGCACGAAAATGTTTACAGAACCGTGCAAAGATGCACAACAAAATTTTAATTTTGCGCAAGGGAAAAATGGCTTCGTGCAAGTGCCAGATGATTTTGTGCGAAAAGGCAGAACAGTTTCACAACAGCAACTGATTTTAACAAAAAAAATTATCGTTCCAATCACCAGGCAGATAAACAAGCACGTAGAATAGCAAGCAAGTGATTTCAAGCATGTCTAAAAACAATGAGCAAGGGAAAAAGCAACCTTGCACATGAACAATCAAGTGACTTAGTTTGTGCTAATCCCTAAGAGAGCTATTTTTGTACATTTTCAAAGATTTTTGCAATACGCATACATCTCTAGAAAATAAAAGTTGGCCTCTCTAAGGTATTTAGTAATGGTTTGACTCTGCAACTTTTATGACTCATAGGGGTGACCTCCAATCCCGACGCATTGAGGTTTTGACACAGTCTGAGAACTTAATCTTCAAGAGTTGCTAGGGAGATCTGACAACCCACAATGAACCACACCCATGGAGATTTCTTCCACAAGGACATTTATATAGCGGTTGTCACTACCATGGCAAAAATGGCTATTACCACTTGAGGTTCCGTCAATGCAGTTTTCCCTGTAGAGGGATTGTCTACTACGGTTAACCCTCTCTAAAGTTGATAGACTCACAATAGTATACCACAAGGGGACTTAGCTTTCAGATTCAAGGTTTTGACACCTTTTCACCTTTAGGCCAATCAAAGCAGACAGATTAATTTGACACACGAAACCAAGATTATCTCTTAAAGATCTATGATATCATCTCCCTGTGATCTATCAACCTCTCCGAAGAAAGGATGCCTTAATCAACAAGTTGAAGATTCATCTATCTACGAGATGCTCAAAGTATCCTCCCCACCTACAAGGAATCCGTCTTAGAGAGGAGTTTCACTAGGAACCCACTCCCTCAAGATCCATGAATAGTGTTCATGGGGGCTTAATTACTATGTGTGTACAGATGTTAATTTCTGAAAGCAAATCTATCCAAAAGCAATCAAAGAGCACAAAGTGGTACACTTAATGCTTTAACTAATGTGAGGTGAGTCCAAAGATGTGGAACATTTAACCCCTCACACAAGCTAACACGAGTCCACAACTCAGAAACTAGTGATTTCTAGAAAGCACAAAAGGGTTGCCTAGTGGAGCCTTTAACGCTTCTATCCTGTAGACCCCTCCCCTTTAACGTGGTGCTGATCTTGCAACCACAAGGTGGAATGAGGGGTGAGTGGATTAGCAAGTCCAATAACCCAAGATAGCTAATTAGATCTATCACTAGTAACTAAGCCTACTAGATGAAAACTAATGGAGATCACAACCTAGTATCAAATTATGTATGTGTTGTAAAATGAGAATCATGGAAGGAAACACACACAAGCTTGACACGAGAGATGTTCATTTTAGATCCAAATGAATTGTTATTAGTCAAAGAGAATTACCTGGTAATCCTTGCAACATTCTTAGTAGATGTTTTCCTTGCTTTTAGTGACTTTATCACGCTTTTCCAATTGTCTCGCAAACCGCTGTTATGTTGTTCCAAAAAAAATTAGAAAACGCAGAAACACTAGAAACTGTGAAAATTCAGCAGAAAAACTAGAAAACACGAAAATCAATTCAAAAAATTGCCTCTGTTAGAAGAGTTTTGCGCGAAATTCCTGATAGTCTGTGCGAAGAAATTTTATGGCCCACACGAAATCAAATTCAGCTCATGCAAAATTATATTCTGCTCGCGCGAAGAAACAGGTTTCGCGCAAAATTTTGCATGCCAAAGAACTTTCTCGCGTGATGCGGAAAGAATCTTTGCGCGAAGATTCTTGAATCTATACAGAACAGTATGAACAAAGAACAAAAAAATGATTTAAAAAATACAGAAAGAAGCCAGAAAAACTGATTTTTGTGCCCCACGGTGGGCGCCAAAAATGTATGCATGAATATGTGACCTATGCTAACACACACACTTCAACACGGTCCTTATTTGTGGATTCATCCCGAAATGAACATTGGATTGTTCATCCGAAAATCAGCCTGCAAAGCAACCTATTGCCTTCTATCTAAAGGGAATTGCTTGTCAGATATCCTCAGATTCGAGGTGTTTAAGAAACCAGACCCTGTAAGAACGAAGGATTTGCAAGAAAATTAATCTATATGAATGTGCAAGTAATCTAGATGAAGTGCAAGCAATTAATCTAAGAAATAAAAGACATTAAACTAAAAATGTATGCATTATTAAGCTAGATGAATTTAAACTAAGAATGCAAGATGTATGTAAAAATATGAGCAAATGTGAGTATGAATTCTAGCAACGATGTGATGCAAATTCTCCAAATTCATCCTCCCAAAATGAAGAGATGAGGGTCTCTTAAATAGACTTTCCTGAAATCCATCAACGGTTGAGATCGATTTCAATCAACAGTTAGGATTAAAGGTGAAGTTCAGTCATAAAGGGAGATTCCCAAATTAAAGGGAGTTAACATATTTAATTTGAGTAAAATAAGGAGTTAACTGATTCAATTTGAGTAGAAAAAGGAGTTAACTGATTTAACTTTTTGATCAATAGTGAACTAGAAATTTCCCTTTTTGAACTGAAGAGAGATTTTGTTGAGATATTTAATTTAATAAAATGAGATATGCTCTCATAATTACTTTTTCTATTTAATTAAATAATCTTTAATTAATTAGAGACACTTTTCTTATTTAATTAAATAACTTTGTTTAATTAATTAGAAGTAAGCACTCGATTTAATTAAATAATTTTGTTTAATTAATTAGAAATACCTTTCCCATTTAATTAAATAATTACATTTAATTAATCAAGATAGGCGTATTTATTAAATTAAATAAATTTAATTCCATAGTACATTAGCCTTAGGATATAATTATAATTTAATTAAAGTATAAATACTTAATAATTAAATTATAATTAAATCAAGTAGGTTTAATGTGACTAATATGAGTGCATACTATAGGAATTAAATATGAAATATGATGAATGTAGATTAGGGTTTTCTGCATCTGACAATTAAGTCAAGTAGCGAATAGAAAAATGAGAATTGCCTATTAGAATAGGTCTTAAGATTGATCAGAAATAGACCAGAATTGGTATCATGGCAATGAGCCAATTTTGGGGTATTACACATACTTGATATAATATTTACATATTGTCTTATGATCATAATGACCCTGAAGTTAGTAGATATGTATTGTTCTCTAAATATGTTGTGTGGTTATTTTCCTATATTTTTCTTCTCTTGGGGGTATTTTATAGTAGTAATGTCTCTCAGTGGATGCAGTTATACTTTGTTAAATTCATTTCTCTTGTTAAAGTGTTATCAATGACTTTAACATTGGGGCATACACTCTACTCACCTTTTTTTCTTGTAATCATGAAGTAGAAAATATATATTCTACGTATGGCTTAGAGCTCTTTAGCCTTGGGCACTTGGTATGCTTACTTTTTTATCCTTGAATATATGCATTGCTACTTCATCACCTTTTTGCATGCACACCTTGTAAATCCCTTTATGAATCATGCACAATCCTAAAGAATGGATTCTCCATGCACACCTTCAATTTAGGAAGTAAGCATCCTTGAGATTGGTTCTTTTTTTCTTTTGCAGAACAAAAATATTTGATAAAACTCATATATGGGTAATACATCCACATTCAATACCCTAAATCTCATACATGGGTAATACAAGTTTATTTTTTATTCTTGTGTGAGTCACAATGAGATGTATATTTCTCATTGATGAATTAATCACACCCCTTCTTACTTTTCTCCTCTTAGTCAGTGATTTCTCTCTTATTATGATCTTGAAGTTAGAAAAGACTTAATCCCTTGTGGGTTTTAAGGATTCATTGTCTCCTTCATTATGATAAATTATATCATGTCTTTTTCTCTACTTTACCAAGAGTTTGAGCCAAATCCATACTCTCACTAAAGTGGAGGATAAATATACCATCTTAAATTGGAAGCACTTAAATTTAATGATGATTTAGCACATATTTAATGATATTTAATGCTAGACTTGCATTTAATTTGTACTTCTCTATCTTTTCATTTCTCCCCGATAAAATTAGGGTAGGACCTAATGGATCCTCCTTAGTATTCATATATCATGGAATAAATCTTGAGGTGGGATCTATCTACTTTGGTCTTTCCCCAACTTCCCCCAATCACTTAGAATTTATTTTTAATGCAATGCAAGGAATGTATATCTCCAAAGGAGATAACCTAGCCCCTAGAAAAAAACCACACAATGAAAGAATAGTAATAAATTTGAGATTTAGATCAATTAAAACATGTATTCTCATAATAGAATAATTAGATTTACATTTAACATGTCTATTTATAAGGCCTTCTAGGTTACAACCAAATACATAAGCAATTACAATAATAGTTCTACAAGATCTCACAAGATCCAAACCCCAACTAGCCAAGACCCACAATCTAGTACAAACTACAAGAAGAATTGAATCTTGTGCTTGCAAGCCACCAAGAAACCTTCTTGTTTCAAAAGCCCACACTTAGCTACCAGCTATACTAAATTTCACTCCTCTCAACTACTTCATCTTCTCGATGCTAAAAATTGAATAAATCCATTACTCTAGACATAAAAATACTCTCTACTTATACCAAACTATGCCACATGTCAGCCTAGCAAGTTATATTAAATAAACACTCACATTAAATAGACACTCAAGCCATAATTTGGCTGGACAAACTAAATCAAATAAATACTTCAGAAAGGCCCCAAGTTTACAACCTCAAAAATAGCTCATAAAATAAACTAACATTATGAGGCCTTAGCCACAAGCCCACATTCCATCCAATGATCCAAAACCAAAAGTGCAAAAAAAAACTCCCACAGATCAAAACTCACAGAAACAGTCTCCAAAGTCCATCAAGGAAATACAAACACATTGCCAATAGCCACCAAAAAGGTTCTAACTCCAACATGATTACTCCAATAATTATGTCTACATAGGAAAAGGTCACCTAGTATGCCTTGAATAGAAACCTAACCATGCAAAACATAAGGTCCACAAAATTAAATCCCAATGCTACTACATACAAGATTTCCCACTACCCCAAGATGATCCTGTATTACACACCCTAGGTGCAAAATATGTTCTTAATAGTTGTAACAACATCTACCATGGATTCAACACATAAAGCCCAAATTGTTTCTTCACATACATGTCCTCCCTGTTATCAATATGTACATTATTGCCTTTGTTCCACTTTTGCAACTCCTTTCCTATCATTTTCATCTTCACATTTGTCTTTGGTATGCCACAAGTTTGTTTCCCATGTTGATCTCTAAACCTTCAAGAATCCTTCAACTCAAATCACCTACCAACACTAATGTTTCTTCTACCAAGTTCCATATCCTACAAAGGAATCAGGAAAAATATCCAACCACCCTTCTCAATAGAAAACACATTCTTGATGCAATCATGCACTGTCCTACAATCATATTGTAAATGTCTACCAAGTAATATGTGACAACTACTCATGTCTACAATATCATACAACACTTGATCTGCTTACTATCCAATCTAAAAATTAACAAAGCAATCCTCCCTCACTTCTTGATATAGGAGCATCCTGGGTTGCATTACTATCTGATGGCCTAATTTTCCACCTACCCAAGATTTTGTGAGGACTATGTGAAAATCAAGAAGAATTGTGTTTATTGATGCCTAGGGTTTCTAAAAATTGTGTTAACCCTTATTAAATGACCCTAGGGCAAAATTTTGTCTTCTATTTTGTTGGGATTCAATTAAAAATTGACTTGCAAATTATTAAATAGGGATGAATGTTAAAAATCTTGCTTATGCATTATATCCCTAAGTTTTTTGTCGTGTTTCTGCATTATATTTCATGCTCTTCTTATCTCTTAAGTTGCAATATTATGATTTCCCTTTAATCACAACATCACTCTATTTTGTTCACTAACCCTATTCTAAGATATGAGACTATGAAATAAGCATCAAGATGGTTAGCACAACATCACAGCTATTAAAACAAAATGTCAATTTCATGTTATGAAGGAGCGATAAGACAAAAAGTGCATGATCACAAGTCATTTATTCCTTAAGATATTTCCTTAAGATATTTCAAGTTGTGATGCTACAAATAGAAGGAGATTATTAACTTCAAACAGTTATCACATGATTCTGTTTTGGTCATAACTTAAAAAAATTTAAGTTCTGAGGATGCAAAAGATAGTAGTGATTAAGTTTTTAAGACTAGCACATCTTTGCAAGTGTTTAAAGGATAGCTAAAGTTTAAGTAGAAAGGTTGTGAAAGCTTGTAATCATGCCTTTGCAAGGTTACTTGTGGAGTTAATATTATAAGTTGTGAAGCAATGACAATGTAGAAGGTAGTCAAGATGATAGTTGATCATAGTGCCGCATGGGTAAAATGAGAGATAATATTTCATGTTGTGAAGCTGCAATGACATCTAATAGTAGAAGAAATGTTAATCACTCTTTCACAAGGTTTTGTAATAAAATGATAGTCCCAATTGTGATGATGCATAAAGTAGTCAAATAGTTAGCATTCAACCCATCACAACATCGCAAGGTGTAGTTGAGAATAGGATTGTGTGGTTGTGAAGCTGTGAAGTAGCTGAAAGTTAGTATAAAAAAATGGTCAAAACATCGCATGACTAAGAAAGGCTTTGTAATTATTAGTTGCAAATGTGTAAAAAATAATCAAGAGGGTAAGGTTAAAGAAATCATAACCTCACAAGGAGTAATGATTAACTTAGGGTCAAAGCTATGAAGTGGCAAAAGCTTAAGATCACGTTGTCACAAGTTTTAGCTATGGTTACATTTTTTAAGTTGTGAGCTTGCGAGATAAGTTCAAAACAAGTAAAGTTAAAAGCTAGTACAATATTGCTAGGTTTTCAATCATAGTTAAGATCTTTGTTGTGAAGTTGCAAAAAGAGGTGACAGTTAGATGAAGTAGAAATTGCAACTTTGCATGGTTTTATTTGTTGTTAAAATCTTAAGTTGTGAAGTACTAAAGAACTGATGCAGATCCAAGGAGGTAACAACAAAACTTCAATGATAAATTCACAAGGTTGAATGATTGCACAAGGTTCACTAGGCTTCTTAAAGGCACTTAATGGCTTCAAATGCACAAATATGGAATAGCCTTCAAATATCTATTTCAACCCCAAAAAGTGTTTTAATAGACTCAAAATGACATGTTTAAATAGGTTTTACAATCCCAAAACCTAAGTTCATACACAAACCAAGTTACCCTCCTTGACTAGGCTATTCTCTTCATTAGGATAGCAAACCCTGTTTTCTTGATTTTTCTCCCAAACTTTACAAAATACCAAGAAAATAAATAGGCTTTTAAAATATCCTTTTTAGAGATTTATAACATATCCAAAAATTAGATATCACTCCTTTGGAAAGATTGTACAGAACAAGGTAGTTTGTCTCAAAATTAGGCCTAATTAGGCCACTTTTACAAAGAAAGTACCCTTTAAACTTATCCCTTGACTCTCAAACTTTCTACAGTATGGTATTTTAATGCCAAACTAAGGATTCATTAGTATTTTTTCCAATTTGACACTTCTAAGCATGCTTTCCAACAAACCCTCTCATTAAATGGTGCAAAACAAGGGTTTTATGGTTCTCCCACTTCCAATCACTTCTAGGATCCGTTCAAATTTGAAACACCATATTTAGGACATTCCCTAACTCATCCAAACATAAAAAAATACCCTTATTAAGGAAAATTTTCTACTACTATACTTGTAGCAGCATTTCCCTCTTCTTTTGCCAATGTTAGTCATGGTGATCACACCTTAAATGTTTCTCCCTGCACTTAAATTAGTTAGCAGCATTTTAAATATGTTAAAAGGGATCCATTCGATAGGAAACAGCAGTAAAATACCTTAGGAATGGATCAAAACATCATGAAACCCTCTCAAAACAGTTAATTTCTCAAACTGTTACAACACTGTTTGGAAAAATAACAAAACAAAGAGACTTTTAATGCTCCAAGATCCCTTCAAGCACTCATAAAATGACTTTATAAAGGAACTAATTCATCCCACAAGAGTTGAATGCTGAAGGAAATGAAAATGCAATGAAATCATTCAAAGAAGTAGTGCAAATAACAAGAAAAATGTATGTTATTTACTCCCAATCTATGTTTTCCATACAGTGCTCCTTTTGTCTTCTTATTATCTAGATCCTAGGCCTCTCTAGGCTTTTATAAACTC
The DNA here is from genome assembly GCA_028749045.1 of Cupressus sempervirens. Lineage (NCBI taxonomy): Eukaryota > Viridiplantae > Streptophyta > Pinopsida > Cupressales > Cupressaceae > Cupressus > Cupressus sempervirens. The sequence continues at coordinate 901,204,665 of CM053789.1, forward strand.
TGATTATAACTTATTCCATTTGGTTGGAATGACTACAACTAATAAAACATTAAAATGATCCCAAAAAGCACTAAAACTTTAACTAGTTGTTAGGCTTATTTTCAAATTTGAAACTTTTAATGAAAAGACTCCAACTGACCCCTAACTAATGCTACCACCTTTCTATGGAACTTATGACTTATTTGAACCTATTAACAATCGTCTCTAGACCCCTAAGGCATCATTAGCCCATTTACATTGCATTTTAGATCTAAGGTCTCTATTAGGACCATTAGGACATTTATCCATTACATTGCATTTTTCATTACAAAAGGCCATAATAGGCTTCAAGATATTCCAATTTATAGGCTTTTTTGTCAACATCTCCTCCTTAGTCCTTGGTGTCTTCATTGAATCACTTGTCCTCCTAGGTGCTCCTACACCAAGAACTGCTAATTGTGCTTTTGCAAGATTTCAAAGATAGTTGGAATATTGACTTGTGATGTTGCGAAGGATGAAGTAGTGATCAAAAAAAATGCTTGGCGCAACATTGCACAGTTAAAGTATACATCATGGCTGGTGGTCGCGAGGGAGTGATAAGGTAGATATAATATAAAGAATCACATCATCACGAGCATGAAAGGTGTTAAGTCCCAAACCGCAACAAAGATGTGAGGTAGTAAATAAAGAGCTCATCACCAAATCATAATAGTTAGATGGGTAAAGTGAAATGAAGCTGTGAAGAACTGAACAAAAGGAATCGCACCATCCCAAGCCAAGTCTAGCGGTTAAAGAAAAGAGATGGGAAGTTGCGAAATAGTAAGAAAAGCCTATTCGCATGGTCACAACTAGAAACAAAGAAAGAGAAGAAACTATGGCAAAGCACCAATAAGGTGGTGATCACATCATCGCAACTCTCAGTTGCTAAAGCATAAAATGGTTTTCAATAGCCATGTCTGAGCTCGATAAAAAGGGATGAGTTGGATATACAAAGTATGTAAAAGAGAATATTTTCTAGCTTTTTGAGGATTGATAGGTTTTGAAGTGTGGAGATTTTTAATGCCATTAATGCCGCATTCCTATTATAGAGATAGATAGATTTTGAAAGAAACAAATATTTTCATTACCAGTTATAGAATTGTTTCAGTTTTTTAAGAAAAATTGAGTAAAAGAGTTCTTTTCAATGATGATTCAGCATACAACACTTACAATTGACTAAATTTTTTGAAGAAGTGACTCAAAAGGAAGGAGAATTGATTGCATAGGTTGTGATTGAAGAATCTACTTCGCAAACAAAAAGCCCTAGCTCATTTGTTAAAGAATGGAAACATATTTTGTCAGGTTCTACAAATGCATAGTCTACTAATGACCATACCTTCAGAGATCCATATGTATTCTATAGAGATGTTGATGCAGGAGCATTATGGGTGTAAGAGCAATCTTGCATCACCCAAAAATATTTTATTTTTAATCTTTTCTATTTTAATAAGGACTAGTAGATAGGGTGGTTACTATTTATGAGAACTTTCTATTTTAAGTAAGTTTCTCATATGAGCTCAGAATGTTCTCATTTTCTACATGAAGGTTCATTTTGGAATTATAAGAATACCATAAAAATCACATTGCTCCAACTTAAGTATCAAAGAAGTTATTGCAGATTTTCAGTGGAAAAAATTGTAGAAAAATCTTTAGGCTCATTGTTGGAGGCCTTAGAGTGCCTATATAAGGTCCAAAAACTTGATGAAAGAGCACGTGTGTCATTCCAAGGCTATAGATTAGGAACTGGCATTTTTTAAAAGTGGTTATAATAGCCAATGGAGAAATGGTTCAAGAGTTATGGCCTTTGGAAGTTGGCCTACCAAAAATTCTAAAATAATTTGTCAAAGATGTATTTAGCTAACTCTATATGTATTTTTAGGGCCTGTTGGCCCTAGGTATTAATTTTGAGCATCTAGAACCTTCTCGAGTGACATAAAATTGCTTATTTAAGAAAGGCCAAAACATTGTCTAAGGGAGCATCGGGCGGTAGTCCACAGCTTAGTCTTGCATATTACTAATTTGATTAGGATCTAGGACTATTATAGAGGAATGCTAACTAATTACATAAAGTAAATTTTAAAGCTTTAAGTGAAGCAATTAATGTAATTGAAATAAAGGAACCACACAAATTAAACTGCCAAAATGAAAATTGAGAGATAGAATACACAAAACAATTTGATCTCGAAGTTTGTCTATATGGACTATGTCTCTGGGTCCTAGTCCAATAGGGGGAGTGATCTGATTAACTCCAAAATTAGCTACAAGTATTTACAAAATCACTCCCTTCAAGTATAACAACATCACATTGTTCCAAAGTATAAGACTAATCACACCTTCATAATTTCTCTCTCCTTCTCAACACTTGGACATTTTCTCCAATTTAGAATGAATCCCATATAGCCTCCTAACTGCCCCTTTTATACACAAATTTAGCCACAATAGGCTAAAACAAAAATTTGCAATAATAGGGTCTTCAATTAATTTCCCTCTCAGAATAACCCTTTTGCCATTTTTGAAAGATTTGGCTTTTACCAATTTTGGGGTAAAAAAATAACAACCAACCTTAGTTTACTAAGGTTGGTGGGATTTTTATATAATCTAAATAGAAAATCAGCTACATAAATTTTGAAGTGGGTAAATAGCACAGCGGTAGTTAAGATTTTGGTTGAGCTGGCTGGTCAGGGGTTCCAACCCCATTGGCAGCCTCCCTTCTGCCATATTTGGCAGCAGTTAAGAATTAAATAAAGTGTTTCCAATATAAGTTTTGAACATCACCTTTCGTGCGATGACCACTAGATGGATTTTAGGGGCTGGTGGTCAAGGATTTGAATCCCATTAATAAATTTTGCCACCTATTGTTCTTTCTAAATGATGATGTCATGCTGGCATCGTCCAAATTTATATTTGTACCTAAATTTCAAACTACCATATCTTTCACATACGAAGTCTATTTTTGACAAAACAAACACCGCTAGAAAGCTCTTGACAAGATCTTCAATTTGAAATCCATTGTTGACCACTTTTAAGATTTTTATTTTTTCACCTTTTTTGACACCCTTTGAACCAAGGTTTGAACAAACTTTGACTGACATAATTCAATCATATGGACTCCATTTTTGTCCATTCGAGTTGCATTAGATTTAGAATTTTGAGAACTTTAACATGGTGTTGATTATTGGAGTTTTGAAGATACTTCAATTTTTGGTGAAAATATCCTTCAGATCAGTCCTCCCCACTAAAGAGCTTTTGAACCTCAAAAAATTTGGATTACTCAAAAAGTAGGTGAGGGTATAGTTCCCTCACTTTACTGATCTCCATCCATCTTGCTTTGCTTGGATGCATCCCCTTCAATCCCACTTGGACATTTTCAACTAGTCCTCTTCATGAAGTTCTGACATTCCTATCAAGGATAACATCTTCTGGAATTTTGACATATACTCTGGTGAAAGATCATCAACTGATGGAACCTGAACACCAATGTCTTAATCTAAGATCATTGGAGGCTCATACAACTTTAGATTCTCAACATTGACAACTAAGTAAATTTGCATGTATGGAGGAAGATTAAAGTGGAAAGTGTTGGTACCAATCTTTTTAAATATCTCAAAAGGACCATACCTGATAAGCTTGAGATTCCTTCCTTCACCTTGCATTCTTTCCTTGCTGATATGTAACCAAACTCTATCACCAACTTGGAAATGGTGATCGATGTGATGCTTTTCATGGCGAGCCTTGTATTTTTCTTGGGTCTGCTCCAACTATACTTCTATTGCCTAGTGGATTTCTTGGACTTTTTGGATGAACTCCAAAACCCTTTCTACATCATGGCATCCATCAATAATGTCATCCTTTTGAAAAGAAAAATCCATTGGTGTCTTAGGTGAGTAAACGAAGCAAGTCTCAAAAGGAGACCTCTTTGTAGAAGAATGTGTTGCATGGTTGTAAGAATGTTTCACATAATGAAGACTTTCATCCCACAACTTAGGATGCTTGCTACAATAACCTCTAAGTAGATGCACAATTGTCTTATTCACTACCTTTGTCTGTCTATCTGTCTACAGATGGAAGGTTGTACTCCTCTTTAACTTGGTATCCATGAGGCCCCATAATTTTGACCAAAATTCCCCTAAGAATTGAGAATATTAATCCAATACAATAGAAGTGGGTAACCCAAAATGAACCCATACTAATTGAAAGTATAAATGAGTTGTCATTTCAGCAGTGACCTTCTTTTTACAAGGCATTAAAATACACATTTTATTGAACCGATCAATGACTACATACAAATAATCATGACCCTTCCTAGATATAGGTAAGCCTCCCACAAAGACCATAGACACACTTTCCCATGGATGCGACGGTAGAGGTAATGGTGTGTACAAACCCAATTTCCTATTACTTGGTTTGCTAGTTGCACACGTTACACATCCCTTTATATACTTAGTGATAGTTTCTTGCATCCAAGGCCAATAACAATATTTTTGCAATTGAGCCAATGTTTTACTTACCCTAAATGTCCTACAATCAAAGAGGTGTGTGCTTCTTGGATTACATGTGTGTGTTCATCTTTAGGAATGCATAGTTTTCCCAAGTGATATAAAAAATTATCTTGCACATAGTAATTGTTCTCTTCTACATGTTTACCCTAGATTAAAGCTGCATAGATATCATTAAAATTCTCATCATTAGCATATTGTTCCTAAAAAATTTCATGAACCGTAGAACTATTCTGAAGGATTATCAAAGCATTCTTAGTAGGAGGCCTAGAGAGCATATTTGCAACTTTGTTATGGAAAACTTTCTTGTACTTAATTACCAAATGAAACTGTTGTAGAAAACCCATCCACCTAAAGTGCCTTCTTTGTTGCAACTTAAATTGTGAGTGCAAATATTGAAGTGGCTAGTGATCAATGTGGATTATAGTTTCCTTTCCCATTAAGTATTGCTTCCACCTTTTAACACTCTGAACTAAAGCATAAAGTTCTTTATCATAAGTGGGATAGTTACTTATTGCTCCTAAAAAAGTTTTATAGTGGTACCAAACTAGTTTACTTCCTTGCATGTGTATAGCTCCCATGGAAAACCCACTCGCATCTATCTCAATCTCAAATGGTTGATGTAAATCTGATAAAACTAGAACTGGTGTCATGCTCAACTTTTCCTTCAAAGTGTTGAAATCCTTTTGCTATGGACCTCCCCACTAAAAATTTTTCTTGGTACTAGTTAATGCATGAGACGGTGATGCAATATAAGAGAAGTTTGCAATGAGCTTCCTCTAGTACTAAACTGCACCTAGAAAACTCCTAACTTTTTCAACTATACTTGGCTTAGGTAATTTTATAATACATTCAACCTTTGTAGGGTCTACTTTCAATTGACCATCTCTTACGACATAGCCTAAGTACACTAAGGATGTCTTAGCAAATTCGCATATAGACATCTTTACAAAAAAAATTATTTTTTCAGTATATCAAATACTTTCTTTACATGAATTACATGATCATCCCAAGACTTACTAACTACAAGAATGTCATCTAAATAGACTATGAAAAAATCATCAATAAAAGTATGAAAAACATCATTCATGACTCTCATGAATGTATTTGGTGCATTACAAAGCCCAAATGGCATAACCAACCACTTATAAAGTCCTTATTTTGTCTTAAAAGCAGTTTTCCAAATATCATTTTCTACAATTCTTATCTGATGATATCCACTACGTAAGTCTACCTTAGAGAAATAAATTTCATTTTTCAACTGATCAAGTAAATCATCAATTCTAGGAAGAGGGTACATGTTCTTTATTGTTATCTTGTTCAGAGCCCTGTAGTCAATGCACATTCTACAAGTCTCATTTTTCTTTGGAACCAACAAAATAGGAGAACCACAAGGAGAAGTACTACGATGAATAAATTCTTTCTCAACCAGCTCCTAAACCTAGTTTTTTATTTCTCCATTTTGAAAAATTGATAAATGGTACATACCAATATTAGGAAGTGGTGCATCCTATTGTAACTGAATTTTGTGTTGAATCTCTCTCTTAGGAGGTAACCCTCTCGGTTCCCAAAACAAGTCATCATAAGCAAAAATAATCTTGACCATTTCAAATTTATGATTAGGATCACACCCCTTGAATACCTCAGATGTTTCATCTTCTTTGGCTTTTACAAGCATTAATACAAAGTTCTTACTGGAATTGACTAACCTTTTCATCTAACCAGCATTAACTAATGCAAGATTAGTCTTTATCTTATGTGCTCATACAATGTATTCAACCTTATCTTTAAAAAGATGATATTTGTTCTCTCCCCCATAAAAGATAGCTTGTCGATCATACAAATAGGGACTCCCAAGTACAAGACCACAAATATCTAAAGGGACTACATCATCTTCTACCTCATCTAAAAATTTTGCAGCGATAGCAAATCTTAACTTGCATTGCTTAGTACCTATAACTTTGCATCATCACAAACCCATCCAAGAGGATATGATTTTGGATGAGTTGTTGTAGCCAAATTAAGATTTTTAACAACTTCCATACATATCAAATTAACTTGAGAACCCATATCAAATAAAGTATCAACCTTAGTATGTCTGATAACAACCCGAATATGAAATAATTCATTCGCTTGCTTATCATTCCTAGCAGTAGATTCTTTACTTGTACTTGCACTTATGCTAGAAGAACTTGTAGTTGATGGAAGAGATATACCTTTTTCTTTACCTTGGATTTTGGTAGCAACAATATTTTCTCATCTCTAGAGTTAGATCCAAGATCCTGTTGAATTACAAAAATTGTCTTTTGTTTGCCTTTATTTCCACCATATCTCTTTGGCCTTTTTTCTAGTGTAGCTTCTAGCACTTAGAATCATCATGCCCTTCTTCTTGCAATGTAAGCATGTGGGTTTTTCACCCTCTTTCTTTACTATAGCTATCTTTTTTCCCTTCCCTGTCTTTGGATTTAACTTCAAACTTAGATGGCTTCTTTTCAACCCTATCAATGAAAGTACCCTTACCCCTTGACTCTAAGTGTGTTGCATGACACTTACTTTATCCAAATTACATGGATTCAAAACCAAAATATAATGTCTAAGGTAAGAATGAAGACCACCTATGTACTTGAGTAAAGTATCCTGGGTATACAATGGAACATTTAATGAGATAGCCATTTTTTGAAATTCATGGGTGTACTCTTGGACAAACCAACCTTTTCCTTTCCTAAAATGTTGTTAGTTCATCATTAACTATTGCATATGGCCTAGGGGGTAGAATTGCTTCTTTAAAGCACTAACAAATTCTGACCAAGAAAATTTGAACTTACCATGCTGTGAAGTATCATCTCGAGTCCTACTCTCCTACCAGGTTAGAGCTACACCACCTAATGAAAGAGTGGCTAACTAAATTCTATCAACATCATCTACAAGGTTTTGAACTCTACAATATACTTCTACTTGTTGAATATAATCATCTAATTTCTCATATTTTAACTCCCCACAATACTTTGGCAAATCAAAATTTACATCCAACTTGATTCAAGGCTTATGTCTGCCCTTAAAAATGTTAGAAGACTCAAAATGCCTAGAAGAAGAAGAAGAGGGAGAAGGAGGAGAAGAGGGAGGTGTATTTGGAGGATCATGATCATCTCCTTTCTTTTTCCCTTTGTCCTTCTGAGTTGCATGTCTTCACATTTTTTCTTCTCTTTCCTATACCAAAACTTCTACCATTGTTTGCAAATTCTAAAGAATCTTCTAAATAATCTTATCTTGAAAAACTTGTCCACCACCTTTATCTATCATTTGTGGTGATGGTTTATTCCTTCATTTTTTGATCTCAGGATTGTATTCCTCAAGCTTTCCTTTGCATTTCTAAATCTTGAATCTTGTTAGCATTCAAATCTGCAATACTAGTCACACAATAGCTCTAATACCAAATTTGATCTGATTAGGATCTAGGACTATTACAAAGGAATGCTAACTAATTACATAAAGTAAATTTTAAAGCTTTAAATAAAGTAATTAACATAATTGAAATAAAAGAACAACACAAATTATACTACCAGAAGGGAAATTAAGAGATAGAAGACACAAAATAATTTGATCTTGGAGTTCGTTTGTATGGACTATGTCTCCAGGTCCTACTCCAATAGGGGGACTGAGTTGATTAACTCCAAAATTAGGTACAAGTGTTTACAAAATCACTCCCTTCGAGTACAATAGCATCAGGCTATTCCAAAGTACAGGACTGATCACACCTTCATAATTTATCTCTCCTTCTCAACACTTGGACGTTCTCTCCATTTTAGAATGAATCCCATATAACCTCCTAACCCCCATTTTCATAAAAAAAATTAGCCAAAAATGGGCTAAAACAAAAATTTACAATAACATGCCCTTCAATTAATTTCTCTCTAAGAATAACCCTTTAGCCATTTTTGAAAGATTTAGCTTTTACCAATTTTGGGGTAAAAAAAAAACAACCAACCTTAATTTACTAAGGTTGGTGGGATTTGGTTATAATCTAAATAAAAAATCACCTATATGAATCATTAAGTGTGTGAATAGTGCAGTAGTAGTTAAAATTTTGGTTGAGCCAGCTGGTCGAGGGTTCCAACACCGTTGGTGGCCTCCCTTCTACCATATTTGGTGGTAGTTAAGGATTAAATATAATGTTGCCAATATAAGTTTTGAACATCACCTATGATGCGACGACCACTGGCTCAATTTTAGGGGCTAGTGGTTAGGGGTGCTGACATATTAGTCAAGTTTTTTATTAGTGACACACACTTATTCAAATCGTATATAGCCACCAAGCTTATTGAAATGTTTACAATATTTTCCATGTAATTCAATAGCCACCCAAGTTCTATAGTTACTATCATGTCCTTTGGAAAAATCTCAGTGGTTAATGAGTAGATCCAGTCAGTGTGAAGTCAAACAATTTAAATTGTACATTTCAGTATATGCTAAGTTTATCAGTAGTTATCAAGCATTGCAATGTCTACCGAGTTTGCAGTTCATGTGATGTGAAGCCAGTGTTAACTGAGCTACTCTATGTTAACCAAGTGATTCAGTGTTTTCCAAGTTGCACAATATCTACCAAGTCACCAGTAAAAATCGAGTTCAAGACTACTTGAAAGTGATTAGTATGGACTGAGCTTCTATGTCTATCGAGTGCATGATGATGTTAAGCATTGACAATGAATGCCAAGTATCAAAACCTCACCGAGTCAATCTTTAGAACTCGAGTATCTTCACATGGGCCAACTTTGCAATATTTGTGTTAACTTGTATCATGGCTAACTTTGTAATTATGTAATTTGGATTGGTATATATGTAATGTATTGTACCATATCATTGTGAAAAAAAAGTCTGCATGGATGTAATGTGAATGTGATGCAAAAAGTTCAAGTTATGAATGCAGTAGAAAAAGAGAAAATTATAAAGGCCATAACAACATAAGGAGTAGCAGCATCTATCACAAAAAAGTGATCAGTACACAAAGGAATCTCATTCACTAAACCCAGCTACAAATCAGGGATCTATTATTGCTTCATCCTAATAGGTGAACCAATCAAAATCCTTTAACAAGGTAGACCTAACAATCTTTCATAAATTTCTTTACCAAGTGCATACTTCATTCTATGTTAGTAAATCCTCTAACAAGGTGGACCTAGCAGTCTGAATTGCTCCTAACAGGGTAGATCGTTAGAAGTGATCAATGTAAGCCTTAATAGGCCAACTTTATGCTGCAATAATAAAGTTTGTGGTTATCATCCCCACCCCAGTTTTACTTTCTATTTGGAAGGCTTCTGGGTCACCAAATATTTGTGTCAATGTGTTATGGATGCTTTTATGTTTTTAGTTTCTCATGCATGCAATTAGATCAGATGTGATGAATTAAGTGCTAATTGGATTATTCGATTAAGAATTGAAATTGTTAACATTTTAGAAGTTACTGATTCACCCCTCCTCTCTCAGTAACTTAGCATAGTCTTAAATATTTCTAACAATCGGTATCAGAACATTGTGGTTCTCAAGAGAAAGTTTAATAGCTTGAGCAAATATCAAGGATATGGAGATATTCAAACTTTACAAAGCTATTGATAATGAAAAGTTGGATCTAGAAATGGCCATTGCCCAACTCAAGAAAGCTAAGGATCAACATTCCCAATCCCTAAAAAGAAGAAAGGAACTTGAAAATCAAATGAATGATCATCTCTACATTGAAGAAATAATTGAAGACTTTCACCCTTCAAGCAACTTAGATGAAGCAAATGATGCTATCAAAGAACTCCTAGAGAAGAATGGTTCCCTACAAGAAGAAGTAAGAAAGGTAAGAAGAGAGCAAGAGATTCAATCAGTAAGGTTATGTGAAGTCTTAGAATAGAGAAACAAGATAAAAGAAGAAATGATCTAGATTATGAAAGGCAAATCAATGAAAGAATGAAAAATGATCTAAAATCTAAAAGACAAATCAATGAAATATTGAGGAATGTTCTAAACTTTGAGAAGCAAATCAATCAGAGAATGATGAAATCTCAAGTAGACATGAATCAATTGAATGAGAAAAACCTCTATAGGCAAAAGGGAAAAGTAGGAATTGAATACAAAGAAGAAGTTGAATCCTCCAAACAAGGTGCTCAAAAGAATAAAAGAACTACTTACAATCACTGTGGTAAGATAGGTCATACATCAAACAAATGTTGGAGCAATGGAAAAACAAAATTCAATGAAAAATGCTACAATTGCAATCAACATGGTCATAGGGCTAATGAATGCAAAGAGAAACCAATATTTGAAGGAAACTATCATAAATGTAAGAAACATGGACACAAGACATCAAAATGCAAAACAAAGACATTAAATCTTGTAGAGAAAATTGTGAATGCAATATTTGGTTGGGACTACAATACCTGGTGTAGATATCATTACTGTGGAGAATTTGGACACATTGGTATGAATTGTGTTAAAAATCATATGAGGAAAAGAGATACAACCAAAAGATGTTTTATTTGTATAGAACTTGGTCATCTTGCAAAGAACTATATGAATACTAGTAGAATTGAAGATGAGAAGAAGGAAAAGGTTGATAACATCTAAAAGTAGATGAGATAGCAATTTATTCCTAAGTCTACCAAGGATATTGGTCCAAGCAATGATGGTCAAGTCACTCAAGAATTGGGTGACTCTACCACTTCTAATTAAGTTCTCAAGGAAGAACTGGAACCAGGCTATCAAAGAAGACATTCTAATCAATTCATTTGAAAGGTGAAAAAGATCCAAATCTATATACAAGATACAAAGGGATCACTAAGAAAGATCGTTATCAGCTATTACCGAGTTACCTTCTCTACCGAGTAAGGTTGGATCATAGACTCTACCAAGCAAGGTTGGGAGTAATAAAGGCACCTATGGTTATCGAGTTGTAAAGATGTTACTGAGTAATCAATGCCATGTAGTGGATGATAGTCTGTCAACATATCTACTTTCATACTGAGCATTAATGGCAAAATTTTATCAAAAGGCATGGAATCAAATTCATTTTTTACCATGAATTTTCAAATGCTATTGTGAAAAGCAATTTTCAATGTGATCAAAGTGACTTGAGAAAATTTACTGCAAAATTTTTTTCAAAGTTCTCGCAAGCTACTGAGAAAAAATGGCATCCAGTAGTAGCAAGGTCAAGAGAGGATCTGACATGTTGGTTTGAGTCGAATGGAAAGTGTTGGATTTCAAACTCACCCCCACAGTTGCTGAAAGCCTAGACCCAAGTGGAGCTCAATCCCAAATCCCTCCTAAGGTACTTCTTGTTAATGACATTCATACTCATTTAGAATGTGTTATTCAAGAAATTGGTACTCTAGAAATGGATGATGCCCTAGGTCAATTATGTGTAAATGGAACCCTAAAACTTGAGCATCAACATTTGGAAGCCAAAGGGTTGACACATATCCCTCATATGCCCCAAGAATTTCAAATCAAATGGATTAGGTTTATCCTTAGCTGAGTGCATAATGGATAGTTGTGGTTAGAACAACCAAATCTAATAACAAAGAAGATCATTCATCAAATCACTAGCCTCCCTATGTTAGCCAAAGCCAAAATGATGAAAACCCTAGGTCAAGAAGACTTGGAAAAGAAAACCATAGCTGAATGGGATGGAAAACGTATGAAAATCAGTAGTGTTGCAGATTTAGAATTAAAATTTGGAATTCATGTTCTTGTGCATAAGATATACAGTTCAAGCTGACTTAACAGTGTGTCATGTGAAGCTGTAGATTTGGCATATAAAGTGGTTAAGAAAAACTTTTCATATGACCTTGTTGACCTATCATTGAGGCAATTCAACAAAAAACATGGAAAGTATTAGAACATCAAAGAACAACCTGTGAAAGTTTGGTTCATTGTTAACCTACCTATTCTTTTATGTACAAAAGTTCTTCCCTTCTAAAGGCACCATAGTTTAGAGAAAAGATGTTCCTATACTTAACAAATAAATGAGTATATTGCAAAAATGGGTGAAAACTACAGTAGCATCATGGACAACTACTTCAATTTATCAAAGGAGAAAATGAACAATAGGTTGAAGATTCTAAAGAAGTTAGTTGAAGATTATAAGGATGGTGTATGCTTTATGGTGGGCAGTGACAAGGTGTATATCCAGGTAGTTAAGCCTAGAATTGTGTGGGAGAAACCTCTTGTCTATGAGGTGAATATTGATGAGAAAAAGGATATCATTAAAGCCCTTGTCAATGAACCTGTTGATCTCAAGGCCCCTTATTTTGGAACTTATGATGAAGCCAAGGCCAAAATTGAGCTAGAAATAAAACTCCCATAGGCAGTTAACAAAGGAAAGAGAAGGATAGAAAAGCTGAGATCAAGTACACCTCTCTTGTTAACCGAGGGAAAAGGTGAGGATGAGGAAGAATCTAAGAAAGAAGAAGAACATCTGAAGAAGAAGGGCAAGGTGATCATCGTCGAGCCTGCAAACCCATCCACTACAGTCTTCACAAGGAGGTCATGAAAGAAAGGAGGTGACATTGTATTCAGTAGATCTCCACCCACCTTCTAGCATAGGTTAAAGTAATTAGAAGGAGCAGGGATAAAAAAAATTAAATGATTGAAATCAGAGATTAGAACAGCAGAAGAGAAGAAGCAAGTTGAAGACCTAGTGCTAAATAAAACAGGTAAATGGAAATACTCACCAGATTAGATTGCTTCTCAAGTCCCCAGTGAATTACTAGAGAAGATAAAGCCAAGATGAGATTTTTCTATGTAAATGGTCAAAGAAATATATGCACAAACCTTAAGGTAGTTATTACTAAGCATATCATATGCTAAGGTGAAAGAATCATTAAAGAAAAATGAAGAAAATTTGACTCTAAAGTTTAATACTTGTTTGGTTTTGATGAAAGACATTGAGCATTTTGTTAGAAATGCTATGAATAGTTGGAAAAATGTCTATCATCTTCATAAACCAAGTGAATTTCTAGTTGAATTAAAGGATGAAGAAGAATAAGAAGATAAGGAGAAAGATGAGGAAGAAAATGTTGAAGAACTGACTCACTTTGATAATGAAGAAGATGGAGAGGATCAAGAGGCTTCTGAGGAAGAAAAGCAAGATGATGAGGAGACTGACCTAGTCAAGATAGTTGTAGTAGTTATTGCCTCACTTCCTCACTCCCCAGGCAAGCTATTGGCTACATCAAGTATGGATATAGCTTCAGCAATTTTGATTGTGACTACTAGTGATACATCAAATGTCCAATCACTCTTTGCCCCAACTCAGCTCAGCATATCACTAACAGAAGTGACTTCCACTTCATCCACTGAGCTATAGACTCCTTCTTCATATTGAGTTGACAAATTCACTTTTGACATCTCCAATTTTGACTTCTTCAATTTTGAGTACATCAGTGGTAAGCTCTCCAGTTTTGACTACTTCACTTTTGGGTTCTACAATTTTGACTTCATCAATTTTAGACTCTTCAAGTATTCCTATAAATAATCCATCAATTAGTACAATATTAGTTTTTACTACAATTCCAAGTATGTCTACTATTGTTTCCATTCCAGTTACAAAAGCAATAAGTGCAAGGATAGTTGAGCCCAAGGTTCAACCGAGCACAAAATTTTTGGTGAAAGGAAAGGAGATAGAGGAAAACATAGATTTAGATGAAGAAATAGTAATCCCCGATTGGGATAACTACAAGCTTACTCTAGACCAAATGCAGGCATTTGGTGAACTCCTCTAGAAAAAGGCTAAACAATAAAGACTAAGAGAGGAGAGAGATGAGGAGTATAAGATAATTGAAGATGCCAAGAACATTTTGACTGAGGCAATAGGAATTGAATTTGATTCTTCTCAACCTATTTTATATAAGCTAGCAGAAGCAGTCCAAAAATTCAATGAGGACACCGATGGAAAAGACAAGCTAATTGAAAAGGCTGAAAAGAAATTTGATAATAAAGTGTTGGAGCACATTGCTTAGCAAATAGCCATTTATCAAGTAGATCTTTCTACAATTTTGGTCAATCTTGAGGCATCTTGTTCAAATGTGTCATCACTTTTTGGGAAACAATGTGATGTCCCTAAGCATACAAAGGAAATAAAGGATAAATTGTCCAAAATAGATATAGATCTAAAGGCTAGTGTTCAGCAACTACAACTTGACCCTAGTTAAAGCTTTGTATATTTCAATAAAATCAAATTTTTGTCAGACATGCAAGCTAAATTGTTAAGAGAAGAAGCAAGAATCTGATCAACATTGATTGACATACAAAATATGATCCTTCCAATCATGGATGCAGTGCAAAAACATATTGTATATTCAAAAACTCTGATCCATAATAATAACTTCTCTATTGTAGACCACATGATTTTACTATTGATAGAGGTACAAATTGCACTTCATACATGCAAGGTCCTACAAAAAAATTGGGATAAAAGCTTGGTAATCACTCTCAAGGTACATTTTGAATTCTTGTTCCATTTTGGTTTTTCTATATAAATAAGTTAGGATAAAGCTTTGGCATTATTGTCAAAAGGGGGAGAAAAGTTATATTGGTGAAAGCCATATGTAAGACATGTACATAGAGAGACACAGAGTATGAGGAGAAATATGCTATGGGGGAGAATTTGTAACAAGTGTGATATGATCAATAAGACATGTTATACATAGCAAAAGATGTATAGTATACTATATATACCTTACAAAATCAACTTTGAAAAATCTCAAAAATATAGTATACTGTACCAAGCTAGTATCATGTGATGATGGATACAAGGTATTCAGTTTTGGCTAATAAGTGTTTTTGTCAGTAATGCCAAAGGGGGAGATTGCTGACATATCAGTCAAGTTTTTTATTAGTCACACACACTTATTCAGATTGTATATAGCCACTAAGCTTATTGAATAGTTTATAGTGTTTTTCATGTAATTCAATAGCCATTGAGTTCTATAGTTGCTACTGAGTCCTTTGGAAAAATCCCAATGGTTATCGAGAAGATTCAGTCAATGTGAATTCCAATAGTTTAAACTATGCATTATAGTATACACCAAGTTTATCAGTGCTTACTAAGCATTGCAATGTCTACTGATTTATCAATTCATGTGATACAAAGCTAGTGTTAACCAAGCTAAACTATGCTAACCAAGTGATTTAGTGTTTGTTGAGTTGCACAATATCTACCGAGTCACCAGTGCAGACTGAGTTCAAGACTACTTGAATGTGATCAGTATGGACCAAGCTTCTACATCTACCAAGTGCATGATGATGTCGAGCATTGACAATGGATATTAAGCATTAGAATCTCACTGAGTCAGTCTTCAAAACCTGAGTGTCTTCATGTGGGATGACTTTGTAATATTTGTGAAATTGTATCATGGCTAACTTTGTAATTATGTAATTTGGATTGGTATATATGTGTAATGTATTGTACCATATCATTGTGAAAAAAAAAAGTGTGCATGGATGTAATGTGAATGTGGATGTGAAAAGTTCAAGTTATGAATGCAACATTTAAAGAGAAAATTATAAAGGCCATAATAGCATAAGGAGCAATAGATAAACATCTATCATAGAAAGGTGATTAGTACACAAAGGAATCTCATTTAGAAAACCCAGTTGCAAATCAAAGATCTACTATTGCTTCATCCTAATAGGTGAACTAGTCAAAATCTTTTAACAAGGTAGACATAACAATCTTTCATAAATCTCTTTACTGAGTGCATACTTCATTGTATATTTGTAAATCCTCTCACAAGGTGGACCTAGCAGTCATAATTGCTCCTAACAGGGTACATCATTATAAGCCTTAACAAGCCAACTTTATGTTGCAATACTAAAGTTTTTGGGTATCATACCCACCCCAGTTTTACTTTCTATTTGGAAGGTTTCTGGGTCACCAAATCTTTGTGTCAATGTGTTATGGATGCTTTCATGTTTTAAGTTTCTCATGCATGCAATCAGGTCAGATGTGATGAATTAAGTGTTAATTGGATTATTACATTAAGAATTGAAATTGTTAATGTTTTAGTAGTTACTAATTCACCCCTCCTCTCTCAACAACTTAGCATAGTCTTGAATATTTTCAAAAAGGGGTTCGAATACCATTAAGAAATTTTGCCACTTGTTGTCCTATCCAAATGGTGATGTCATGCTGACATCATACAAATTTATATTTTTACCTGGATTTCAAACTGCCATATCTTTCACATATGAAGTTTGTTTCTGATGAAACAAACACCACTAGAAAGCTCCTAAAGAGATCTTCAATTTGAAATCCATTGTTGATCACTTTTAAGATGTCTATTTTTTCACCTTTTTTGATGCCCTTTGAACTAGGGTTTGACCAAACTTTGACTAGCCATAACTCAAGCATATGGACTCCATTTTTGTCCATTCAAGTTGCATTGGATTTAGAATTTTGAGAACTTTAACATGGTGCTATTTATTGGATTTTTGAAGATACTTCAATTTTTGGTGAAAATATCCTCTAGATCAATTATTGTAATGAAGGCACTCATGTGGGTTAGCATATTGTACTTGTGAAATCTATAATTATGCATTTACAATGAAAATAAGAAGTTCATATTTTGTTCTCACAATTGTTGTTTTTTTTGTTGGTCTCGAAATGGTTTTGACAAGTGACAACACACTTAACTACTTTTCATAGAGGAGCCAAGTACACTATACATACTGAGCCACAGTATGTGCTAAGCCAAAATTCCAACAGGTGTCAAGTGACTTCAAGTGTCGAGCATTATACAGGTGCCGAGTGATATATAGGTGTCAAGTCATAGTTGATGTCGAGCAAGTCAAAATGCAACATGTGTCGAGTGATACATAGGTGTTGAGTCACAATTGATGCTGAGCAAGTCAAAATGCAACATGTGTCGAGTGAGCTAGAGTCATGCATGTGTCGAGCAAGATAGAATATAATAGGTGCCAAGAAAAGTAGGATAGTATATGTGTCGAGAACTAGTAGTCCAGTATGTGTCGAGTAACATAGAATCAACTTATGATTTTGTGGCTTCACAAACTCATATGTAAACCATTTTTTGAGCTGACATAGAAGGATTTTGAAGGATAATAAGGATAAGAATGAATCTTTATATTTTCTATGCAATCAACATGCAGCCAATAAGAAAAATGGAGAAGGCATGCAACCAATGAGAAAAGTGCAAAGAATGAGCAGGAATTCAAGATTCAATATGGATCATAGATTCATACCTAACCCTAAGTCTATGAAGTCTTTATAAGAAGGTTTAGATCCCATGATTTTGAGTTGCTAAATAGAAGTTAAGAAAGTTGCTAAGCAGATAGAAAATTTTCAAAATAGGGCAAACAGTAGGGGCATCATAGATTTAGTGAATTGAGCAACAATTACACATCCAGTTGATCATAATAGTACAAGAGCTATGAATAGATATTAGATCAACCAAGGATCACATCAGAATGAGTGGATCAAGTGCCTAAAATCAACAATTGAAGATTGCAAGCAATCGGGTCAAAGGTGTCTAGTACTCTCTATTGATAGGTTAACTTAACAGCTATTTTGTAGATCCTTTAAAGAGGTGACTAAACCCTTTAACAAGGTAACACTTCCTATAAAGTGTTTTTAAATCCTTTAACCAGGTCACTATTGACATAGTGTAAAGCCTTTAATAGGGTAGGCCTTTCACAGGGTAGACTATCAGAAGCGGTCAAACAATTATTGCTATAGTTATTTTTTGGGTATCATCCCCACCCTAGTTTTACCTTCTTATTCCTAGAGGGTTTCCAGGTTACCAAATTTTGGTATTCCTAGAGGGTTTCCAGGTTACCAAATTTTGGTGTCATGTGTTTACTTGCATGTGTTTACTTTATGCTTATTTGATATGTTTGCATACATGCAGTTTACTTTCAGTTAGTTGTTTTAAAGGATTTGAAAAGGTTAAAATGCAATACTTCTTATTCACACACCCCCCCCCCCCCACCTCTCAGAAGTACTCTTCCCATTTGAATATTCCAACAATTAGTATCAGAGCTAGTTACTCACAAGGAGAAGCCTAATAGTTTAGAGAAAAGATTTGAAAATGGAAGTCTTCAAACTTGGGAAGATCATAGACAATTAGGTGATTGATGTCCATCTTGCTCTACATAAATTAGAGGAAGCCAGAGAAGAATTGAGAAAATCTTTGAAAAGAAGGAAGGATATAGCCATAGCTGAAAATGTCATACACTAAAAGGATATTGATACTACAAAAGTGTTTTCCAATGGAGATTCCAAGGAATTTGATGCAGCAATAGCAGAATTGATGGAGAAGAATAGAGCTCAAGTAGAAGAAATCAGAATACTCAAGCTTGAACAAGAATCACAAGCCATAAAGCTTTGTGAGGTGACTGAAAAAAAGAAAAGATCCATTGAAGACAAGGCTATGATAGAAGATGACAAGATGAATCTTACCAATAGATTGGAGGAGAAGACAGTTGAGTTTTAAAGAATCTCAAACATGCAGCTTGATACCTTAAGTTAGATAATGAATGCTCATCATGAGCTAAACATGAAGGACATTGAGATCTCCACCTTGAAAATGAAAAATGAACAATTGCAAAATGACTTGAAAAGAGAGAAGGAGATAGCAAAAATTTTCAACAAACCCAATGAGGCTATCAAGCACTTTGAGTAGCTATTGAAATCACCAAGGGCTAGCAATGATACTTCAGGACTTGGTTACACCAGCACTGAACAAGGAGAATCATCCAAGACTGTAGAAGAAAGGAGCAACAAAGGTAAGAACACTAAACCTACGTGTCATTTTTGTAGTAAAAAGGGACATACCTCTAATGTATGCAAGAGCAAGAATGGCCATTGCCATGATAAGCCTAAGAATGCAAGTTTTTGTCACAAGTGCAAGAAGCAAGGACATCAAGTGCATGAATGCAGGACTAGGACTATTAGAACACTAAGATTTGAGGGTCACTGCTACAACTACAAGAAATATGGACATAGAGAATTTGAATGTAGATCAAAGCCTATGTGGACACCCAATCAGCCTGCAAGGAGAAACAACCATGCACACCACTACAACTGGGATTACAATACCATAGCTATCACTACTATTAGAAATATGGGCATATTCCTAAAAATTATATAAGAACACATTTCAGAGGGAACTACATCAGATGGTTGAGTCAAACCACATGTTTCAATTTCTTGAAGACTAGTCATATCAATAGGTATTGCCCAACAAAGTCAAAGGCACCCACGTCAAAAGTCAGCAAAGGAAAAGAGAAGGTTGATGTTGAACAAATCAGAGGGAAAATGAACAAGACTTGGAAGAAGAAAGATGAGTGTAACACATCAAATGAAGGGATCACTTCATCCAAGAGGTCAAGTGATCACACCTCATCTAACTAAGCATGAATAGGTGAATGGTACTGAAATACAAAGTTATATCATACATCAATCCCAAGACAAACAAGTACTGCAAAGAAGAAATCAGCATGAGCAAAGATGCTAAGTCAAGATTTGAAGTTTTTGCAAATAATGTCGAGTAAAGTTCCAATGGATGTTGAGTTGCTAATGGTGACTGAATTGATGGTTGATGTCGAGTTGAGAAATGTCAATAGAAGCTGAGTGAAGTGGAAATCTAGTGGATGCTGGGTGAACAAAATCCAATGGAAGCCAAGTCATGTTGAAACCTTCAAGTGCCAAGTTTTCAACTATATGAACTAAGCATTTAATGCTAGGTTTTGAAAGGTATAAGGTAAAATTTTGATCTTTTTTGTTCCATTCAAACCTAGAGCAAAGATGAGAAGAGTGTAGAAATGATTAAAGAGAAACCTTGAAGCCATTTGCATTGATTTCAATAGTGATTTAGCATTATTTTCATCAATCTAGGGTATTTATCAAGTGTCGAGCTACACAGTGTTGAATTTTTTAATATATTGGAACCCTAGTTCAGTATAATGGCCTCTAGTTCCAAGAACCCCAAGGGACAAGAAAGTCATGAGGTCCAGCTAGTCAGTAATGAGGTTAAACAACCCAAGTTTAGGCCAATCCCTGAAGTCACCTATAAAAATGATCATGTTGGTGCATTGTCCATAATTCCACCCATGGTAGTCATGGTGCAAGATGAAAGAAAGTGTTACAACTACAAGATAGCAGCAGTAGGTGATCTTGAGATATTCCAAGCCTATGACAAACTATGTGAGAACATAATTATGAAGGATGAGTTTTAGATAGTTGAGAAGAAGGGTTTAACTCATGCCCTATTTTACCCTACAAGTTTCATAATAGAATGGATATGGATTGTTCTTAGTAGAATTCACAATGGATATTTGTGGTTGGAAATAGGACCAATTAAGATTACCAAGAGGATAGTGCATAGGATTATAATTTTCCCAACCCTAGATCATCCCAAGACCCTGTGTAGTGATTCAAAAGAGGTCAATGAAAGAAACATAGGGGCAAAGTGGACTAAGAGGGGTATGACAATTTATACTATAACATATCCCCTTCTAGATTTTGTTGTGAGAGTAATATCTCACAAATTCTACCAATCTAGCAGATTGAACAGTGTACCATGTATAGTTGTTGATATACCTTACAAGCTTGTGAAGAAAGATCATACATATGATCTAATAGAACTCATGCTTCAGCAGATAAATGAGAACCTAGGATCAATAAGGAGGTCAAAAGGAGCTCAATGCAAGTTTGGTTCAGTTCTTATGTGTATATTATTTTATGTCATGGAAGAATTTCCTTCTATTGGAAAGGTGAACTGGAGTCAAACACACAAATCAATGAGTACATTGATTAGATGGGTGACAATTTTGAGGCCCAAATGACAAGATATTTTGAGGATTTTAAGAAATCCATGAAGCAAAGGGTTAGAATACCAGTTTCCCTAGTGAAAAAACATATCAATGACATATTTTTTTCAGTTGACATTGATTATACCTATATCTAGGCAAAAATTCCAAGGGTGAGATGGATAAGGTCATTAGGTTATGAACTTGATGTGGATGAAGCCTCAACAGCAATCACAGCATTGCTTGCAGAAGAGATTGATAAAGAGGCACCCCATTTTGGAACATATGATGTTGTGTGTCCCAAGGTTGATATGGAACTTAAAATAACCTCCACCCTAAAGAAGAAATATAAACTAGTAAAGAAAATAAAGAAGAAATTTGGTGCAGATATTGAAGAGGGAGCAGGTGCTGAAGAAGAAGAAGAAGAAGAGGATGAGAATGAAGAAGAGCAAGGAAAAGATCCTGTGGAGTTAACCCAAGGCTTAGGAGAAGATAAGGAGGAAGGTACCAAGGAAGAAGAAGCCAAGGAAGCACCTACACAAGCTAAGAAAAAGAAGAAAAAGGCTAAAACTCGGCCTCTAGCTTAGCCCAAACCCAAGAAGGCAACCAAGCCTATGAAAGCCAAATCAAAGGCACCAGTAACAAGAGCTACCACAAGGGCATCCACACAAAAGGCCAAAGAGAAAACAAAAGAGAAGAAAAAGGCCACTGAATAGACTGATGAAATTCCAAAGAAAAGAAGAAAGTATGTGGCACAACCAGACACTGATGATGAGAAGAGAATAGAGTTAGAGGATATCAGCCAATTTAGAGTGGTAAGCCATCCTCCTAAATCTACCATAGATAAAATTTGTGAAAATATTAAGAATGCATATTTGAATGATTTGAAAAGCCTTGATTTCAATACGCTAAGTAGAGAAGAGCAAAATAAATTAGAGGAATCTATATATGCCATGATGGCTAAATTTAAGAGTACACCTCTAGAGCTAGACAATACCATGCCTAGGGAATTATATGAGATAATTGAAAATAAATGGCATTATTGTCTGAAAATGGAAAAGGAGATCAAAGAATCTACCTTAGCACAAGTAATTCCTAACCTAACAAGAGGTCAAATAACAAAGGCTAATTAAGAAACATGGTGGAAAATTTGCACCCAAATATAGACCCTTTAGCATACTACAAAATAATATTGAGGATGTATTGAATAAGTCCACACAATTGTGGAAGACAATCTACAAGAAAACTGATGAGAAGGATGAAGAAGCAAATAAGGTAGAGGCCAGTGCCAACGAGAAGATAAAGGAAAAGAAAATGGAAGAGAAGCAAGAAGAAAAGAAGGAGGAGGAAGCAACAACAAAAGGAGATGAAGAAAAGAAAGGAGAAGAAGAAAAGAAAGAGGAAGAAGATAAGAAAAAAGGTGAGGAAGAGGCACAAAAGGGAGAAGTTGTGACAACAATTGAACATAGCAGCAAGAGAAATAGAGTGTGCAAGACACACAAATGCCACCGCTTAGCCCTACTCATGTAACCATTACATCTGCAGACACAATAACTATCAAGGATATTCCTAACACTTCTACTAAGAACATTAATCCCCTAACTACAAAGGATCTCTCCAAGATCCTTCGTCAATCCTCTCTATAGGCACAATTATACACAAATCCTATATTGGTGAGTATAGATGAGTTGTAGAAGGCAATAGCTAAACCAAAAAGAGACAAGGTGAAACCACTGCAAGAACCACCTTTCACCTATATAGCTACTAGCACTCAAATTTTAATGCTTCCACCACCAATAGCAATAGGTGACAACACTCAAAAGTTGAGTGTAGAAGAAGGGAAGTCTAAGGAGAAGGAGGATACATCAAAAGAAAAGGAGTAGCCTACTATTTAGACAATGGTAGAGCTACCAAAAATAGGCACTCCTACAAAAATGCTTCAAAAGCTGAACACTAAAGCCATATCTTTGTAAATCTCCACACCAGGCTCGAGCTCAACCAAGGTGACCAGGGTACTTCACTATGGAGACCTTGAGTTAGATGAAGGCATAGTCATACCTGCTTATGACTCTAAGATTATTACAATGGAGTATATTACAGAAATGCAAGATGCATTAAATAGAAGGAGAAGATAGGAAATACTTAGAAAAGAGTATAAGTACAAGCAAGCACTACATGAGATTAAGGACATCTTTATGGATGCCTTCAACTTGTATTCACCAGATGAGTCAAAGCCCATAATGGAACAATTATCAGATATAGTTGACTAGGTGACTAGTGAAGACCAGGACACAAATTTCAAACTTATGGAGTGGTCTAAGAGGAAATTTCAGGGGAAGGTGAATGAGAAAATATCAAGTGGTATAGCACTTGCACAGGTAGAATTGGACAAGCAGATTGGAAAGGTCAAAACTGTACTTGAGAACATTTTCTCCTTGTACAAAAAGCTATGTGATCTTTCCAATTTCACACAAGAGATAGGCCAAAGGATAATGAGCTTGGAGAGAAATTTGAAGATTTCTAGTGTGCAATTGACAAAAGATCCAGCTCAAAGTGAGAAGCATTTTGCCCGATCACTTCACACTCAAAGAGAATTAGTTGCACTAACAAGTGAGGAGGCTAATATAAAGGCCAAGTTGATGCAAATACAGTCCTCCATTACCCCACATTTGGAGGTCCTCCACAAGGAACAAGTCTATGCTGAAAATTTTCTAAAGAAAGATCCTAATCTTTCTACACTTGATGGACTTGTACATCTTGCTGCAGAGACTGCCATCCAGCATAAGTCACTTGAAACTGCTTTGGAGAATTGGGATGTAGCTCTCAAAATGAAAATGGAGGTAAACATTACTTTTTTGGCTAAATATGGTATTACTCCTTAGAACGCTTTGACATAATTGTCAAAAAGGGGGAGAAATAATGTTTTGGGGGAAATGATAAGTTAGATATATATAATGTTTAGGGGGAGTAATAATAATAAGGAAGATATGACTAAGGGGGAGAATACTAAGTATTCTTGTAATTACATCTTTCATTCATTCTTTTGGGGAATAAAAGGGAAGAGATTGCAAATAGCCAAAAAGGGGGAGTTATAAGGTATTTTGAACAAATTTTGAAATTTTGTACATATGCAAAACAAATTGGATAGGGTACTCATAAGGCCAGAACAATAATGTTTAGTTAAGTTTTTTTGACACTCATGTCAAAGGGAGAGATTTTTGGTCTCATAATGGTTTTGACAACTGAGTGTCAACACACTCAACTACTTTTCATATCGGAGTCGAGTACACTATACATGCCAAGCCACAGTATGTATCAAGCTAGAATTCTAATAGGTACTGAGTGACTTTAGGTTCTAAGCATTATACAAGTGTCAAGTGATATATAGGTGTTGAGTCATAGTTGATGCTAAGGAAGTAAAAATGCAACATGTTTTGAGTGATATATAGGTGTCAAGTCATAGTTGATGCTAAGCAAGTCAGAATGCAACATGTGCCAAGTGAGCTAGAGTCATACATGTGTAGAGCAAGATAGAATGTAATAGGTGCCAAAAAAAGTAGGATAGTATATGTTCCAAGCACCAGTAGTCCAGTATGTGTCGAGTAACACAAAATCAGCATATGAGTTTGTGGCTTCTCAAACTCATATGTAAACCATTTTTTTGAGCTAACATAGAAGGATTTCAAAGGATAATAAGGAGAAGAATGAATCTTTATATTTCCTATGTAATCAACATGCAACCAATTAGAAAAATGGAGAAGGCATTCAACTAATGAGAAAAGTGCAAGGAATGAGTAGGAATTCAAGATTCCATATGGATTGTAGATTCATACCTAATCCTAATTCTACGAAGTCTTTATAAGAAGGCTTAGATCCCACGATTTTGAGTTGTTGAATAGAAGTTAAGAAAGTTGCTAAGGAGATTAAAAAAAATTCAAAACAGGGTAAACAACAAGGACATCATAAATTTAGTGAATTGAGCAAAAATTACACATCTAGTTGATTAGAATAGTACAAGAGCTACAAAAAAATATCAAATCAACCAAGGATCACATCAAAATGAGTAGATCAAGTGCCTGAAATCAGCAATTGAAGATTGTAAGCAATCAAGTCAAAGGTTTCTAGTACTCTCTAGCAATTGTATTAGATAGTGAAAACCCTATGTTGATAGGTTAGCTTAACAGCTATTTTATAGGTCCTTTGAAGAGGTGACTAAATTCTTTAATAGGGTGACACTTCATGTCAAGTGTTTTTAAATCCTTTAACCAGGTCACTATTGACACAGTCTAAAGTCTTTAACAAGGCATGCCTTTCACAAGGCAGACCATCAGAAGTGGTCAAATAATTACTAGTGCAGTGATTTTGTGGGTATCATCCCCACCCCAATTTTTCCTTCTTATTCCTAGAGGGTTTCTGGGTTACCAAATTCTGGTGTCATGTGTTTACTTGCATGTGTTTACTTTATGCTTATTTGATATGTTTGCATACATGCAATTTACTTTCAATTTTTTTTAAAAAGGATTTGAAAAGGTTAAAATGCAATACTTCTAATTCACCTCCCCCCCCCCCCCTCTCAGAAGTACTCTTCCCATTTAAATATTCTGACATTTATTTTTTTTGTTGTGGTTTATGGTATTAAAGGGAGCACCCTTCATTAGATGCAAAAGTCCCAAATAGAAATGGATATGAATTGTTATGGTTCTTCTATAAGAATAGAATGGAGAAGGTTCCAGTTTGCAACCCTTGGGTTAGGATCTTGGGCAAGTTGATCATGCCAAAAGTATTTGTGGATGTTGACTTGATGAAGGCTCTAATCAAATGATACAATCTAGTAAGCTAGTCATTCCAGAGGAGAGATAGAAGTTTTTTCCTAGCCCTAGAAAAGGAGACATTCATAGAGGCATTTGACCTAGTAGGCCCAATGTCATTTCCTATTAACATAGATGACCTAACTAAGAATTTCAAAATCTAGAAGAGCTTTTACATGGCTAGGGAAATGACAAGGCACATCTATATATCCCATAAAGAGAAGGGAGAAATTCAAAAGAAGAAAGAAGTAGAGAAGATCATGTCTCTTGAATTATTTAAGAGGTATTTCTAGAATAATGTCTTTGGTCTAAACAAGGTCCTAGGTTCATATGGAACCATGAATGCCTTAGGGGGACATTATGTTATGGCTTTAAACATTCAATACAACACCAATGTTGGGTATAATTACATCATGTACATAATTAATAAGATCCATGAGGAGATCACTATTGCTCAATAAGGACATTTGGAGAACTTCAGATTCCCTCATTACTCTCTGATTATGCATCTAATCCTATTCAAGAATGTTGATTATTTTTATCAAAGCTTCTTTGAGTCCACACAAGAATGGGGAGAAAGATTACTGGTGCAAAGCTAGACAAGGTTATGGAAAAAGTTCTACCCATGTTCCAATTTTATTTCCTTCTATAATGATTTTATGCATCCTGTCTTTAAAATGATATGATTAGCTAATGAAAGAATTATGAGGAATGTTAGAAAGGTTGTTAAACCTAACTTTTTTTTTGATGCTGGTAAACAAATTACACATGATTGGGGGAGTGTTTTTATTTTTGAGGAATATATTGTCATCAGAATATATGGATGCCCTCAGCCTCCCCACATTCTACCCAAATATGTCTTGGAGAGAATAGGGTTTGTAGAGTTTTTATGGCAATTAATATCATTAAACATAGAGTATTTAGGGAAACTTGTAAAGAAAGGAACATTCTTGTGTAGATGCGCCAAGGTAGGAGATTTTGAAATAGGCAAGAATGCCATTGAGGAGATAGATGCCTATTTGAGAATTTACAAATTACCAATTGGGCCAGCAAGAATGTATGATCCATGCAACGTAGTTAGGAATGCCTTGAAAAATATGAGGGGAAGAGGATATCATTTATCATAGATTGGATGAGATTGTCTATAGAGAAAGGATGATCAAGTATCAGGATGTAGTCATTTTTTAACATCAGATGAAAAAACTATATCCATCCTTTAAGGGATTCTATCCTAAAATAGATGCCTAGGTTAGATTAGATAAGTGTGTTGAAATTTTTGATGAAATATCAGCCCAAATGCCTAAGGAGATAAGAAGGAGGCTTGATCCCGATTACTTTGAAAAGACATTATTTTTGCGATCAATGATGGTGAAGAGGACATACTAGAAAGCTCAAAATGGGAAGAGCAAAGAAATAAGAAACAAAAGATGGTGGAGATTACACAAAAGCCTCAATAAGAAGCCTTACAAATCATGCCCAGAGGTATCCAATACTTTGATGATGTTATGAGGAGGTATTTGATAGCTCAAGGCTTTGAGGATGAGCAAAGGGAAAAGAAGATACAATTGTAGGCCTAGATGATTAATGATAGAATCATAGAAGCAGATGAGTTCATGAGTGATGATAATTTCATCAAAACTAAAGAGTTTAAAAGCTTCTTATTTAAATTGAAAAAAAATGAATTGTCCTTATAGATGAAACTAGGTGATTCTGATGAAGTAGTTATTGAGTTAGTTTAAAAGCTACAAAAATATGATCTTGCCACTAAAACCCTCACTATGGAAGAAGCAAGAGAATTGGTAAGAAGAAGTGGAATGATTGTTTTCCCAAGATGGGACATAAGTTCTTCTTTCCTATTGGACCAAATGAGAAGATAAGAAAAATCCATTTCATTTGAAGATGAAAATCAACTTGGGGAATTAAGAGGGTCAGGTTACAATATTGACTCTCAAAGAACGGCAATATGAAGTTTAGCTCCAAAGGATCAAAAGCCTGCCCTTATGGAAATCAAGGAATCCCCAAGGGGGAATGTTATATTTTGGAATATACACTCCACCTCTAGTATCTAGATATATGGGATGCAAACATTTGTGGCATTGTTAGGTTCGAACATGATGGATGTTCTTCAAGCACAATTGGAGGGAGCATATGAGCAGTTCATCAAGACCAAGAGGCACTATGAGGAAGAAATTAAAAAGACTTATGTCTTGGAGAAGAAAACCCTCAAGCTTGAAAATGAGATAGTAGCATTGAAAAACATTGTCATATCAGCTACAAAAATCATGACAAAGGTGTGTAAATAGAGGCCCATGTACCTAGAATAGGGGAAGCCTTAGGACAAGCAATGGAGGTTGATGAAGAAGAGAATTTAGAATTAGGAAAGGAGATAGAAGTCAAAACCATTAAGAATTTTCTAGTTCACAAATTAAATGCACTAAAATTGGTCTCCTAGAATGTGCATAGCAACTATCTTGTGTTGCAAGGAGTAGAATATAGGTGTTCAAAGGTTGTTGTCTTATAGTCTCTAGTTTTCACTACATGAGGTCCATATACTCCATTTTTTGATATTTTGGTACCTATACTGGCACAAAAGAAATATTTCCAAAGGTAATGATCATAAACACCAGAAAGATGATAAATAAAGTGAAGTATCTGAATGGTTTATTTGGTGGAAAAATACAACTCATCTAGAATAAGATGAAAGTAATTACTACAAGAACACTCAGTTTTGTGCCCACAATTTTGGATAGTCATGGAAACATTAAAGACTAGGTAGAATGGTAATCCTCTTTTGACAATATTCTAGATCATCCTAGGTTCTTGGCCTATTGCAATGATGAAGCAAGTTTGATGGTAGTGTATAATCTAATTGATATGTTATACAAGATAGAGAAAAGATGTCAAAGATAACTATTGAGGTTAAGGCAATAATAGATACCAAGTGGAAAAAGTTCCCCAAAGAATTAAATGTAGTTAGGGATGCAAGTTGGCTAGATATAGATATAGATGTTACCATCTAGGAGCTCATTGCAGATATAAAGGCTATACCATTAGTTGATAGTGACTACGCATTTTAGGGATATAGCTAGAAGTAAAGGAAACAAAAGGAAACAAAGAAAAGGAAAGAAAAGTTATAGGAGTATGAAGATAAACATAATTATGTTAAAGACATATATTGATAATGCCACCTACCAGTTTTGCTGCATCCAATTTTTTAATCCAAATACAGAGAATATTTGAATGTAACTGAATTTTAAATATCTTTGTATTTCCTTTCCAATAGAATTTTGACATGTGCCCTTCCATCTAAAGCTTGTTGCAATCCTTCATATAAAAGAATTTCAAAGATGTGGAGTTGAGGTCCAAAATTTGTATAATTTTTAGTATTATGCTATTTGCAGTTGGTCCACTCAATCTTTGTGTCAATTTATGTGTAATGTATTTATTTTGCAAAATTTGAGAATACAAGTGAAAATTAAATGACAATTTATTATATCTTGAGTTATTCATGAGCTTTATATCAGTAATGTATGATTTTCAAGCAAGATTAGTACAAAAGGAATGTTTTGCAATATCTGTGTCTTTTAATTTTTTCTCCATTTCCATATATCTACAATTTTGAGATTGAAATGAACAAGGTTCTTTCATTTTAATGCAAGTTGGATGGATTGTATATATTTTCAATGATTTCTTTTAATTCAAGGAGTTAAGCAAATGCTTTCATTTAATTGATAAGGTTTCTAGATGTATGGGAGGGATATTCATAAGAATGAAATGCAGGGGTATTTGTTGATAAAATTAATTGTAAAGCACTTAATTAGGTCAAAAAATTTCTAGGTAGACCCTATATACCAATGGATAGGGCATTGATCATCAATTTAGATGCAAATTGTTAAAGATCATGTGGTTACAAAAAGCACAAATTTAAATGAAATCAACTTTTACTTTTCTTTATGAAGAAACAAATTGTTGGTCAGCACTTATTTGCAATAATTTTCTATTTGTTGTAGTTAGCTACTATAATCAAGAAGCTATTACAAATCCAAGAAGAATTGTGACAATTTCTACTATAAGGTATATATTTGAAGAAAAGGATATCAGTGAGTGAATTGTGAAGAAAGTATCAAGTATCCAGTCATTCCATCCCTAAGGTGCACCACTTGGGCCCCGCAGAGCCTAAAGTGTAGAAAATACATGTGATTTTGTTAATGTTGGTCTAGATCTGAACAAATTTTAGTTGAATATAGGAAGTAGCTAACCCTTAGACTGAAAATTTTCCTCGGTATCATGGTATTAGGTCCTTAGCAACCTGGTAGTTTTAAAACACCAACACTATCCATCATATTTTCCTTCTTTCCTATTGTTGTCAAGTTGCACTATCTTGCATTGTCAAATTTCCTAATTTTTGCCAAGTTTGTAGTTGGTGTCAAGTTTCTTAATGGTTTTTGATTTCGTAGTTGGTGTTGAGTGTCTTAGTGGTTTTCAAGTTCTCATTTGGCACCAAGTTCATAGTGGTTTCCAATTTCTTTATGTCTGTCAAGTTATCCTTTGGTCGTCGAGCTTTCTTTGATTACAGAGTTATTCTTTTGTTATCGAGTTCCTCTAGTTGCCAAGTATTACTAAGATCGTCGAGTTGCAACATTTTGTTGGATTATTTATTTGCCGAGTTTTTTATATCTAGTTTTTTGTTGGAGCTAACCTTTGCATTTAATTTAGTGATAGGTATCTTCTATGAGCTGACTTGGGGCTTATCCTAGCATTTAATTTGAGAGTTTATTTTGGTTGTATTTGCAATAGGTTTCTTTGTGGTCATGCATGTATTTAAAGAAGTCTTTGGTAGAGATTTGGAGATATAAGAGAAAAGATAAAAACATAGTAGGAGTAGAAGAAAGCTAAGATGCAAAATTTGATCATTGAAGTCTGAATTTGATTGTAATGTGGTTGTAACCCAAAAGGTCTTAAAAATAGACATGTATTTAATTATTTAATGAATATATAAAAGCATTATGTTCCTCTATTTCCTGAGTTCTTTGTATTTGTGTTGTGCTTTTGCTGTGTTTACTCTTGTGGGTGGTTTGAAGAGCTAGGTGTGTCTTTGGCCCTAGTTGTCCTCTCTCCCTGCACCACTTCCAAAGCATATTCATCTTGCAACCAATTGATCTTATAAGTACAAGGATGTCCCACTCTCTTCAAACAAAGTTTCTAAAAAATCTCCTAAGCAAGTAGGTTATCAATACTACTAACATCCAAAATCATATTTGAGCATTTAACTCCAGACTCATAATGAGTCCTGAATAAATTTATTCTCTAACAGGGATCCAATACCTTTTAATCCAGCAATACTCACCACATTAGCAAGTTATCTTCTACCTCAAGCTCATTTTTTGAGTCATCATTCTCATTCCCTACAATATATCTTCTATCTTCGACCTTCTTGTCATCATTGGTACAACCAAAAGATCTATGTAATTCCTTACCACATCTAAAACAATTACCCTTAAATGCACCTCTACTTGTTCTTCTCCTCTACCAGACAAGTTTTGGTTCATCCTCAACAATCTATTTTTTCTTCACCAAGTATTCTTGCTTCTCCTTCCCTTGGGAATTACCTTTATGTCTTCTCTTCAACTTATATTATTCCCTCAAACAATACTGATAAACATCTTCAACATAATCAATCTATAGGATACCAATTTCATCCTAAATATTGAATCTCAAACCATTAATATACCTTGCCACATTTTCCTTAAAAAATTCTCTATGTCCAAACTAAAGATTTAATTTGTAAAATTCCTTGGTATAATCCTTCATAGTCATATCATTTTGTTTCAGATTGTACAATCTCTTAAACAATTCAATTTCATAATCAACATGAAATAACTTAGCCTTCAATTTTGTTCCCATAAATCTCCACTTAGTGATCTTTATTTCACCTTCCTCTTCTCCATCTCTTGGAAATTCTTTCCACCATAAAGTAGCATGTCCTTTTACCTTAACATTTTCCAACCTCACTTTGAGTGGATCTCCAATATCCTTTGAAAAAAAATAGTCTTCCAACTCACCAATCCAATCAATCAGGTCCCCAAGATTCAAATAACTTGATAAACTAGAAACATACATCTTGTATTTTAGTTTCAATCAAGCTTTAGATCTATCCAACTAACCATTTCTTTCTTCCATATATCTCTCCATGTGATTAACTCTATCTTCACCACTAGATCCATTAACCTCAAAATATTCAATAACTTCCTCATAACCATCTTCAATGTCCATATTCCTTAATAAACTAGCTAGAACTCTCATGATCTCAAAAACCATATCATTCTTCATCAACTCCATCTCAACTCTAAAATCTGATCTAACATTCTCTAACATCTTAGTCTCCACAACATCAAAAATATCTATAATTTCTCTAGGGTCCAATCTTCTTAGAGGAATCTTCCAATATCTTCATAAACCCTCTTTGAAAAATCCCTAATACTCACCAACCAGGTCAAACCTTTTCTTTGATACCACTTGATATAGTACAAGGTAGGTATACTTCCAAAGAGATGACCTAGCCCCTAGAAAATAACCACACAGCATAAGAGTAACAATAAATTAGAGATTTAGATCAACTACAACACATAGTCTCATAATTTTTCTTCTATCTCAATTGACCTCAAACCGTTAATGTTAATGTTGAACTCAATGATTCTTAATAATAAGAGGGATGAACTAATATGGGAGGATAATCCTAATGGTTGTTACTTAGTTTATTTGGGATATAATTATATCTGGAGCTTGAAGAAGAAACCTCCTTGGGCCAGGGCCTAGGTTCCTAGCCTTACTCCAAAGATAAATATGTTTTTCTAGCTGGCTTTACAAGATAAAATTCTTACACTAGAAAATTTGAAGAAAAGAGGCCACAATATCCATAATAGATGTATTTTGTGTAAACAATAAGAGGAGTTAGTTAATCATATGTTCATCCATTGTCCTTTTTCCAAGGAAGTTTGGGATCTTTTTACTAAGAATTTGGGAATCAGTTGGTGCAAGCCAAGTAATGTGTTGGATTTCTTTTGTCAATGGAATAGTATGTATAAAGGCTCAAACTTGCAGGATTTTAGCACCTAGTCTTTGCCTCACTTATGTTGGGGAGTTTGGAAGGAAAAAAGCAATAGGATATTTAGAGATAAGGAGGTACCTATTTATTTCCTTGTAGATAAAATTAATAGACATAAGAAGGAAAATTACCTAATTAGAAAGGGGGGAGACATTGAAGATGGGGGTAAGAAAAAGGAGAAGGAAAAGGACAGGAACTCAAGCTCTAAAAGAAAAGAAGTGAAATGGAAGCTCCCACCTAAGGGATGGCATAAAGCTAACTTTGATGTTGTGGAAAAAGGGAATTCTGGTCCCTCAAGATGTGGAGGTATTATAAGAAACTACTATGGTGAAGGGATTTCTACTTTATCTTACCCAATGGGCCATCAAACAAACCATTATGTTGAAGCCAGCGTAGCTCTACATATGGTGAAATTAGCTTTGAATAAGTGAGTTAAAAAACTATGGTTGGAGGGGGACTCAAATAACATCATTAGATGTATTAAAGGGGATACCCAACCATCATGGACAATAGCTAAAATCATTGAAGAAATTTGTTTAACATTTGGTAAATTTGATAGCATCCACGTCAGTCATGAATATCGAGAATAAAACTTGGTGGCTAATAGGTTAGACAAAGAAGCAATAAAGAATGACATGGTGATGACCTAGAATACTAGTGGGAATAATTTGGTAGATGCCAAAAGCCTAATTGAATTAGAAAAAGTCCAAGGACATACAGGGGGAAATCCAAAGATAATTATGGTTATTAATGTGAATATGGGTGTAAGGAAGTGTAATAATGGTATATATGAATGGATTAGGTAGATGATTTTATCAACATCAAATCAACATGTTTTATGGGTCAATTTTTGTATATACCATTTTAGTGTTATTGGAAGACAAAGCTACAAAAATCAAAGCAGTTTCCATTAGAGCATTTAGAGGGTTGAGAAAGGGTTTTAGAGGAAGGAGTTTATGAGAATAGTTAGTGCTGAGACTATAGTGATGGTGGGGGAAATAAGTAGGAAAGAACCAGTAGGTGAGGCCAAAAAATGGAAGCAAAGAACTAAAGTGTGGGAGAAGTTAGAAAGGGAGGAATTGCCAATTATATAGCCAAGCTCCATGGTTACAACTCGGTGATTACAGACCTTATGGTAAATTCATGGAAAGATGGGAGGGGTATCATATCAAGTGTCTATCAACATCATTTCTCATATAATTGAAATTTTGGATGAGGGACTAAATTTTTACAAGGACAAGAAGGTGTCTGTGAATGCTGTGAAAGATTTCGCAAAAAATACAGAAGAAAAGAAGGAACTAGTCAAGAGAAAAACATATTATGAGAGAGATTTGATAAAGAAACTATGGAGGTATTTTTTGAGGGCTATTATTGAATATATATCCTTATAAATGAGATTTGATGGAGTTGGGACACACCATTTTGTTCTGCTCATTCATTTTCATTATGGGATTAAGGTATCTTTTCTTTTTTATTGATATACTTCTATGCATAAGAATATTTCAATGCACAAGAAAAAGATGACTTCAAATTTGGCCCTACATGAGGGTTTATTGCTTTTGATATATGAGCATTTCAAGGCCCAATCTTGAAGCAAAACCCTCGCCTAGGTTGTTGCAACATCTAAGGAGATGGGGAGTTCAAACTTCTCATCTAACATGGATGATGTTTAGAGTATAAGTTCGGTAGATGAAGATGTAGACCCTTCATTTGGAAAGAAGGATAAGGCTTTTGAGAAGAAATATCCTTTGTCAACTAAAACCTCATGTAGGAAAATTCCTAGAGAGTTAGGGTTTAAAACTATTGGACAAGGAGATGAGGAGTATAATGAGGAAGAGGATGGGATGGATACTGATGAAGAGAATAAGGAAAAGGAGGATGTTAAGAGGGAGGAGTCAATAGCTAAAAAATAGAGGAGGTCTAAGGAAGAGGATGTGCCCCCAGTGGGGAAAACAGATCCTGGGCTGAAGATCACAGCCATTCCTCTTTCCCCAATTTCCCCTCCTCGGGAACTTGATAAGGAGAAGACAAAGGATGAGAGTGGAGAGTCACTTATAAAGGATAGGCACTTTTTTGGGAAAATTTTAATGTTAAAACATCAAAAATGGGAATAGTGAGAGAAACCATGAACCCTCAAATCCTTGAAGGTAAAGAGGGAAAGCTCTAGATGGAGGAACTCATCGATCTAGCTCCGGTGGATATTACTAATAATACAAGGGAAATTGGCATTAGTTTGATAAATAATGCTAGAAATAGTATGATAGAAAATTTTAGGTCAATTAAATGGCTCTACCATGAACAAGAGGAGGTCAAAGAAAGAGTGGGTCTGCTAGAAAACCAAGGGAAGAAGTTTGAACATGGCAATTTGATAGATTAGGGGGGTGGCCTTAGATTGGTGGAAAAAAGAATTAAGAATTTGGAAAATTACAATCATAATTTGGCAAACCAAATGATTTCAATATTGACTTCTCTTAATGAAAATATATCTTCTCTTTCCAGAAAGCTGAAAGCCAAGGGCTTCCTAGAGGATAATGAGGAAAAGGATAGAGCTGTAGATAGGATGGATGAGGACATGACTACAAACATTACCATTAGCAACTTGGATCAAATGGGTCAAAAGAAGTAGAAGCATATGGCTGAGGAGATCTAGATGGCCTATGAAGTAGTGGAAATGATACAAGAGTTGGAAAGAAAGATGGAGAAGTAACATAGGTTTTTCATTTCCTATCCTCTGGTCTGACTGGTTTTTGTAGTTTTTGGCTTTTTGCTTGTTCGTTGTTCTAGCCTTTTGGTTGGCTATAGTATTTTGGTTGGGCTTTTGTGCTTATTATCAACCTTTTGATATGTATGGACTATGGCTAGGCTTTTATTTATTATTGTCATCCTTTTGATATGTTTTAAGTTTTGGGTTTCAAGATCCCTGTAAAACCTATTTTTTTAATCAAAAACACATAGTCCCATAATAGAATAATCAAATTTACATCCAACATACTCGATTGTAGGGCCTTTTGGCTAACTTCCAAATACATTAGTAATTATAATAACAGTTCTACAAGACCTCACAAGATCCAAACCCCAACTAACCTAGACCTACAATCTGGTAGAAATCCCAAGAAGAATCTAAACTTGTGCTCATAAACAACCAAGAAACCTTCTTATTTCCAAATCCCACACTTAGCTACTACCTCTGCTAAAATTTTCTCCTTTTAGCTACTTTATCTTCTCCATGCTAAAAACTAAATGAATCCATTACTCTAGACATAACAAGGTCCTCTACTTATACTAAACTAAGCAACATGTTGTCCTAACAAGTTGCATTAAGTAAATACTCACATTAAATAGACACTCAAGCTAGAAGTAAGCTTGACAGATTAAATTAAATAAATACTTAGGACAGGCACCAAGTTTACAACCATAACTAACTCATAAGACAAAATAACATTATAAGGCCTTAGGAATAGGCCCACATGCCATCAAATGATCCATATGAAAGAGCACAAAATTAAACTTCCATAGATCAAAGCTCACAAAAAATTTCTCCAAAGTTTATCTAGGAAATAAGAACACATTACCAGCAACCACCAAAAAAGGCTATAACTCCAAAATAATTACTCCAATCATTATGTGCACATAGGAAAAGGTCCACACGTATGGCTTGAACACAACCCTAACTGCATGGAACATAAGGTCCACAAAATCCAAGCCTGATGCTCATACATATAGGATTACCCACTACCCCAGAATGCTCCTAAGTAAATTTTCCACACCAAAATTGATTTTTCTCAAAATGTTTACCTAATTCCATGAAACTTGGGTCTATTATGGTAACTTGGGATATTTCAAAAAAATTTGGTACTTGGATAGCAGGTACATAATGTATCCTTGCATGGCCAATTAGGGACACAATGCATCCCTTCCTAGAAGCCATTTTTGATCCCCTTCTAAGACCTTATTCCTAGATTGATCTGATATGTTAATTTTGAGGCCCAAATAGTCAACGAGAAAAAGTATATTACTATCCCTTAATAAGACCATTTTGTATCATGCATTCATGATATCATTTTAGATGCACTAACACTCAACCCTTCAAGTCTTCAATCATTATAGCTATCTTGTAAAATATTTAAGGAGATCCTTTTGAAAGTCATTAGAGAGGAGATATCTTTTATTCAAGGTAATTTCAAGGAAATTAAGGGAGTTTACTTGGGTACTTCATAATCGCTTCCATATTCATGCTACAACCTTTCAAGTTCTAGCTTCCTTTATTGATGATAGTAGAGCTTATCATCAAGGGAGGGTTTCTACTTGCATTCATCCTTCTTCCATATTCACATTCCTCTTGATCCAATTTAATTAGTAAAGTGGTATCATTGCATTTTACTTGAGAGATCCTACTATTTTAAGGTGAATTCATGCATTTACTTTACATTTATAGCATTTTAATTATTTCAATTTCAAGATTAATTCCTAAATATGCCCCCATAGAATTGTAGGGAAATGCCTTCACTCTCCTTCTATTCTTATTCATAAGGATAGATAGCCAATAATTTTATTTTCATCATGAAGGAATCATCCCACCACCTTACCTCCCTAATCCCTCCAATCAATAAGTTATTGCTCTATTCGACCATCACCCAGCATGAGGGCCAATAGGAATGGTGCAATAGTGAGTAGTTCCATACATAACTAGGCCCTACTATTCGATGAGTCAAGAAAAGTGGATTTCCAATGTTGCATTGCACTATTTCCTTTTCTCCTGCTCATTCTAGTTCTATAAGGGTATGCATGCAGGGGTCACTATATTGATAGCTGGCAAGGCCAACCTAGTTGTTTATTATTTTAGGAAATGAGTAGATCCTTTAAAATATTGGGGCACCTAGTGAACACACACCACACCCCCCCCCCCCCCCCCCCCCCTCGTCTGATGACTAGTACAAAAAAGAAAAATCTTGAGGCACCCCTTCTATATTATTCCCTACAATAATCTAAAAGAGGGGCTTAAACCCCTGTAGGAGGCGAAGACTAGGTTGGCCATAACAAACTATAGGCATCCATGTGATCTATAAAACTAGATTCTAGTAAGCATTATGCGTGCATAGGGCACCAAGGGTAGATTCATCCCACAGAATAGGAATAGTGGAAGGTGATTGGGAATGAATTAATTTAATGATGTCATTAAGCCCCTGCCATTCTATAGGTAGTCAATATATAGTTTAAGGGGCATAACATGCTAGAATTTCCACCTAGGGGGTCATGTCTATCTTGGCATGCCCCTTGAATTGTTGGACCTATAATAATGATGACTAGGACTTGGCTCAATAGAGTTTCTACAAATGGGGTAGATGTGGTGTGGGAAGATAGTTGGAATGAGGAACTCTCTTGTAAAGAAAAAGGTCTCTCCTCTCACCAAAGTATTAATAATCCCTTGTGCCCCTAGTCAACAAGAGACCTAAAGCATTTACTTTCTAGTGTTAACAACCCTACTTCCTAAACTATAGTATGGCTATAGCCAACCAAACTCCATAGAATATTGAAGATCAAAGAAAGGGCTACTCATATTGTACCCTAGGAATATTTTGAAAGTTGATAGTGTGCATCTACATGCATGAACCTAATGAAACTAAGTAAACCTTCAAATAAATGATAAATGTTGATCTTACTCCCCTTCCATTGCTAGTAGTTTTTGGTACCCATTCTTATATGCCAAATATAGAAACAAGTTGCACCATTCTTAGCACTAGTCCCACCCATTTTTATATTTGTGACCAAGTTGTATGGTCATTCACCAATAGAATTTTTTTCCCTCATCTATTTATTCTAGGTCTAGGATTATACACATCTTGAGGAGGGATCCTTCTCTAATATTATTACACTAATCTCTACGATAACATCTCAATCAATCATAACAACATGAATGTGCACTCGCACCACTATAGTTCCCACCTAATCCTAGTGTTGTGGGAGGGTATAGTTGGATTGATGAGAGATGCATACTATTCTATGCTCAAGAAGGGTGAGGGTGATCATCCCTAGTGGGGATTGTGATAAAACTATTGAATTCTCAATCAATGAGCAACTCACCTCCTCCATCACAACCAATCTTAGATCTTTATGTTTAGGCATTGGGTAGGTACCGAGGCACAACACCATCCTAACTTAAGGAGGGATGGTATTGAGTAAACCTTGGTATATACACATGAGTGGCTGAACTAGTAGGGGAAGTGGGGTGGTTAAACCCCCTATATATGAGAATAAATGGCAAAACTCAACTCGCACCTTAAAGGAGTGAAGTTGAGCACTAACCAACATTAGCCTCCAACATGAATACCACTACTAGCCAAATTATTCATGAGGGACCTAGATTGAATAGTTGGATCCACTACCACCATAGATGTAGAAGTACTTGGGGAACCATAGTAGAATGAAAAAATTAATGAGTACTCATGCCTTTGACCTTGAAATTGAATAGTGATAGCTTATTGTTTCAACTTTTTGAAAGCCTACACCCCCACTGATCTAGCCTCTATGTTGTATGTGCCCTTTGGTCTTCCTATAGTTTCTCTTAGTAGGAATGGAGATGGCTAATGGGAATAGAGATGGCTCTACATCTAATGGCTATTTGTAGCTCATATGCCTTGCCCCTATATCTTATCTCTTATATACTATATAGACATCAATAGAAAGGGGACTCTTCTCACTAAAGCTATTGATGCTTTCACTCACTCAAGTACCCTCCCTTATAGATAGTAGGGGTTGATGGTTATTCTTAAATGCTTAAAGAGGATAAAAAATGACTTATGAAGTTTCCCTTATCCCTAAGGCCTTTTTCTTTTCCATTTGTCTAGCATGTGACATATACAATAAACATCATCGAGTCTCTACATCTATCTTGCCTCCCCGATATGGAGTTTATGTTATTACAACGTATGGCCACCCTTCACCTCTATATTCACACTAGCTATTCTTTAATATCCCAATATCCAATAGGAAACTATTGGTGCATGCAAAGGATAGGATCCTCCTCATTAGGATAATAAAAGAAACTACAGGAAACCCTTGGTGAAAGACATTATCCTTATCAGGGAAAAGAAGAACATATCATAGCCTAATGATACTAAGCCTAATTCAATAAATACCCCTTTCTCCCTCCAACACCTTGGTCTAGGGTTGGGGAAATTCATCTACTAGTTTAGAATGAATGGTTGATGATGAAAGAATGAATGAACATTAGATAGAAAAACAAAGCCAGATAGGTCATTCCCAAAGCTTGATAGGAGCAAATCCAGGATGCATGCTTTCCCATAAAGCTTTAATGGTGACATTAACACGAGTTGTTTTTTCAATCTTTAGAGATAGAAATGAAAAATTCTACTAATTTTTTTCCTACCCCTTCCATATATAGTAGTTTTTTGGTACAAAATCTTGTGCATGCCATGACTACGATTGGACAAGGAAGAGGGAATATCAAAGACTGAGTCTCGAGTGAGAGTCTGCATTCTGACAAATCAATCTAATGCCAAAGTGATCTCATAATAGAGAGTAGGATGTTAGGAAAGAGAGTGGTTGGTTGAGTGCCTAAGATAGAGGAAATATCCTTGTTCATAGTGACCAATGAATAGATTCTACTTATCATGCATTGAAGACTAGTAGAAACTAGGGTTTGACCAAGGAAAAGCCTCCATCAAAAAAACAAAGCTATTTTTATTGAAAGTTGCAGCCCTCAAAATGAAAAATAGGTTATAGATTTGGATACCCCTTAGTGTCAAACTTTGAATATTTGAAAACTACCTCATAATCAGAAACTATTAGGAAGGGACGCACTATGGCTCTGCAAAGTTAACCTTGTTGCTGAAATTCAAGCCTATTTACGAAAGTTGTGTTACGAATAAGGTGTCTCAACCTTGGATAATTCCTATTCTTTTTTCTTCTTTTTTAAATATATTTTTTGTAAATAATGTAATTATGTGTGAGTGCACATGTCTAGTTGGCATGTTAGATGTGTCACTCCACTTCCATGTGTCGACATCTTGAATAGTGTGTAAGGAGATCATGACTAAAATGGTTATGATGGATTCCTATGATGTGTAAGAGCTATCTTTGGAAGATATGATGATGGGTGAACATGTGAGGACATGTGACAATTGATCATTGAGTATTGTACACTCGATTCTCCATCTAGCACGCGAGGTTCAAGGCATCAGCCTGAAAAAAAAAAATTGGGTTCCTACTTTTTTGGAGAATGGTAAAACCCTAATATGATTCTTCTTTGGAAGTTTCCCTAAAATGAAAAGTGCATGATAATAAGCGACTTTAGGGTTGTACATAGGGGAGAGAGTGAAAGTGTAATATTGGTAGTGTTTTGTTGTGACTAGATTTGTCTTCCATGTCCTAAAAGAACTTGCATTACAAGTGTGTTGTAACCATTGTGTTGAAGATAATACATTTTGCAAGTTTTGGAGGGGTGGGGTTGTTTTACCGAAATGTTTTTCCCCACCAGCATATCTTTTTGTTTGTGTTTTCTTTCTCTATCTATTTTTTGTATTCATGGTTGACTGCAATATTGTTGTTTACATAATATCAAATTTGAAACTATAAGGGTTTAAATAGAATTTGCATAATACTTTCCAAAGGGTTTAGTGTAGGAAGCTATTTTCGTACTTGAGTTTCCTTACAAGTGGTATCAGAGCTTGATCAACTTTTGATCCTAGTTGTTGGGTAGGGTTTTTTGAGCTAATCTTAAGTTGAGTAGGAGTTTTGTGTGGAGCATTCTAATCTTATTTATAGATTGAGATGGCTAGTTTATCATACAGAAAAATGGAGGTGGAGAAATTTAATGGCAGTAATTTCAAGTTGTGGAAAATCAAGATAGAAGACTTGCCCTAAGATCATGATCTATGGGAGGTGGCTTCACTTGATGTGAGACCCATAGCAATATCTCAAGCTGATTGGGATCTCAAGGATTGAAAATCTAAGATTCTCATTAGACTCTATCTAGCTAATTTAGTTCTCATAAATGTTCTTGATAAGAAGACCACAAACAGTTTGTTGACACAGCTTGGGTCTATGTATT
Source organism: Cupressus sempervirens (assembly GCA_028749045.1). Classification (NCBI taxonomy): domain Eukaryota; kingdom Viridiplantae; phylum Streptophyta; class Pinopsida; order Cupressales; family Cupressaceae; genus Cupressus; species Cupressus sempervirens. The sequence continues at coordinate 901,246,968 of CM053789.1, forward strand.
AGGCCAAATCTCTAGTGAACAATTTGTTCCTAAGGAATAATTTGTATTCTCTAAGAATGGAGGAAGGAGGATCTATTATAGATCATCTAAATTCTTTTAATTTACTAATTGCATAGTTGACATCATCTGGTGTCAACATAGAGGAGGAGGATCAATGTATGACCCCGTCATGTTCCTTGTCAGATTCATGAGACCATCTTTTGATGGCTCTTAGAAGAACTTTAGTCACTTTCAGAATGGATGATGTGGTTTCTTTGTTGTTACTTTAGTTCTTGATATGTTCCTATTACTCTTACAAGGTGTTCGACAAGTCGGAGAATGTTAGGAATAAGGTGTCTCAACTTTGGATAATTCCTATTCTTTTCTTTTTTTTGTAAATGTATTTTTTCAAATAATGTAATTAAGTGTGAGTGTACATATCTAATTGGCATGTTGATGTGTCACTCCACTTGCATGTGTTGGCATCTTGAAATATGACAGATTCCTATGATAGATTCCTATGATGCGTAAGAGCTATCTTTGGAATATTTAATTGTGTGTAAGGAGATCATGCCTAAAACAGTTATGATGGATTCCTATGACACGTAAGAGCTATCTTTGGAATATTTAATTGTGTGTAAGGAGATCATGACTAAAATGGTTATGACGGATTCCTATGACACATAAGAGCTATATTTGGAAGATTTAATTGTGTGTAAGGAAATCATAACCGAAACGGTTATGACAGATTCCTATGATGTGTAAGAGCTATCTTTGGAAGATGCCCTAAGTGCATTATATAAGCACTTTGAGGGCCAGAGATAGTTGTGTGAGAGTGTGAGTAGTGTTTTTTTGATTGCTACTAGATAAGTCTTCCATGTATTGAAAGAGCTTGCACTGCAAGTGTGTTATAATCTTTGAGTTGAAGATAATACATTGTGCAAGTTTTTGAGGGGTGGGGTTGTTTTACTAAAAGGTTTTTCCCCATTGGCATATCTTTGCATTTGTGTTTTCTTTCTCTATTTTTTTCTATATTCATGGTTGATTGCAATATTGTTTTTTTTTTTTTAAGTGAATCTAAAATTGTAAGGATTTAAAAATAATTTTCACAATACTTTCCTTAAGAGATTAATTTAGGAAACTATTTTTGCAATTTAGTTGCCTTACATTGTTGACTAGGGAAACCTTGGCCAAGGGAAAACCCAAGTGGGGATGATACCCACTAGATAATATACTAATATATAAGTTTCTTGTTAGAAGATGGATCATGTTAGGAGTCAATGAGAAAATTTAGTATAGAGAGTCCCTATTAGGAGACTTTCAATCCCTATTAGGAGTTGTGGTATAGTAGATGCAAGATGAGCCCATTGCCCAAACATGCACATCCAATTACAAAAAGAGATCACTACCCAAACATGTAATCAGACTTTTGGAATATAGATTATTTCTTAGTTTGATCTTGGATCACAAAATAGCTTCACAAACTTTACATATATCGCTTTCACAAAAGTTTGCTTACAATTGCTCAACATAACTTCTTCAAGATAGTGCACTTGAATTCTCAAGATGCCCTTTTCATATATACCATTCCTTTACACAAATTACTACTAGGTCAGCTAAGACCACAATACAATTTTTCTAACATAGAGTAAACATCTAGGATTTTGGTCCTAATTGGACAAGTAATTATCAAAATTATCATTTCCTTCAATTATGCTATTTTATTTCACTGTCAAAACATGAATATCTTTGTTTTGTACAGTATGTACTAGCTTTCAACATTATACACATCATCATCAACATGTATACAATCTCCATCTAACTTCTCTAGTCATAATATGACATCAACAACAAGTTATAAACAAAATAATAGACTATTATATACAAAATTCATACTTATCTATTTTCTGATTACCAAAAGCTAAGTATCTCTATTTTAGAGATTTCCTATAAGCATGTACATCATGTGTTTCCATAAATTAAAAAAATTTCATATCTCCATTATCCAATTTCCAACAATCTCCCCCTTTGGCATTGATGACAACAAAATAGGGAAAATTGGCTAAGTATCAAAAATTTATAACAACACATTCACATTACAATTATTACAATTTGTCCATCTTACATAAGATCCCCCTTACAACATACTTTACAATATTATTTTCTCCTCTTTACCTAATTTTAAATTTTCCATTGTATCTCTACCCCTTTGACATCAATGACAAAGATCATTATGTCAAAAACTGTTCAAAAACTGCCCATCTTCTGTCAAAAAAAATGTTGTCCTTCTACCTTAAGCTGATGGAATCTTCATGAAATCATCAAAATTTTCCTTAATATTATCCATAGCTTTAGTCCATGTCTTTTTGGTAGATTCAATAGAGGTGAGAATCGCACATAAGGCATATGATGCAATCTCAATTGCATTAAGTTTTAAATACAAAAAGTTAGAATAAGTGTCCTTGGCCTTGACACATTCTTCCAACTGTTATTCAAAACAGATACTTTCAGAGCAATAGACTCTTTGAAATATGATATTCTCTTCCAAATCTATTCCTTCCAAAATTCTAGTTTCCTAATATTATTGTGAATACTGACCACTTATTCTTCAAAATCATCAATCTTACAAGATGGATGTTGCATCTGGCTATATAGAGCCTCTAGCTCACGCATCTTTCCTCCAATCAAATTGTCAATGTCTTTAGTCAGTTTATATGATAGAGTACACTTAATGAACAATATCTTACCATCTTGTTGACACTTCTAAAGTTCCTTGATACAAGTATCAAGACTTATCAAATCATTTTTAATATTTTGAAAAATGGTGCTAAATAAGTTAGCATCATGTGAAATTTGTGCCTTTGCTTCTACAAAACTCAACAAATTAGTAAGCTCTTCATCAAATGACTTTAGCACTGCTTGTTACCTCTGTTCTAGATCTACTTCTGTGTGCTACACTACCAGAGTACTATGTAGTCTATTAGTAACCTCCATCAAGGTTTTCTGTAGGCTCTTTACTATTTTGTTCTTCTGAATGAGTTTTGATAGGGATGAGATCAATTTAGTTTGATCATCATCATTAGTTGTTAGGATGGGAAGAAAAAGTATAGCAGATGAACTAGAAGGATTAGTGTCATCCTTTCTTTGCTTCTTGGCTACCTCTTTGACTCTTTTCTCTTCTTCTTCTTTCTTTTCTCTTTCCTTCCTTCCATTTTCTCTCTTCTCTTCCTCTTCCAATCTCTTCTTCTCATATTCTTCTATTTTCCTTCTCATTTCTTCTAATATATTTTTTATTTTCCTCCTCTTCCTTTGTTTTCATCTCATCATCAAGCAATTTTTTCTTGGCCTCTTTTACTTTCCTCTTCTCTTATTCTAGTAATCTCTTCTCCTCTTCAATTTGCCTTAGTTTGTTTTCAATATCCTCAATATTAGGTTCATTATGTTCAAAACCTTCAAATGGATTAGTGTCATCAATGTTAATGGTAACATTGATTTGATCTATCTACATAGTGTCACCGCTTACTGATACTTTTGAGGTTCTGGGTGCAGGTGAAGATGTTGCCTTAGATTTTGTCAACATCTAACTTATTGTTGTTGCAATCCCACTTCTTAACTTGTCTTTCTCACCCACCATAAACAAAGAAAGTCTTACTTTATTTCTCAGATAAGGTGTAAGATTATTCAATAATCTCTTAATTTCTTCTTCATCATCAATCTTGCAAATAGTTCTTAGCATAGACTTCTAAAGTTATAAAACTTCTTCTCATGTTGGTGTGTTCTTCTCAATAAGTCCATCATAGACTTTCTGGTTTACTATGCCCTCAATATCCTTTAGTTTAATATTGTTACCTATACTTTATCTCACAGTAGAGACATCAATCTGATCTTTCTCAAAAAAATTATACAAATCATAGAATTTGTTCATCTAAATAAAGTTACCCTCAATAGTAATAGCTGAGATTATCTTTTATTGTTTCAAATTCCATGGTTGTCGAGTCTTTCCTGTTGATTTCTTAGAAGTTGTTACCTTTTCTAGGTGCTTAACTTCTTCTTCTTCTTCTTCTTCATCACTAGACTCAACAATTTTTAACAATGTCCTTTGTCTCTTGCCTGGTCTAGTGGCTTGTTGCTTGACCCTTTTAGTCTTTGTGGTTACCGCTTCCACTAATCTCTCATATTTTCTCTTTAGTCCACTAGGTTACACATCTGATACTATTGAATATGGAATGCTTTGTTTTGAAGATGTCTATGCAATGGATGTTGACAAGGGTTTTATATTTATTATGCCTTTCTTTATGGTTTGTTTGACTACCTCAAACTCACTCTTAGTCATACTAGCCTCTGATAAAGATTTCTTCATAATAGTTTCTATTTTCTTGTGAGAAGCCTTCTCCAAGGATGTCTAATGAGATGATTAGGTAATCTCATCATATGTTCCAAATCTGTATTCAACTTTTTCCTTTACTGATTTCAACAATAAATCAATGTATTCAATTATTGTTTCATCATTTAATTCATAATCTAAGGGATCAAGAAATATTTCTCAAGGTTCTACCGCTTGTATATAAGTAAAATCTATATCTACCATAACACAAATATCTTCCTTATATCTATCTACAATCGTAGGTACAATTTTGAATCTCTGTCTCATTTCATTCTAAAATGTCTTCATTATCAAGTTTTCACTATCCAAATCTTATCTATAGGATGTCTTCTACATACTTCTATGATTTTCTCCATTGTACATCTATTACTTCTTATTATATATGTGACTAATAAATATGGAAATCTTTTAAGCACATGAAAGAATATTTGATTGATTAGTGACTAAAATCTAAACACACTATTCTTAGTCCTCTTGATCTTTTCTAGGTTCTCAAGTAGTTACATTCTCAAAAATTCACTGAGGTTTACTTGTTCCTTCTTAATACATATCTTATTGTTAGAATTTACAAATGGGAAGATTTACTTCTGAGAGGGGGGTTGAATCAGAAGTAACTAACTTTAACCTCTTAAAACTTTTAGCTAAGATCATTCACATGCATCTAACATATCTACTAAACATGAAAAATAAAGACATCCATGGAAATAGATAACACAAGATTTTGGTCACCCAGAAACCCTCCAAAATGAGAAGGTAAAACTGGGGTGGGGATGACACCCACAAATTATCACTGCAGCAATATGTAACTATTTAAATTTACAAAGTTTGACCATTTCCAATGGTCTACCCTATGAAAGGCATGCCTTGTTAAAGGATTTACACCCTGTTAAAAGTGACCTAGTTAAAGGATTTACAAACACTCACTTGGAATGTTACCCTATTAAAGGATTTATGATGGGGACACAACCCAAGCATAGAATAGACACAACAGGAAAGGGGAAATTTTATTAACTATGAAAATATGCTAGTGCATTCAGTACAGAGAAAATAGACTTCAAAACATGCCCTAAGGGCTTACAACAGTATAAGTCTGGAGATAATTTCTCCTTTTAGTACCTCCTCTCAAACTCCACTTCGAACTGCCTTTTACAATGCCAAAAATGTTCTTAAATAGACCCCAGAGGGTTAAGTATTAGGAGTACATTCTAGAAAGTGTTAGTTGGCATCCGCTGACCAAATAGAAGGCTCCAGAAGCTGCATTAGAAGTCGACACAAATCTAGAAAAATCCAAAAATGGTAACCAAACTTTCGAGAGGCATAACTTTTGAACCATAGCTCCGATTGACAAACCATTTACATTTCTGGAAAGCTCTCGAAGTGCTCTATAGCCCTATGGATGAGCTTCACTCATTCCTCATTTTTTGGCCCTTTTTGAAGTCATTTAATGCCCCTAACCTGACTTCAAAGCATTCTTAAGATGTCTCCAGAAATTGAAAAATTGTGATAAATTTCAAACTGTGGGGCCTTATGACCTGATTCTTTTTCTGGAATGCTCTAAATTACAATGAAAAACATATGGTTAATTTACACCTTCTAGTTCACCAAAATGATGGTTCAATTACATACTCCTTTTTTTTGACATTTACACATATCCCAAGGTGTTCAAATACTCTATCCTAGAACACTGATAGTGGAATTGTGAGAGTTGGAACCTTTATTTGACCCAAATGGGTATCCAAAAATGAAAACACATGAAATAGAAACTAAGTCTAAGTACATTTTTTTTTGGTTGACAAAGGATTGCCCTTATACCTCTGGATGCTCCGGCATCAGACACCCAAGGTAGATTGAAAAGTGACCCTGTCACTTTATGAATGGTAGAAGAAATCCCAAATGGGAAACCTCAGCTGTTGAGCCAAGTTGAGTCCTCTATTTTCCGTCCTTTCCACTTGACGAAATACTCTTCATACTACCTATTTTTGGTACTCCTACCCACACGATGATCTAGAATGTCTTCTATCTCCTCCTTAGAAGCAAGAATTGGACATGGCTCTAACATCAGCTCCTCATCTGCACCATCATCATGATACTCTGTTAAGTCTACAATGTTGAAAATAGGAGAAATGTGAATACTATCTGGCAACTCCACCTCATATGCATTTCTTGAGTCATGTTTCTTCAGAATTTTGCAAGGGCCAAATTTCTTCATTTTCAGCTTGTTGTAAGTACTGGTTGGAAATATTTCTTTTCATAAGTGTACCATGACTAGATCCCCTACTTGGAATTCCTTATGTCTTCTCCTTTGATCAGCCCTAGCTTTATACTCTTGATTCATCTTGGTAATGTGTGCCTGAACCTCCTCATGTAGATGCTTGATATGTTCAGCAAATTCTTCAACTTCAGCACTTGTCCTCTTCCCTTGCTCTATCTTCCTCAATTCTAGTGCAGTCCTTGGGCTATTTCCATATACAATTTGGAATGGTGATCTACTAGTACTCCTATTTATAGAGTTATTGTAAGCAAACTCTACTTGTGGTAGAATCAAATCCCATCCCTTGGGCTTATCCCCAACTAAACATCTCAGCAAATTGCTCGAACTTCTATTTGGCCGTCAGTCTATGGGTGATGTGTGGAATTGAATTTCAAGTATGTTCTCAAATTTTTCCACAATGTTCTCCAGAAATACCCCACAAATTTAGTGTCTCTGTCAGAAACTATACTCCTTGGGAGGCAATGTAGTCTTACCACCTCTCTGAAAAACAAGTCTGCAATATGGATAGCATCATGATTTTTGTGGCATGGAATGAAATGTACCATTTTGGAGAGCCTATCAACCACCACAAATACTAAGTCATTACCCCTTTGTGTCCTCTGCAATCCAAGAACAAAATCCATGCTTATGTCCTCCCATGGCTTTGATGGAATAGGCAATGGCTGATATAGTCCAGTATTATGACTAAATCCCTTGTCAACTTGACAAATCTGACAACTCTGTACAAACTTCTTCACATCTTGTAACATTTGAGGCCAAAAATAATGTTCTTTGAGAATGGAAATGGTCTTATCTTGACCAATATGTCCTACCATCCCTCCACTGTGTTTCTCCTTAATCAGATTTTCCCTCATGGAACTCCTTGGAATGCATAATTGACTGCCCTTCAACAACATACCATCCTGAATCAAATAGTCTAGCCACCTGGTTCTATCTACAGAAACAGGCTCTTTACAAGCTTTCCATGCTTTAGCAAAATTAGGATCCTTAGGGTACAAATTCTTGAGTTCATCAAACCCAACTACTTCAACCTACATTATTGTAAGCAACAACTGTCTCCTACTTAGTGCATCTGCAACCCTATTAGATTTTCCACTGCTATGCTTCAACACAAATGTATAGCTCTGCAAGAACTCTACCCACTTCATATGCCTCTGATTCAATTTACCCTGACTATTTAGGTACTGTAATGCATAATGATCAGAATACAAAACAAATTCCTTTGTCAATAAATAATGCCTCCATTTCTTTAAGGCCTGAACTATTGCATAGAACTCTCGATCATAAATAGAATACTTCTTTTTCGCATCATTCAATTTTTCACTAAAATATGCAATACGCTTACCTTCTTGGCTTAATACAGCCCCAATAGCACTACCACTAGCATCACAATCCACCTGGAACACCTTTCTAAAATCTGGAAGTGCCAACACAGGTTAATCTATCACCTTCTTCAGCAATTCAAAACTTCTCGCAACTACCGTAGTCCATTTGAACTCTTTTCTATCCCCTCTTATTGTGTCAGTCAGGGGTGCACATATGCCACTGAAATTCTTAATGAACTTCTATAAAAACTAACCAGACCATGAAATGATCTTACCTCAGTAGCAGACCTTGGAGTAGGCCATTACAAGATGGCTTTTACCTTCTCTATATCCATTTTAAGACCTTCAGGTGATATAACAAACCCCAAGTAGACTAACTCCCTTTTTGCAAAGATACACTTCTTTAGATTAATTAACAATTTCTCTTCCCTTAACCTTTCAAGGACACTATGAATATGCAATAAATGTTCTTCCAAAGTCTTGCTGAAAATTAAAATATCATCCAAATAAACAATAACAAATTTTACCAAGAACTTCTTAAGTACCTCATTCATAAGCCGCATGAAGCTGCTTGGGGCGTTCGTCAATCCAAAGGGCATGACTAACCACTCATAAAGACCCTCCTTGGTCTTGAAGGTTGTTTTCCACTCATCTCCTTCTCCTATCCTTATCTGATGATAGCCACTCTTGACATCTATCTTTGTGAAGTACTGAGCTCCACTCAAGCAGTCCATAAGATCATCCATTCTTGGCAAAGGAAATCGATATTTTATGGTTATCCTATTTATAGCTCGAGATTCTATACACATCTTCCACTCTCTATCCTTCTTTGGTGCTAGTACTACAGGTACTGCACATGGACTCAGGCTCTCCCGAATCAAGCCCTTCCTTAATAGTTCCTAAACCTATCTATTTAGCTCCTTAGTTTCAGCAGGAGTCATCCTGTGAGTAGCCTTGTTAGGAAAACTAGCTTCTGGGATTAAATCTATTTGATGACTGATTTGCCTTACTAGTGGTAATCCTTCTGGAACATTATTAGAGGTGATATCTCCAAAATCACCTATAAATCTAAAACTTCAAGTGGTATTTCACTACTACCTTCTTTATCTTTCTTAGGGATCAAAGCATAGCACATACGCTGATGTTTCATGCCATCCAGAAACTTCCTTCCATCAACAAGAAAAATCCTAGCACTGCTACATACCTTTTCACCTTCCCTTTTCATGGGCTTCAATTTGTGGAAAATTCCATCCTTTGTTAGAGAGTATGTGTTTGCATGACCATCATGTATTGCATGCCTATCAAATTGCCATGGTCTACCCAACAATAGATGGCAAACATCCATTGGAATAACATCACAGAGCACTTCATCATGGTAACTCCCAATTTTTAATTTCACTAAACATTGTTCACTTACCAAGACCTTATGATCATCCTTCACCCAAGCAATCTGATAGGGCTGGGTGTGTTTCTCCCTCTTGAGCTTCAGCTTAGAGACCATCTCCTCTGATACCAAGTTTTCAATGCTACCACCATCAATGATCACATTACAATATTTATCCTCACACTTGCATATGGTATGGAATAAACAATATTTATCCTCATCCACATGAGCAACCCTAGCTTGACCCCCAGCTCTCCTATCTATCCTTCCTTGTCATTGAGGGCATTCAAAGGCACGATGACCTTCTTCATTGCAATGGAAACAGGTACCATGAAAACCTCCTCTTCCTTGTCTACATCCTCTACCTCTTCCTCTCTAATTTCCAAAGTCTTAATCATGGGAGCAATTGAAAACCTCGTTCCTCTGGTTCCTGCTAGTATCCATATCTTCATTTTTCTTTTGGGTTTCATTTTAGCCTCCAGATGACCTACCACTACCCCTTCCTCCTTGACCACACCCTCTTTGTCTCCCTTAAAACCTCTTATTTAGCTTCTCTTCAACTCATAGGGAAAACTGGTATGCCTCTTCAACGCTAGTCATTCTTACCAGACTTAATTCCTCCTAGATGCTAGGTCGCAACCCACTGATATAATGAGCAACCTTCTCCTTATTTGCTTCTGCATGCCTTGCTCTAATCAAAAGTCGGTAAAAATCCTCTGTATGTTCCTGGACTAATCTTCCTACTTGCTTTAACTCATGCATCTTCTTAAACAAATCAATCTCATAATCAACAGGAATGAGCTACTTCTTCAATTTGTCCACCATATGATCCCACCTCATGATCTTCTCCTTTCCTCTTCTATTTCTTTCTAATTGAACCTCTTGCCACTAGATTTTGGCATGTCCTTTCAGTTTGGCCTTTGCAAACTTAACCCTATCTGGGTCCCTGATATCCTCATACTCAAAGTACTCTTCCAGTTCATTGATCCAGTCAATCAACTCATCTGGTTTCAAATTTCTTGAAAATATACCCATATCAATTATAGGTCTTTTCCCAAACTTAGTAATGGCCCTAAAAATCCTTTCCTCTACCTGATTCAGAACTTCCCCATCAAATTCCCCTTCTGGTTTAATTTCTTCTTCTTCATTGTCATCCTCACTTTCGTCGCCTGCAGCAACATTTGTTCCTCTACGGAGCTCCTCCTGCAATGTTTGTAGGGCTCTAACCTCCTCAGGATTAATAGCTTTGGCCCTTCCACCACACTCTCTTCATGGAGGCATCCTCTTAACTCAAACTCACAACCACACAATCCTGGTGCAAACTGCCTCATAATCAGTACTCTGTCTACACACTCAGGAAAACTAGCTCTCTGATACCACTTGATGGGGACACAACCCAAGCACAAAATGGACACAACAGGAAAGAGGAAATTTTATTAACTATGAAAATATGCTAGTACATTGAGTATAGATAAAATAGACTTCAAAACATGCCCTAAGGGCTTACAATAGTATAAGTTTGGAGATAATTTCTCCTTTTAGTACCTCCTCTCAAACTCCACTTTGAACTGCCTTTTACAATACCAGAAATGTTCTTAAATAGACCTCAGAGGGTTAAGGATTAGGAGTACAATCTAGAAAGTGCTAGTTGGCATCCACCGACCAATAGAAGGCTCCAAAATCTACATTAGAAGTTGACGCAAATCTAGAAGAATCCAAAAATGGTAATCGAACTTCCAGGAGGCATAACTTTTGAACTGTAGCTCCGATTGACGAACCATTTACATTTTTGAAAAGCTCTCGAAGCGCTCTATAGCCCTATGGATGAGCTTTGCTCATCGCCCATTTTTTGGCCCTTTTTGAGTTCATTTAATGCCCCTAACTTGACTTTGAAGCATTCTTAGGATGTCTCCAAAAATTGAAAAACTACAATAACTTTCAAACTGTGGGACCTTTTGACCTTATTCTTTTTCTGGAATGCTCTAAATTACAATGACAATCATCTGGCCAATTTACACCTTCTAGTTCACCAAAATGATGGCTCAATTACATACTCCTATTTTTTTGGCATTTACACGTATCCCAAGGTGTTCAAATACTCTATCCTAGAACACTAATAGTGGAACTGTGAGAGTTGGAACCTTTATTTGACCCAAATGGGTATCCGAAAATGAAAACACATGAAACAAAAACTAAGTCTAAGTACTTTTTTTTTTGGTTGACACAGGATTGCCCTCATACCTCTAGATGCTCCTGTATCAATTTAGCACCTTATTGAAAGGCTTAGAGCATGGTTTTTAAACCAACCTATCATCATATGATTTTCATTCCTAATACAATGGCTAGAGAGTACTAGAATGTATTGACCTGATGACTTACAATCCTTGATTGTTGATTCGAGATCCTTGTTTTGATCAATCTAATTTTATCCTTCCTTATTTGATATGTCTCTACTCAAAGTGTTGATGCTTTGTTCTAATCAATTGAATTTTTCAATGCTTCTCTTCCTTTTCTAATTCTTTACACCCCTCTAAACTTTTCTAGCATTCTCCCATATAACTCTCTTATGTTAGAGTAAATAATTAATTATTTATTATTTATTCTATTTACTTAAGCTTACTTAAGTAAATGCATTTCATTTATTAGTTGTAGTCTAGGAGTTGGTTATAAGTTGTTGACAATATAAGATTTTGTTCTCTCCTAAGTCATACTTATCCTCTCACCTTTTTCAAGGACTTTTCACCTCATGTGGATGTATGCTTAGTTGTCACACTTATCTCCTAGCGTCTTCTAGCTTGTTCTAGAAGATTCCATGAGGCCTTTATAAGTAGCCTCTCCCTCATTGTATCTATAACATTTCATCACATATTTCATATTGTAAATACATATTTTTTTGTGTTTGCATACTTGTCTCTCATGTCCATTTAGGGTTTTTCCCTAGCTCCACGCTCTTCTCTCCTTGGCTTCCCTTTGACAGGTTATTGCATGCAAGTGATCTTGGGCATCTTCAGAGTTGGATTTCATCAACTCCAACATGGTATCAAAGCCTCCCTACTGTTGCCTCATTGAAGGTTTTTTGAAGCCATGATTTGAACTCACAAACCCTAGTTTCTTTGTGCATTTTTCTTCAAATCAGGGGAACAACAAATTTTTGGACACTTTGGACCCAAATGGATGCTTCCATTAGATCTGGAAGGTCGTTTGAAATTAGGATTCATATAAAACTTGTCAATTTTGGAGATAGAGCTCAGGGAAGCAAAAAAAAATTGGTTGTGGGGTTCCGTACAGATCGTACAGATGTAGGGTCAAAAATAAAAATTAAAAAAAAAGGCTGCCACCACAGTAGTGCTCACTACCACTTTGGGGTAGCCTGTGCTCCACCAACACTCAACCCGCAGGCCGCCATAGCTAGTTGTGCAGCCGCAGCACTATCTCGACCCAGCCGCCACCCGCCATCGGTAGCACCCCCTCTTTCTGCTGTCAATGCTCCACTCAACTCCAATCACCACCAGTTTCTACAACTTGTGCTTTGCTTGTGACCTGTCAGCACATTTGCCATGTCATTTTCTACCCCATGGACACTATACTGTGCAATCACTTACAACTCACCCACCTACTCGTATGACATTTTTTCCAACTCTATTTTAGTTTGCACGTGACACATGGTAGGGGTGTCATGTGGCACTTTACCACATGGACCCTACCATGTCAACTTTCTACCATGTGGCTACTGCATGGACCTACCACGTGGCCTCTTTTTTGCTATGACGACTGTTGGGCCATCACTTTTAAGCCCATGTTCTACTGACATCACCAGCATCATTCCCTTACACCTCTCCTAGGTCCTTTTTGACCTACTTGTGACTTTTTGACCATAACTTGAGCATACAGGGGTATTTTTCCAATCTGAAAGAAGCACCAAAAAGCTATTTCTGAGACAACAACATTGGTGTAGGTATTTTTAGGTTTTGATTTAGTTTTATTGCTTGTTTTTTTAGTTGAAGTCCAAAGTTTTGTTTTTGACTCAAGCATGCATATCTTTTGCGTCACATGTCATTTTTTTGAAAACATTATATTTTTGGAAAGCTGGTTTTGTCATCTTTTTAGAAATGTCATCCTTTTCTTTAGATTTTGGCCCATGCTCTTTCTATCATGTTTTTGGCATTTTTGCTCTATGGTGGATATCTTGGGTTTTTTAGGTCCAAGGATCATTTTCCTAGGCTATACTTTCTTTTGTGTCAGTTTTTTCCTTATTCTCATCATTGTAGACATCATTTGTAAGCACTTTTATATATGCACTGAAATAAAGTGTCACTTTTGCATTTCAGGTTCATGAACGTTGTTTTTGAGTCAGTTGTACATGCACTATTTTTATAAAGCACCATGGGGGGTATTTGTTTATTGTTTTAGGCATTCTCCCTTTGTCAAGTGAGTGGCCCTTTCACAACATTAGCCCCATGCAGTGTCAGTGTGACCATGTCTTTATAGGTGTTTGTACCTCTTCCTCTCTCGTCATTCTTGGTTCATTTGCAAGAGACTTTGGCCCATCTTCTCAGTTGCCTATCATCTCACCCCGTCTACATTAAGGGGGGGTTATGTTATTATTCTAATGCATCTATGGTTTTATGGTTTGATAGTGTGAACTATGTATTTAGTGGTTGATCCTATATACACGGCAATTGCAGTGGCTGGCTACCTATGCATTTCGGTGAGATGGATCATCTACCATATAGACACGCTCAGTTCATGCCTTCTTCTTCCATGGAGGTTCTTCAAATTAGTAGTTTTCTTTCTAATGGTAGATTTTTTGGCTTCTTCATGCTTTAGTGATGCTCTTCATGATCACTCTTTGTTCTTGTTTTAGGGGACATTTCCCTAGTTGGAGGCTTCATCAGTTCTTCACTAGGTTCTTACCTCTTTTGGGGGGAGGGTTTTTCCCACGTGGTTTTCTCTCTTTCCCCATTTTCAAAGGTTGCATCTCTTTGCTTTGTACATGGGTACCTAACATGGCCTCATTGTTGAGACCCATCCTGCATTTTTGCATTTCTTAGTTTTGTGAGCTTAAGGCATTTCCCTAAGTTGCACTTAAGGGGGGGTGTTAGAGTAAATAATTAATTATTTATTATTTATTCTATTTACTTAAGCTTACTTAGGTAAATTCATTTCATTTATTAGTCGTAGTCTAGGAGTTAGTTATAAGTTGTTGACAATACGAGAGTTTGTTCTCTCCTAAGTCATACTTATCCTCTCACCTTGTTCGAAGACTTTCCACCTCATGTGGATGTATGCTTAGTTGTCACACTTATCTCCTAGTGTCTTCTAGCTTGTTTTAGGAGATTCCATGAGGTCTTTATAAGCACCCTCTCCCTCATTGTATCTATAACATCTCATCACCTATTGCATATTGTAAATACATATTTTCTTGTGCTTGCATACTTGTTGTCTCTCATGTCTATTTAGGGTTTTTCCCTAGCTCCACGCTCTTCTCTCCTTGGCTTCCCTTTGATAGGTTATTGCATGCAGGTGATCGTGGGCATCTTCGGAATTGGATTTCATCAACTCCATCATTTTACACTCACATGAATTATGGGGTATTGATCTCCTTTTAAAGGTTTCAAAGTCTTAGGGTTAGGTACGAATCTATAATGAGTATTCATTCTTTGTTTCCCACTCAAATCTTTACACTTTTCCTATTGGTTGCATGCTTTTTCCATTTTCCTCATTCGTTGCATGTTGATTACATAGGGAATGCAAAAGATTTGATCTTATCTTTTAGAACCTTTGAGATTCATCTTAAGTTGGCTCAAAAATGGTTTACATATGAGTTTGTGAAGACACAAACTCATATGTTAATTCTATGTTACTCAACACTTACTGATTGTTGATGCTTGGAACATATAGGAATTTTGTCTCGCTCAACTCCTATAATAACTCTATCTTGCTTGGCATCTATACTTTTCTTGGCACCTATAGTGACTAGGCATCACTTATCACTCGGCACTTGAATCTTGCTCGGCACCTAAAGTTCACTCGGCACCTGTTGAATTTTTGACTCGGCACCTAAAGTTCACTCAGCACCCGTTGAATTTTTGACTCGGCACATACTGTGGCTTGGCATCTATATCATACTTGACATCAACTTAAAAATTGGTTAAGTGTGTTTACACTAAATTTTCAAAACCAATCTGAGACCAACAATCTCCCCCTTTGACATGAGTGGCAAAAATACTTAACTAAACATTATGGATCTAGCCTTTATGAGTATAACATTATGGATCTTTTTCGGCATATGTGCAAAACTTCAAAAACTTGTTCAAAATTTTGTAGAAGACTATATACCTTAAAAACTTGTAACTCCCCCTAAGTTGATGTGTCATTTTTGTATCCTAAATTTCTTATGTTGGATTTTTCTCTTGCTACCTTATCATTCCTTTGCTTCTATTTCTGTCTGCTCTATTTCTACTCTATGTCTGCTCCCCCTTTCACACATCTCCTTGTAGTTTTTGTATCCTTTTGGCTTTATCACCTTATCTCTCCTCAAAAAAAAATTTATCTCCCCCTTTGGATATTCATTCTCTTTTGGGTCTCATTTATTATCTCCCCCAAATTATTGTATCTCCCCCTTTATCTACATAATGTATTATCTCCCCCTTTTTTGACACTTATGTCAAAGGGTCCTAAGAATGAATGGAATACTTAGCCAAAAATGTTTTATTTACCTCCATTACTATCTTCAGAGAAGCATCCCAATTGTCCAATGCTATTTCCAGTGCTTTGAGCTAGATGGTTGTCTCTACTACAAGATGTACTAGGCCTTCTAATGTACAAAGATTTGGATCTTTCTTCAAAATGTTCTCTGCATAGGCTACTTCTTTATGCAATACTTCCAAGTGTGGGGTTATTGCAGACTGGGTCTATATCAATTTTGCCTCAGTATTAGCCTTTTCTATTGTTAATACAACTAACTCCTTTTGAGTGTGAAGTGTTGTGGCAAAATGCTTCTCACTTTGAGTTGGATCCTTAGGTAGTTGTGTGCTTGATATCTTAAGGTTCCTCTCCAAGCTCAATATTCTCTTACTAGTCTCATGTGTGAAATATGAAGAATCACACAACTTGGAGTACAATGAGAATATGTTCTCAACTACTATTTTCACTTTCTTAACTTTCTTAGCTAGTTCAACCTGCGACAGTGCTATTTCACTAGATATTTTCTCATTGACTTTCATTTGAAATTTCTTTTCAGACCATTCTAATAATTTTACATTAGTATCAAGATCTTCATTTTTTACTTGGTCCACTATGTTGGATAGTTGCTCCATAATGGGCTTTGTTTCATCAAGTACTAGCAAGCTGAAAGCATCAAGGAATATGTCTTTGATTTCTACTAATGCTTTCCTTTGTCTATACTCATTTTTGAGTATCTCCTACTTTTTCTTCCTTTCCAGTGCCTCTTACACTTCATTGATCTGTGCTAATTTCATGGTCTTGTAGTCATAACTTGGTATGACTATCTCTTCATCAAGTGCAAGGTCTCCACAATGAAATACCCTTGCTACCTTGGTGGAGCATGAGCCTGGTGTTGATATTTGCAGTGGTACTATATCATTGGTTGGCTGCTTAGTAGGAGTCCCCATAATAGGCAAATTGACCAGTGTTTGTATTGCCTCTTGTTCTTTTTCCTTAGGAGTTTTATCCTCTTCCTTATCTTCTTCACTTCTACCTTGATCAATTATAGTGATTAGAGGAGGTTCACCTTGACTTTGTGTTGTAGGATTAGTGGTATCTTCCTGTCCTGTGTTTTCCTTAGCTTCCTCCTTGACAGTTACCATGATTTTTACTGTGGAATCAACCTTAGCAATTTTGTCTTATTATGCTTGCTCTTGTGGTTGACCATTTGTAACTATAGGAGTTTGTGAAGGTGGTTCTTGTGTATTCACCTTCTCCTTAGTTATTTCAGCTATAGCTTTTTGAAATTCTGCTACACTCACCAAAATAGGATTTGTACACAATTGTGATTGCAAAGTTGTTTAGTGAAGGATCTTTCTAAGATCCTCTACAGTCAATGAATTAATGTTTTGACTTGAGGTATCAGGAAAATCTGCAAATGTAGGTGCTACATGTGGATGACTAGTTGGTGGAATTTGTGTGTCTTGGACACTCTATTCTTGTTGTTGCTCCTCAATTGTTGCCTCATCACTTTTCTATGTCTTCTCCTCCACTGTAAATTATTCTTTCTCTTTCTCTCCTTCTTCCTCTTTTTCATTTTCCTCTTCCTCTTCACCATCATTTCTTCCCTCAAAGGGATCTTCTTGGCCTTCCTTGACTATTTTCAACCCATAAATACTTTCCACATTTGTGTCGACTTCTTTACAACATCCTTAATTTTATTCTATAGAATGCTTAAGGCTCTATATTTGGGTGCAAATTTGCTCCCATGTTTCTTGCTAGCCTTTCTTATTTGACCTTTTGTAAAGTCTGGCATTACATGGTCCAATTTTGACTCCCTTATTTCTTTCTCCATGTTTAGGCAATAATGCCATTTATTTTCAACAATGGAGCTTAGCTTCTTAGGCATAGAATTATCAAGTTCAAGTGGAGTAGTCTTGAACTTGGCCATCATAATGTAGATAGATTCTTCCACTATGTTCTGCTCTTCCCTTGAAAATTTATTAAAATCAATGGTCTTTAACTCAGTTAAATCTACATTATCCCTAATTTTTTCACAAACATGTTCAAGATCAAATTTGGTGGTGTGACTTAACACTCTAAATTTCTCATTATCAAATTATGTTCTCTCTTCATCTAACTTTAGGGGTGCAACATATTTTCTTCTCTTCTTCTCTGTTGGCCCTCCTTGTTGTGTAGCTTTCTACTTCTCTCGTTCCTTGGCCACTTTTTTTCTTTCCCTTGTGTCTACCCTTGTGGTAGGTTTGGTTGGGCTCAGCTTGGCTACTTTCTTCTTGCCTTTTGGCTATGTTGTGGGTTGTTTTTGTGCCTTCCTCTTCTTGGGTTTAGCCTTAGGTGCTTCTTGCTCATCACCTTCTTCTTCTTCCTCTACATCTGCACCCATTCCTTGGGTTAGTGCTAATGGATCTTCCCCTTGTTCATTATCATCATCATCAGCTTCTTCATCTTCTTCTTCCTTCTTTGCCTCAGCTTCCCCTTCTCCAAATTTAGCCTTTAGCTTCTTTACCAGTTTGTCCTTTTTCTTCAATGTAGAAGTTGTCTTTAACTCCATGTCTACTTTTGATCTTAACACATCATAAGTCCCAAAATGTGTTGCACTCTTGTCCACTTCTACTAATAATGTTGTTATAGTTGCAGATGCCTCATCAATGTTTATTTCATATCCAAGATATCTAAGCCATCGAACCCTTGGTATGGCTGCCTGAATGTAAGTATAATCAATATATACAAGAAAACATACATCATTTACATGTTGCTCAACCAATGAAATAGGTATCCTCAATCTCTATTTCATGGACTTCTTGAAATCTTCAAAATAGCTGGTCATAAGTGTTTCAGAATTAGCTCCCATTTGTCCAATGTATTCATTTACTTAAGCTACTATAGACCTGTTGGTTTTCTAGCTAACTTTTGCAAAGGATGGAAATTCATTCTATACATAGAAAAATATAAAAATCAAAATTGCACCAAATTTTCATTGGGCTCCCTTAGTTATCCTTATAGCTACTATATTTTCATTGATTTGTTGCAATTACAATTTTGCAAGATCATAAGTATGATCCTTTTTTATTAATTTGTAGCCAGCGTCCACTGCAATGCATGGCACACTGTTGGGTTTATTGGACTAATAGAACTTGTGTGAAATAACCCTAACAACAAAGTCAACAAGAGGGTCTTGAATGGTATCTATAGTCATTCTTCTCTTGTTCCATTTTTCTCCTATATTCTTCTCAATTGCTTCCTTAGAGTCACTTCTAAGGGTCTTGGGCTGATCTAGGGTTGGATACCTTGTTACCTTGTGGATAATCCTCTTTGATATTTTGATTGGGCCATCTTCCAACCATAAACTTCCATCATTAATTCTGCTTAATACTATTCTAATCCATTCGATTTTAAAGATAGTGGGGAACTCTAGGTCATGAGTCAAACCCTTCCTATCAATGATTTGATATTGTTCCTTTAAATCTCCATTTTCATACAACCTATCATATGCTTCTTTCATCTCCATGTCCCCAATAGCTCCAATCTTACAATTATAACACCTCCTAATGTCTTGGACCATAACTACCTTAGGAGGAATAACATATAGGGCTTCATCTGGGTTGTTTTTGTATGCAACTTCAAGGATTGGTCACAAATCAGGTTGTTTAACTTTGTTTGATACTAATTGCACTTCAAACAGCTCTTTCTCCTAAGGTTTCTTAGAATTAGAGACCATTTTTGCTTATCTAGGATTTAAACATGAAGAAATTTAAAATTGTGTAACTTGGCACTAGTGTAAATACCTTAAAATCGATGAAATTAAGTTGAATCTTTGTTGAAATCAGCTCAAATGTTGTATTCTCTACTTGGAATTCACTCTACTCTCTTCTTTGTATTTTCTCTTTGTTCACGATGAGGAAAAATGGTTCAAAATGCAATCATATACCCTTAGTTCATAGTATTTAATGCTTAGTGCATTTACAACTGTCCACTCGGCTTCTTAAGCATTTCTACATTACTCATCTTCTATTGTCTTTCAAACATTTAGCATCCACTGAACTATCCCTCACTCAGCTTCAACTAAAATTTCCTTTCGCTCGACTTCCACTACCACTCAGCTACAACTAATCATTCAAATTCTACTAACTTTTGTAATCAACTCAACATGTATGGGAATTTTACTCAGTATCTAAAGGAAACTTTTCTTACTCGACAATACTGGTGAAAACTTGAAGTTTTAACTTTGCATCTCTCTCCATGTTTATCTATCCTTCTTAGTACTTTCTTATCTTGGAACTGATGTATGATAAAGCTTTGTATATCAATCCCACATTCCTTCTTTTTCTTAGTTGGATGAAGTGTGACCACTTGACATTTTGGGTGAAGTGATCCCTTCACTAGATGTGTTACTTCCATCTTTCTTTATCCATGTCTTATTCATTTCTCCTTTGATGTGTTCAATATCAACCTTTCCTTTTCCTTTGTTGAACTCTAAGTTAGGTGCCTTTGACCTTGTTGGGAAATTTCTGTTGATATGACCAGTCTTCAAACAACTAAAACATGTGGTTTAGCTAAGCCATCTATTGTAGTTTCCACTAAAATGTGTTCTTATGAAATTTTTAGGGATGTGTCTATATTCCTAATAGTAGTGACAATTATACCTGGTGTTGTAGTCTCAATTATAGTGATGTCCATGATTATTTCCCCTTGCTGGCTGATTAGGTCTCCACATAGGCTTAGATCTGCACTCAACAGATCTATGTCCATACTTCTTGCAATTGTAGCAGTGACCTTCAAATCTTGGTGTTATGATAGTTCTAGTCCTTTAGTCATGTGCTTGATGTCCTTGCTTGTTGCACTTGTGATAGTGACCCATGTTTTTAGGTTTTCTATGCTGATGGGCATTCTTACTCTTGTACGCATTAGAGGTATGTCCTTTTTTACCACAAAAATGACAAGTAGGTTTAGTGTTCTTACCTTTTTCACTTCTTTCTTTTGCAGTCTTGGATGATTCTCCTTTTTTTGTGCTAGTGTATCCTAGTCATGAAGTATCATTGCTAGCTCCTGGTGATTTCAGTAGTTGTTCAAAGTACTTGATGGCCTCTTTAGGTTTGTTGAAGCTTTCTACAATTTCCTTCTCTCTTTTATAGTCATTTTGCAGTTGTTCATTTTACATGTTCAATGTAAAGATCTCTATGTCCTTAACATTCAGTTCATGATGTGCATTCATCATCTGACTTAGGGTATCTAGCTGCATGTTGGAAATTCTTGCAAGCTCAATTGACTTTTCTTCTAGTCTATTAGCAATGTTTCTCTTATCCTCTTCTAGCATAGTCTTATCTTCAATAGCTCTTTTCTTTTGTGAAGTCACTTCACAAAACATTATGGCTTGAGATTCTTGTTCAATCTTGAATATTTGGATCTCTTCTGCTTGAGCTCTATTCTTTTCCATCATATCTACTATTGTTGCATTGAACTCTTTGGAATCTCCATTTGCAAAAAATTTTGAGGTGTCAATCTCCTTATATTGTGTATCATTCTTAGCTATGGCAATCTCTCTTCTTCTCTTTAAGGATTTTCTTAGTTCTTCTCTTGCTTCTTCCAAAGTATGTAGAGTGAGTTGTATATAAATCACCTGGTTTTTCTATGACCTTCCCAAGTTTGTAGACTTCCATTTCCAGATCTTTTCTCTAAGTTGTAAGGCTCCTCCTTGTGAGAACTTGGCTCTGATACCAATTGCTAGAATTTATAAATGGGAAGATTTACTTCTGAGGATTGGGGGAGGGTGTGGGGGGGTGGGGGTGTGAATCAGAAGTAACTAACTTTAACCTCTTAAAACTTTTAGCTAAGATCATTCACATGCATCTAACATAACTAATGGACATGAAAAATAAAGACATGCATGATAATAGATAACACAAGGTTTTGGTCACCTAGAAACCCTCCAAAATGAGAAGGTAAAATTGGGGTGGGGATGACACCCACAAATTATCATTGTAGCAATATGTAACTATTTAAGGTTACAAAGTTTGACCACTTCCAATGGTCTGCACTATGAAAGGCCTACCTTGTTAAAGGCTTTACACCCTGTTAAAAGTGACCCGGTTAAAGGATTTACAAACACTCACTTGGAATGTTACCCTATTACAGAATTTAGTACCTTGTTGAAAGGCTTAAAACATGGTTGTTAAACCAACCTATCATCATAGGATTTTCATTCCTAATACAATGGCTAGAGAGTATTAGAATATATTGATCTGATGACTTGCAATCCTTGATTGCTGATTACAGATCCTTGTTTTGCTCAATCTAATTTGATCCTTCCCAATCTGATATGTCTTTGCTTGAAGTGTTGATGCTCTATTCTAATCAACTAAATTTTGCAATGCTACTCTTCCTTTTCTAAGTCTTTACACCCCTCTGAACTTTGCTAGCATTCTCGCATATAACTCTCTTACACTCACACAAATTATGGGGTATCAACCTCCTTTTAAAGGTTTCAAAGTCTTAGGGTTAGTTATGAATCTACGATGAGTATTAATCCTTCATTTCCCACTCAAATCTTTACACTTTTCCTATTGGTTGCATGATTTTTCCATTTTTCTCATTGGCTACATGTTGATTACATATGGAATGCAAAATATTTGATTTTATCTTTTAGATCCTTTGAGATTCATCTTAAGTCAGCTCAAAAAATGTTTAAATCTGAGTTTGTGAAGACACGAACTCAAATGTTGATTATGTGTTACTTGGCACTTACTGATTGTTGATGCTTGGCACATATAGGAATTATGTCTCACTCGACTCCTATATTAACTCTTTCTTACTCGACATCTATACTTTGCTCAACATCTATAGTGACTCAACATCACTAATCACTCAGCACTTGAATCTTGCTCGGCACTTGAAGTTCACTCAACACCTATTGAATTTTTGACTCGGCATATACTGTGGCTCGGCATCTGTATCATACTTGGCATCAACTTAGAAATTGGTTAACTGTTTTGACACTAAATTATCAAAACCAATCTAAGACCAACACTTATAGGCTACATAGATGAATCTAGCTGACATTTCATCAATTTTTAAACTTGCACATATAGAGTAGGCAATAATTCTACTCATAAATCTTACATCATCTTGCTTAATGGTTTTGATCACCATGGCCTTTCCATTACACACTACTTTGGTATAAATTTCAACTTTCTTCTTAACCATTTTCTCACCTATAGGTGCACTACCTTATTTGTTAAGACTGGTTACCTTGTTAATAAGGTCGGCAAAAATATCAATTATACTATCTTGCATCCATAGTTTCTCATCATGTATTCTGCTTAATATGATTTGAGTCCACTCATCTATGTCCAATTCATGTATAAATGATATTTGAACAGGTTTAGTTCCTTTAAGTGTTTAAATCTAGGTTTTATAGTCATATCATGGTTGAAAACTAATTCCATATCCTTGTTCATGTATTCAATCCCAATAGATTCAAATTTATTGTTAATATAACTTCTTACATCTTCTGAATATACTACATTGTTCAAAGTAATGGATAATGCTAAGTTAGGGTTTCCTTCTATAAAAAAAAAACTTTCAACTTAGGTCTATCCTTGTTCTCAACATTGTTTACTACTGACATATCCATGATTTTATTAACTATGAGCTTTTATTAAATAAATTATGTAGAAAAATGATAAAATACCTCTTTTTGGAAATTACCTTGACAAGTCACTTCTGAGTTCTTTTATGCTTCGGATGTATTCACAATGAAGTGAAAGTCAAGTCTATACTCCATTTATTCCATCAACTTGAAGTTGCATTAATTGTGTTATTTACAAACATGAAAAAGCTATCAATTACATTATGTAATCAAATATCTACTCAAGATCAACTATTCGTTCTTCAGATGCCACCCAAGGTTTACTATAGCCTCCTTTCATCATGACAATGTTCCACAAACTTTTCTTTACAAAATTCTCTATAAAAACATAGTCTTCATCTTCTGCTATAGAATTAATTTCTCTATAATACCAATAACTCTTAATTCCTTTGTAACTTGTTTAGATAAGCTCCAAATTACAAGTGAGCTTAGGTAGCATCTAAACTTATCTTGATACACCATTTCCCAACTTTGCAACCTCTAATTTGATCTCTGGATGAAGTTTTCATATTCAGGTGTTCTGAACAAGCTTAATTCAACTTAATTGAATAAAACTTGATCACTGACTTTGATCTTCCTATTTCATCATCTAACTTATCCCTTGAGATATCTGATCATTTTACAAATGCCTTGTTGAGTTCTTCACAAAGTTCATTGACTACATTCCTTTGTTCCTCATTGTCTTTGTTAGTTCCAAGGTTCCTTTCAAGATTCCTTCTGTCATTTCCTACATTTCTTCCATCATTCCTCTTGTTTCCAAAGTTTCTTCCATTTTTTCCTTTATCTCTAAAGTTTCTATCCATTCTACAATACTTTGTTGTACGTCTAAATTTGTTGCATAACTAACATACTAGTGTTTTGCTTCTAGGATTCTGTTGATCATTAGGTGCATGAAAATTATGAGCTATGTGTCCAAATTTGTTACACTTATAACACATGATCCATCTTCTATTTTCATAAGGTCTTTCTTCTCTCAATGTTCTTTCATTATATCTTCTTCTATCTACATGGTTAGTATTTCTAGACATTCTACTATTTCTTCTATCATTATTATATTTAGGTTTCCTACAATCAATTTTTTTATGACCCATACCATGACAATTATGACAATAAAAATCCTTAACATGATTAAATGACTTATTTGTACAATCTCTTTTCATATGACCTATTTCATTACGTAAAAAACACTTACCTCTAAATTGATATCTAGTTTCCTTAGGAGATTCCACTTGCTTTGGTTCATCCAAAATTTCAAATTCGTTGTCTTGTCCAACTTCTTTAGGTTTATCAAAAGATTTACTAGATTCAATCTTATCATTAGATTTACCCTTTTCTTTTAGATTTGATCTACTCTCAAGTTTCTATGCAGACATGTTAAATAGATAACCAAGACTAGTCTTATTATAAGTAGGTCTCTATATTGATATTGAATCATCAAGATTTTCTTTACTAGAATAAAGCTTCTCAAGTTGTTGCTTGCACTGAGTTAATTCACCTTTTACAATATTATTTTATTTATGAAGTTTTTCATGATCTTTTTTCAATGTTTCAAATTCAAATGTCTTCTTTGCCAGACTTGTTCTCATATCTACATTTTTAGTCTTGAAATCAGACTCAACTTTTCCAGGATCATTTCTCAAAGTCAACTTCAAATTTGTAATTTTCAATTCGTTCTTCAAAATCCTTTATTCTATCTTTAGCTACGAATAATCATCATCACTAGTTTTAGATTCAGTAGATTTAGGTTTGGATTTGATATGTTCAATCTTTTCCTTCAATTGTCTAATGTATACTTTGGAGTCTTCATATTTGTCTTTCAACTTATCTCTTTCTTCAATAAGGAGATCAATTTGTTCAAGTGCCTCTTCAAGGTTCTTCATCAACTATTCCATATCCATCAGGATCTTACTCAAGCTATTAAGCCACTTCAGAGTAACTATGCTCTGATACCAATTGTTAGAAATGGGGATTATTGAGAGGGGGGTGAATTAGTAATCTACAAACCTTAGTCACCAACTAGATATTATTTCTTACTTTAAACCATTCATAAAAAATTAATAAAGTAATGCTGATCAATAATAGTAACCATGCACAAATATAACTCATAACACCATTTTTTTTAACTAGGGAAACCCTAGCCAAGGCAAAACCCTGGTGGGGATGATACCCACTAGATCATAATATACTAATATATAAGTTCCTTGTTAAAGGATGGACCCTATTAGGATTCAATGAGAAAATTTAGTATAGAGAGTCCCTATTAGAGGACTTTGAATCCCATTTAGGAGATTCCAACCCTGTTTGGAGTTGTGGTACAGTAGATTCAAGATGAGCCCACTGCCCAAACATGCACTTCCAATTACAAAAAGAGCTCACTTCCTAAACAAGTAATCAGACTTTTGGAATATATATTCTTTCTTAGTTTGATCTTGGATCATAAAATAGCTTCACAAACTTCGCATATATCACTTTCACAAAAGTTCACATAGAATTTTTCAACATAACTTCTTCAAGATGGGGCACTTGAATTATCTAGATGTCCTTTTCATAAATACCATGCTTTTACACCAATTTTTGCTAGGTTAGCTAAGACCACAATATTCTTTTCCAACTTAGAGTAAGCATCTAGGATGTCGGCCCTAATTGGATAAGTAATTAACAAAATAATCCTTTCCTTCAATTCTACTATCTTATTTCATTGTTAAAATACGAATATCTTTGTTTTGTATAGTTTGTACTGACTTCTAAAGTTATACATGCCATCATCAACATGTATACAATCTCCATCTAACTTTGGTAGTCATAATATGACATGAGCAACAAGTTATAAACAAAATAATACATTGTTGTATACAAAATTCATACTTAAATAATTTTTTGATTACCAAAAGCTAAGTATCTTTATTTTTTAGGTTTCCTATGAGCATGTACATCATTTGTTGCCATAAATGACAACAATTTCATATCTCCATTAGCCTATTGTCAATAGCTGACTGGTTTCAACATCTTCTAGTGGGATGTATCATGGCTCGGGATGACATGCAAAATCAATTTGAAGCACACTACAAAAGCATAGAAGATGAACACATTGTTGAATTTTTTAGCATGAATGTTGATTCTATGAGAAAACATCATAGAACAAGTTTTATGACTTTGTTTGTCATTGATGACAACATAGTAAGACTAACAGAGTAGAAAACTAAGATTTATGTATTGAGGACATCACATTGTGTATCTACCCATGCGCAGTTAATAGCATATACTATAGCATGTATTTGACACATGGTCAAGTGTGCAAAAACTAAATAGAAAGCATACGAAAGATATGAATGATTTACAGAGAATCACAGGGAAACAAAGCATTGGGAAAATAATCTCTGTTGTATGATATATATAACACATTGTGTTTGGAATGAAGGGTTGCGCAGTTAACTAGAGGAAGTACCCTAAAAAATGATGATGTCAGCAAGTGCATAGGTACAAAAGTCACACAAGTGGAAGTTTGGGAACAATTGTGAGTCGACAGCATTAATTAAATGTATATTTCATTTAAATTAATTATGGAGCCGACTCAAATGAATGTTAAGTGTATGGAGCTGACTCAAAAGATTAATAATTGAGTATGGTATAAAGGAAAGATGTTTTCCAAGTTCTAGAGACCATCATTATGATTAAGAAGCAGAGAAGACTTGTGAATTGTGAAGTAGAAGAGTAGAGTAATCTGTTAATGCATATAAGTGACCTTAAGAGTTATTGATTAGTTCCAAATATTTTTGCATGCTATGAAGGTGAAGAAGTCCGATGTACAAGATAGAGGAAGAGAAAATAGATTGTTTCACATATATTATTTTGAAAGGAATAGTACTGAGATCAATTGGATAGTGGGTTTGTTGATCTGATCCTGAAGCTATTTGGACAATGGGTTCAGCTACCTTCTACAACTCCTAACAAGGTTAGAATCTCCTAATAGGGATTCAAAGTCTTCTAATAGGGACTCTTTGTACTAATTATTGTAATAGACTCCTAACAGGGTCTATCCTCTAACAAGGAATATTTAGATTAGTACATTATTATGTGGGTATCATTCCCATCGAGGTTTTCCCTCTAATCAAGGGTTTCCCTAGTCAGCATATCTAGTGTATGTGTGTATGCACATTTCTTTATGATTGATATTTACTTTGGTTGATAAAGTAAGAATTGTTTAAGATTGACACTTCACCCCCCCCCCCCGCCCCCCTCTCAATTATATTGGTGAACTATTACTTTTAAAAATTGGTATCAGAGCAATCAGGTCCTTGAAAGAAAGTTTAACAACTTTAGGATATCCATGGTGAATATCTTCAGAAAGAAAAGTCCTAGATTTGATGGCACAAACTATGACATCTAGAAGGATAAAATGAAGACTCATCTCTTGTGTATGGGTCTAGGATGTTGGCTTGTGACCAAGACATCCAAAAACATTACAAAAGGAGACAATCCTGAAACCTACACTGAAGAATAGAGAGAAGTGTTTATGTGCAACATAAGGGCAAGAGAAGCAATATTGTTAGCATTACCTAAAAGTGAGTACAGTCAGGTAAAACTACTTAAAACATCTCATGAAATTTGGAAAACTTTAGAGGCTAATTATGAAGGTGATACACATGCAAAAAGAATTAGATTGCAAAATTTATATTTCACATTTCAAGATGCTAGAATGATGGAAGATGAATCTGTGAGAAGCTATGTTGGGAGAATATATGAGATTGTTGCAGGAATCACATGTCTTGATGGAAAGAAATTTGATGATGAAGTGATATGGAAGATCTTGAAAATTTTGACACCACCTTTCAAGTCAGTAGCACAAATGATTCAACTGATGATACCTTGTACTACTAATTTCACCAAAGAGACATTGCTTAGTAGATTGGAAGATGCATAATTTGATCTAAAATAGTCTGGAGAATTGGCAAAAATTGAGATAGCATTCAGTGTATTAAACATCAAACCTAGTTTAGCAAGGAGCATAAAAACATAAGGAGACATTGTTAGCAGCAACAAATCCATTGAAGAAAAGATCCAAGAAGGAGTGGCTCTTCTTGTGGAAAGAGAAAAAGATGGTAAGAATATCTTTAAATGTTAGACTTGTAATGAATATGGTCATTATGCATCTAATTGTCCTAAAAGAGAAAAGAAGTTTAAGGGTAGATTCAAGTCTAGAAGATCTAGAAATTGTTTATATGCTAATGAAGCAGAAGATGAAGAAGAATCTGATCAAAGAAAAAGTAAAGATGAATTAGGATTTGTAGCTATAAAAGAGGATGATCTTGTCAGAGAAATAAAAGAAGGAAATGTATTGATTTCACAAGTTGAAAAGAAAGATTGAATGATTGATAGTGGTTGTTCACATTACATGACTGGTGATATGAGAAATGGAGGAATTGTCAGAGTAGGGAATAATAAAGCCTATCATATTATAGGAATTGGATCTATAACACTTGATGGAAAAACATATTCTGATGATGTTAATTTTGTTGATGGACTTAAGAATAACTTGTTGAGTGTTGGATAGCTTATGGACAAAGGCTATCAACTATAGTTTGGTAATGATACATGCATTATCAAGAACAAAGAAGGGAAACTACTTGGTACTAGCACAAAAACCAAAGGTAACGTATTTTAGTTAAACACCACTGAAATAACATGTTTAGTAGGAAAGATTGACAATAGTTGGTTATGGCACGGAATATTTTGTCACATTAACTTTGATAATATTGTGAAGACCAGTAATACACTTGTTATGAGAGATTTGCCCAAAATCTCTAAGCCCACTGACACTATTTGTAAAGAATGTATTTTGGCTAAGTAGAAAAGAGTCTTATTTCCTAGCAAGAAGTTTTGTACTACACAAAAATTGGAATTGGTACATATAGATCTAAATGGTCCTACAAGAACAAGAGGATTATATGGAGAAAGGTACTTTATGATTTTTGTTGATGATTACACTAGAATGATGTGGGTAGCTTTTATTAAAGAAAAATTAGAAGCATTTGAGAAATTTTGGATATTTAAGAACAAGGTTGAAAATGAATTTGGAGTTAAGATCAAAAGCTTAAGATCAGACAGAGGAGGAGAATTCACCTCTAGATAATTCAATATCTATTGTGAAGAACATGGCATCAAGAGACAAATATCCTCACCCCATAATCTTGAGCAGAATGGGATTTCTGAAAGAAGAAACAAATCAATTATTGAAGTAGCAAGAGCTATGTTATTTGAGAATGATGTACCAAAGACCTTTTGGAGAGAAGCAGTCAATACAATAGTATACACACTAAACAAAGTGCAAATTAGGAAAGCTATGGACAAAACACCCTATAAATTATGGTTGGGTCACTCACCATCAATCAAGTACTTCAGGATATTTGAAATCAAATGTTACATCAGAAGAGATGATCATATTGGAAAATTTGATCCAAGGAGCGATGAAGGTATGTTTCTTGGTTATTCATTGAAATGTAAAGCTTACAGATGTTTCAACTATAGAACAAAAACTATAGTAGAGTGTGCAAATGTTAAAATTGATGAAAAGTTTGGTACCAAGGAAAAGATAATGGACTATAACTCTGATGGAGATGATTATTCTAGAATGGCTAACAAAATTAATGAGTTATTTTTCAAGATTAACAATGACTTGAAGAATAATGTGAAAATTGAAGATGTGAGAGAAGAATAGAGTGCAGTACTAGAAATAAGAATTGAAGTAGTAACTCTTACTCCAAATAGGAACTTGATAAGAAATTTTTATGCAGATTAGATAATAGAGAGTAAAGAAAAAGGACTGATGACAAGGAGCAAAATTAATGAAGAACTATGTCTAATATCTCAAGTAGAACAAAGAAGCACAGATGAAGCAATCAAAGATGATCACTAGATAAAAGCAATAGAGGAAGAACACTAGCAGATAATCAAGAATGACACATGGGAATTGGTTCCTAGACCCAAGGACAAAAATGTGATTGGTACAAAATGGGTATTTAGAAATAAAATGAATGAACAAGGAGAAGTAATAAGAAACAAGGAAAGACTTGTATGCAAAGGTTACTCTCAACAAGAAGGAATTGATTATGAAGAGACATATGCACCTGTAGCAAGAATGGAAGCAGTCAAAATGTTCCTAGCATATGTAGTAAACAAGAATTTTAAGGTATATTAGATGGATGTTAAGTCAGCATACTTAAATGGAGAACTTGAAGAAGAAGTTTACATTGAGAAACCAGAGGGTTTTCCTTTAACAGAAGAAAAGGATATGGTTTGTAGACCAGACAAAGCATTGTATGGGTTAAAACAAGCACCAAGAACCTGGTATGCAAGGTTGGAAAAATACTTAGCAAAGCTTGGATTTACTAAAACAACAACAGATGGTAACTTGTACTTGAAGAAAATAGAAGATGGTTTACTAATAATCATTGTATTTGTCGATAACATCATTTTTTGTGGCAATGATGAAGCCAGTAACAAATTCTCAGAAGATATGAAGAATGAGTTTGAAATGAGCATGATAGGTGAAATGAAATTTTTCTTGGGATTGTAGATTATTCAGAACAAAGAAGGTACCTTTATTTCTCAAACCAAGTATTTAAAATATTTACTAAAAATATTTGGTTTAGAAAGTTGTAAACCTATTAGAACTCCTATGGTAACTAGTCATAAATTATCTAGCAAAGATGAGACACCTATTGTCGAACAAAAGAAGTACGGATGTATGATTGGAGGATTGCAGTATCTGACTCATAGCAGACCAGATATAGCTAATGCAGTTGGAATTTTGGCAAGATTCCAAGCTGATCCTAAGGAATATCACTATGTAGTAGTGAAAAGAATATTTAGATATCTAAAAGGAACATCAGATTATGGTATTTGGTATGATAGAAATAGTGATTTTACTCTTTGCACTTATACAGATGTTGATTGGGTAGGAGACATGGATGAAAGTAAAAGCACTAGTGGAGTAGCATTTTGCCTTGGAGGAAGATTAGTTTCTTGGCTCAGCAAGAAGCAAGATTGTACCTCACAAAGTATTGCAGAGGTAGAGTATGTTGCAATAGCAAACAACTGTAATCAAGTCATATGGATGAAGCAGATGATGAAGGATATTGGAATCACATTCATAGAACCTGTTATCATTTACTATGATAACACAAGTATAGTCAACATGTCTAAGAATCCTATTTTGCATTTTAAGACTAAGCACATTACTATAAAATATCATGCACTGAAAGAAAAAGTTGTACAGAAAGAAATCAGATTGGAATACATCAGCACTAAGGAAAAAATTGTAAACATTTTCACAAATTCCTTACCAAAGGATACATTTGATTACCTGAGAGGTATCCTTGGGGTTATGCCATTACCTAGCTCAGAGTAAAAGATGCAACAGTGCATCAATCTAGGGTACATAGCACCATTGTTAGACCGGACTGAATGTTGATGCTTCCTCAATGGGGGAGTATTTGTAATGAATAGAGTCAATTAAGGACTCTTGGTAATAGGTAATTAGTATACAACAGTATCTTTAGATACTTGTTTTGTTTATAAAATTATATACAAAGATTGTAAACCAATAGACTGGCTTGTGGTCATGCTAATAGGTTGTTATATGTTCAATTTTTGTACTACCTTTGATATTGATGTCAATGGGGGAGAGAGAGTGATATGAAAAACATTAGAATGGGAGAGAGAGTGATATGAGAAAATATTACATTAGAAAAGGAGAGAAAGTAATATGAAAAAAGAGAACTTGCATTATGGGGGAGTAGTGTTGAAAGGACTTACATGAAGCAAGATTTGATTGATAAAGAAAACTCATTGGTATTCTTGGAACTAGATGTTTTTCATCTATGTTGCCATCAATCCTAAAGGGGGATATTGTTAGCATGAATGTTGATTCTATGAGAAAACATCATAGAACAAGTGTTATGACTTTTTTTGTCATTGATGACAACATAGTAAGACTAACAGAGTAGCAGACTAAGATTTATGTATTGAGGACATCACATTGCATATCTACCCATGTGCAATTAATAGCATATACTACAGCATGTATTTGACACATAGTCAAGTGCGCAGAACCTAAATCAATAGCATATGGAAGATATTAATGATTTATAGAGAACCACAAGGAAACAGAGCATTGGGAAAATAGTCTCTGTTGTATGATCAATATAACACATTGTTTGGAATGAAGGGTTGTGCAATTAACTAGAGGAAGTACCCTGACAACTGATGATATTATCTAGTGTGTAGGTATAGAAGTCACATGAGTGGAATTTTAGGAACAACTATGAGCCAACAACGTTAATTAAATGTGCATTTCATTTAATTAATTATGGAGCCGACTCAAATGAATGTTAAGTGTATGGAGCTGACTCAAAATATTAATAATTGAGTATAGTATAAAGGAATGACATGTTTTGAGTTCTAGATACCATCATTGTGATTGAGAAGTAGAGAAGACTTGCGAATTGTAAAGTAGAAGAGCAAAGTAATCTGCTAATGCATGTAAGTGACCTTAAGGGTTACTGATGAGTTCCAGATCTATTTGCATGATCTAAAGTGAAGAATTCTAACATATTGGATAGAGGAAGATAAAAGATATTGTTTTACATCTATTATTCTAAAAGGAATAGTACTGAGATCAATTGGACAGTGGGTTTGTTGATCTAATCCTGAATGTATTTGGACAGTGCATTCAACTGCCTTCTACAACTCCTAACATGGTTGGAATCTCCTAATAGGGATTCAAAGTCTCCTAATGGGGACTCTTTGTAGTAAGTATTGTAAAAAACTCCTAATAGGGTCTATCCTCTAACAAG
Source organism: Cupressus sempervirens (assembly GCA_028749045.1). Taxonomy (NCBI): domain Eukaryota; kingdom Viridiplantae; phylum Streptophyta; class Pinopsida; order Cupressales; family Cupressaceae; genus Cupressus; species Cupressus sempervirens. The sequence continues at coordinate 901,280,498 of CM053789.1, forward strand.
GAATATTCAAATTAGTACATTATTCTGTGGGCATCATTCCCATCGAGGTTTTCCCTCTGATCAAGTGTTTCCCTAGTCAACATATCTAGTGTATGTGTGTATGCACATTTCTTTATGATTTCTATTTACTTTGGTTGATAAAGTAAGCATTGTTTAAGATTGATACATAACTAATTCACCCACCCCTCTCTACGTTATATTGGTGAACTATTACTTCTAATAGAATCAACTCACCCAAATAAAGAAGGAGCCAATGTTCCTATGAGAGGCTTTATCACAAAATTCAACAAGTTGGTAAATTGGATTCCTATTGTGAGTAGACCAATAATAGATAATCAAAAAATGTTTTCTATTAGCTTCATTCCCCCTTACATTATTTTTCATATCAAACAAGCACATGTAGCTAATCTCCAAGTTGCTTAGACCCTAGAAATAGAGTTGGAACATGATCTCATAGAAGCTAGAAAATGGAAAAGAGAGATTCAAAGTGGAGTTTTGACAAGCTCTGTCACTAGTACAGCTAACAAAACTAAAGAAATGCTTCAATGTTATCAAATGAGATGATTGCCATGAAAAGGAAAATGGGGAAATTGTTCCCTCCTTTCAGCAACCTTATCAAGACATTTCCTAAAGGAAACGTGAAGGCAAACCATTACAATTACCATCTACTTGGAAAAAGCTTGCTATTGAGGTACCTTCCAAGAAGCAAAACATGTGTATATTTCACCTAAGAGTAAATCAAGATGGTGATTCTTTCCCAGAGATGAATAGATACAAGCAACTAACTACTAGTAATGAGCTAATAGTCGACTATCCTGAAAGTGAAGATGATTATTCTCCCCTTGGCAACTCTGGAATATTTTTCTTGGAGTATGAATCAAATTCAGAGGTTGGAGCTAACTACTTTTATACCTTGGATGGAATATAGATGACCATGGCAACAAGAATTTAGAGAGAGAACTTGGTGAACTTTGTTCCTACCCAAAACACATCCATTGGCCCTTCACCAGCTACAACTGGAGCATCCACTTCCTCTTTCTGGAGGAAAGAGAAGACAAGATTCAAATCAAATGGTAAGCCTCATTCCTCAATTAATATAATAGAATACTATAAATATGCTCATATCTAGGTGTCTCCTCTTGATCATTTAAAAACCCAGCCCACTAAACTGCAAAAGCTAGTAGACTATTGTAAAGGTGATGTTAATTCTAAAGCTCAACCTAATGTCAATTCTACCATTAACAATGACCAAACCCAATTGAATAGTGGTCCACTAACTGATGAAGATTTTTTTTTACCTTTTCTCTTTAAAGAAGAAGTGTGAGCCTTGTCTACCTTCTCTGGTCAGAAACCTAATCCATTTTACCTGTCCTTATACGTAAATGATCATAAGCTTGGTAACTACATAATTAATTTTAGAGCCTCTAATAATGTGATGCCCACTTATGTAGCTTGTGCTCTAGGCTTGGTCCTAACCAAGACATTTGGACATTGCTAATCCATGGATGCAAAACAGGTCCCCCTTTTAGGACCAGTGAAAGATGCATAAGTAGCATTAGCCATGCACTGTGCAAAAAGATTTAAGTTGACCATCCTAGTAGCTTATATCCCAACTAGCTATGGCATGCTTTTGAGTAGAATCTTTTGCAAGGATATGGGAGGGGAAATTAAGATGGATTGGTCTCATGCCATAATTCCTAGGGGAAATAAGAAGATCAAGTTAGAACCAAAAGAGAAGGCCAAATTCACAATCTTGAAGTATGATGATCATAAGGCACAAATCCTATACCAAGAAATGGAATTTGGAAATTACATGATTTTCTTTGACTTTAATCAAATGTCAAAAGAACAATTAAAACATCTTACTGGCCAAGAGATTCGGACCTTGCAGTTTGATGGCATTTGTGCTACTATTGGGTTTAGAGTTGGCATAGTGCTTGTTTCCCTAAATGGAGATGTGACATAGCTTGCATACAAATTGAAATTCAAGAACACCAACAATACAATAGAGTATGAAGCATTATTGTTAGGTATCACTGTTGTGAAGTAGAAAGGGGTGAAAGTCCTAAGAACCCAAGGAGATGTAGAGCTTATAGCGAAGCAAGTCCAAGCTCAGTAAACTATCAAGAATGAAAGATTTTAAAATTATAAAAATAAGGTTTGGGATGAGATTGAAGACCTGGAAGCCTTCTCAATACAAGTTTTTCTAAGAAAGAAAAATGCAAGGGCAGGTTTCTTATATGTCTCATCCTCGCTTCCACTTCCACATCCAAATTTCATAGATAATTAGTATAGAGTTGAATTCCTATTCAAACCCAATATTCCTGATAATGTTGAAACATGGCAAGTCTTCAACAATGATAAGAAGATCTAGTCTTTCCTGGAAGGGTCTGAGCCTTTCAATGATTAGTACTTTGAAGGAAGTGAGAATACCTATAGAGATTTCTCCCCTAACAGCAAGAAAGAGTTGGAGCTTGGAGATGAGCAACTCAAAGGTAATAAGATTCCTAGACACGTCATTTCCCTTGAAAATTTGTTTGATAGGCATGATGCATTTATCAGAAGGGAAAGGGGTAGGAAAGGTGGAACTTCTAGAGAATTTGAAGGGATGAACATTGGCATAGAATATAAACCTAAAATTGTTAATATTGATAGCAGCTGCTCAAATGAAGAAAGAAATAGGACTAAGAGATTGATATTTGAGTACCAAGACATATTTTCTTGTGGATATGAAGACCTAAAGAGCTTTAGAAATGGTGAATTCAAGCACAAAATCCCCCTCAAGCCTGAAGCCACTTCCTTTAGACAAAAGTAGTATAATTATAACCCTATGGTCTCAGATGCCATTTTTAGAGAAGTTCACAAGATGCTAGAAGTAAGAATCGTATACCCCATACACCATTCCACTTGGATAGACAATATTATCCCTGTCCAAAAAAAGAATGGGGAGATTAGAATTTGTGTGGATTTCAGGAATCAAAATCAGGCATCTTTGAAGGATAACTACACCTTGCCCAACATAGATCATCTACTACAAATAGTGGTTGTCTTGGAGATGATGTCCATGTTAGATGGATTTTTGGGTTTCAACCAAATAGAGGTAGACTCGAAAGATTAGTTTAAGATAGTGTTCACCACCCTGTGGGAAATGTTTTCTTATAATAGAATGTCCTTTGGGATCATTAATGTTGAAGCCACCTTTCAAAGGGCCATGAACTCCTCCTTTACTGATCTCAAGGTTAAGATCATCGTCATATACTTAGACAATTTGATAGTCTTCTCCAAGAAAAGAGAAAATTGCCTAAGGGACCTAGAGAAAGTGGTAAGAAGATGTAGGGAGCATGAGATTTCACTTAATCCCAAGAATTTTTTCTTCTATGTTACTGAAGTTAGATTACTTGGCCATATAGTCTTCCAAGAGAGCATCAAGATTGACCCTAAGCATGTTAGAGACATCCAGCAATTGAATTTTTTGTCAAGTAAATTTGGAGTCAAGTCATTCTTTGGGCAGGTGAACTTTTCGAGATGCTTCATCCCTAATTTTTTGAAATCATAAAATACATACTTGGCATGATTAAGGGTAGACAAAGCTTCAAATGGAATGACTCTGGGAGAAAATATTTCGATCAAATCAAGTATGTCATAGCTAGAGCTCATGTACCAGTACACCTGGATTACACTGAGGAATTAATATTATATTGTTATACCCCAGGCCACATTCTATACACAATACACATTCTAGAAAATAAGGAAGGCATCCAAGCACCAATTTCTTTCATGAGTAATCCTCTCGAGGAGCATGAGTTAAGATATTCCCAGATGGAAAACAATGCCTATGCAGTAGTAAGAGTGCTAGGGAATTTTAGGTTTTATGTTTTATACTCTCATTCTATTGTATGTGTACCCAATTTAACTATCAAGAGCATATTAACCTAGCAAGAAATAGGATGTAACACTAGAGATACATGGATAGAAAAATTCTAAGAGTACAATATCGAGTTGAAGCCAAAAAAAATAATGCAAGGAAATGTCTTGTACAAGGTGATTGCAAAATATTAGAACTCAAGTCAAGAAGAGGAATCCTCCAAAGCACTAATGGTTAGTCTCCAAGACCCTTGGTTCTTGAATATTGCCTATTTTCTTGTTTACAGAGATTTCCCTGATGGGTTGTCATATAAGAAAAAAAGAGACCTTAGTATTAAGTCAACTAAGTATGTCATTTATGATGACAAACCATACAAGAGAGCAATAGATGGAACCTTCTTAAGATGTGTGGATAATCCCCAATAAGAAAGATTGCTTAATACTTTCTAGAGTGAGGCATGTGGTGGACATTTCTCATCCACAATTACAGCATACAATATTTTGGGGAAATGCTACTACTAGCCTGGCATGTTCAAGGATGCTTATAAGTGGGTAGCCAAATGTAATAAATATAGAATGTTTTTTAGCAAGCCTCAACTAGTTCGCCTAGCCCTCAAGCCAGTTGTAATAGAAGGCCCCTTTTAGTAGTAGGGAATTGACTTTATAGGACTGATCAATCCTCATTCTTTTATTGGTCACTTGTACATCATCACTGATATAGACTATTTCACCAAATGGGTGGAATCCAAGCCTACCAAGAAAACTACTTCTGAAGTCATCTGTGAGTTCATCAAAGAGAACACCTTGGTAAGATTTGGGGTACCATTAAAGCTTGTCATGGATAATGCTACTTACTTTTCTTCTATGGAGATTATAGAGTTCTACTACAACAATATCATACACCTCAATCATTCATCAAATTACTTCCCTCAAGGGAATGGTCAAGTAGAATCAAGTAATAAAAACTTGATTAATATCATGAAGAAATTGGTTTCTAAGAATCAAAAGGATTGACACAAAATATTGCATGAATCTCTCTAGGCAGATAGCCAAAGAAGGCTATTAGAATTTCTCCACTTGAGCTGGTATATGACGTTGAAGCTTTTCTTCCACTCCCATTAGAATTATCCATCCATAAACTACAACAAGTGACTAAGGATCCAATATTCCAAAATAGTTTGGAGAAGCGCATCATGTACCTAACTAAGCTGGAAGAAGAGCATGAGAGATAGGTTGATCACATTACTGAGCATCAGAAGTGCATAAAAGCACTCTTTGATAAGAATTCTAGACTAAGGAAATTCATGGAGGGTGATTTGGTCATGTTGTGGGATAAAAATCATAAACCCAAGGGTATGCACCATAAGTTCGACTCCTTTTGGAAAGGCCCTTTCAAGATTATGCAAGTAAACTAGAAGAATTCTTTCATTATGGCCTATCCCACTAGATAAATTCTACCATTATCCTATAATGGTTAGGATCTAAAGCTTTATCAAGTCCATAATTGAAAGTAGGTAACACCTATAGTTAGTGTTAGTTTAGGTAGGTTTGGTTTTGCGTCTTTCCTCCATTTGTTGTCCCCCTTTCCTAGGTTAGTTTTATTTTTTGTTCTATGTGTAGTTTAGTTTTTCCCACTGTAGTTTTTTGTTCTGGCTATATGAAACCAAATATTTTGGGCCCCTTCTTAGAAATTTTCAATGCCTAAGTCCATAGTCAGAGCCAGTTGTTGCCAAATTTTACTTCTTCACTTGTCAACTTAAAGTGATTGGTAATTAATGAGTTTATGTCTAAAGTGGATATATAGGTTTCCTTTAGGTTACTAACTTCTCATCATTCTTGAGTATCTCACTTTCTATATTTTCCTTGTCTCCATGCATTACCTTTACCTATCCTTCCATGTAAGTTGTCTATTTTTCTAATGTGTTTAGGGTCTAGGTGATTTAGGTATGTTTGGAATGTGTTTTCTCATTTTCAAGATGAGAACTAAGTTTTCTTTGTTTTAATGTCTTCTATATTGCCCCAGCATTCTATTTCCTACAAATTCTAACTAATTGAGCTAGTTTTCCACTTTGGTGAACTTTATCAAGCATGTTCCCAAAGAGTGGAGCCATGCTAATAATTAACAAGTTATGAAACTAATTATATCATGATGGAGAGACCCAAAAAGTTGCAAATTAAAGCCAAGAAGAATTCCATTCAAGTTGCAAAGGTAAAGGTCCACTTTTGTAAGGAAGAGTGGGTTTGTGGGTTTTCAGCTACGCACTAATGGAAGTGAAGCTAATTTGTTCTACTTATGAAGATAATATGACTTTTGGAAAATCCAAGTCTTTATATAGAAGCAAGGTGAGCACAATGTTAAATGAAATATTTTGAGCTCATAATTAGTGATGCATGTTTGAGATCTAACCTTATAGCTCGTAGATCAAGATTAACGGGTAAAGTGTTGTTGATTTTTCTTCATTCCAAAAAATGTTACTCAGAGAGGGGTTTTCCATCTCCAGGTAATTAAAAAGGACACTTCCCTGAAGTATTTGAAAATAGAAAGTCAAGCTACTTTAAAGTGTGAATATTCTTCAAAAATGCTCCAAAAGTACTTCCAAAAAAGTCAATAGTGAAGATGTGACCCCAACATAAAGAAAAGCAAGTATTAAATGCTTAGGGCAGAAAGTAAAAGAATGAAGTGTGCAATCTATTAAGGGATCATTCCCCATACTGCATTTTTGAATCAAAGGAAAATTGGGCTTGCATAAAAATTTGATTTTCTCTCTCTCCCCCATATGTGTTAAGTTATCAAATATATCTACACTCTAGATTCTAAAGGGAAATAAGGCACTTTCTGTGAAACTAAAGCACTTGTTCGGGTAAGTGACTTTTAGTAATAAGATTTCACTTTAAGTCAAGTGAAATGGCTTCCTAGGTTATGAGCTTTTGTGTGCAAGAAAAAAGTTTAAATAGCCATTGATTGTGAAATTTAATACAAATCTTGTCATTATAATATTGGTTGAACTTAATTTTTTTCATGTGGTGCCAACATTTAGATTCCTATATCTATTTCATTGGAATTTCTTAAAATTTGTTTCCCCGAGTATTTTAAAATGGTTATTTATTGAGAAATGTATCATGTGCAATCATAAAAAATAATAATCAAAGCTATGAGTTATGATAAGTTAATAGGCCTGGAGAGTGAATTGAAGGATTTAACAAACATGCCATTCAAATTTTATGATTTGGGTGATCTCCATAGAAGACTAAACTCTCAACCTATTCACCTCATCACTCAATAGCTAAAAGAGATAGGCTTGATAGAAGTAGTTGATTTTCCCATGGAAATACAACCACCAAAGCTTGTAAGAGAATTTATCAAGAGATACAAACCAAAAGCAAAGAAAATTTTATTTCCTGATCAATCCATCCTCCTCTCAATCAACATATCTTTAATTTAATCTACATTCTGGATCCCTATGAAGGAGGATTATTTTCATATTGACTTTGACTCTTCTCTATCTATGTGCAATGAAAAGAAGACCCTAAGAAGGGAGGATATGTAGCAGACATTGTTTTAGACACCTCACTTGAAGAAGAGAAAGATGACTAAGACCCTTTTTGTCACTAATTTGAAAATGGAAATTGTAGCTATCCTTGCCTTGATGCTAAGGCTAAAAGGAAAAGAGAATATTTTGGAGTTTATTGAGCACCATTTCTTCCTAATGCAAGCAATTTGTGTCAAAGGACTGCAAATTGACTAGATCTAGATCATTTGTGATGAGCTTTCCTCGTGGATGAATTCGGCCAGAGCAGTCAAACATTTCTACATGTCCTCTTACCTAATCTATGTCTTGGCTACACATCACCTATGGCCTGACCTTCCCAACATTCAAAATTATGATGAATGTACAAAGGTATATGAGTTCTACCTGCACATACAGTTGCAAAGGAGTTTCGAGGAATATGTGGCAATAAATGATGCTTTCACTATGAGGCTATGTCGGTAATTACAAGGATTTCCTAAAAGGAGATTTTTTCCAAAGGAAATTTCAGCTATCAACTAGTTTGCACACTCATTCATCTAATTTTTGAGCTTCTCATACCTATGGATAGGAACCTTTGATGGTTTTCCCAAGAGACTGCCTAGGTACCCAGAGGATAAGGTAGTTTTGGTCAAATTATGTCAAGAAATTTCTTAAGTGAACACCTTTTATTCAAATGTGAAGAAGATAGTCAAGATTTCCTTCCCCATAGTGGTTGGACCTTATTCTTGTGCTTCTAGATCCAATACTCAAAGTTTAGTGAAGAGTTTTGAGAGTATTGAGGCCTCAATATGATCCCATGAACTTTGTGAGGGACCATTTTAAGCTAGGATATGCTTACAGACATGTCTTGAATATCAAAGATTGTTGGGTCAAATTTTGCAATGAATACCAGACCTGGGAGAAATTTTGGTCTCAATTAACTATTGATGAAATTAAGTTATATAAAGATTCTATTGATGTTTTTGACCTTGCAAATGATGGTGCATAAATGCATCCCTCATCTTATGATAAGATTAAAGGCACTCTCATTGTGTCTACTGCACCTAAAGGCCCTATCATAGATATCATTGATATCCTTATACATAGAACAATCAAGAGGATAGACAAGTGGGTAAAATGGACCTGAGCAAGGAGGAAGAGAATGGGGAGCACTGGTTCAATTGGTGGAGATCTTCTAGAGCTACCCAGTCAACTACAATAGCTACCACCATAGCTACTCCTTCAACATCTACAGGCTCATCACAATCTATAGGCCAAGGTGGAGACCATCCTCCAGAAAAAAATGTGTCAATCACTCCTACCTGTGGAGGTGGTTCTCTTTCAAATACTAAAAAATTTGGGGAGAAGGAAGGGGATAAGGACAAAGAAAATGAGAAAAAACAAGAGAAGTCGGTTGCCAAGCCTACCTCCCCTATTCAAGTCATCATCCTAGATGGTGAAATGAACCCTATGGATGGACAAGACACATCTCAGTAAGTGGATACCTTGGCCCTCTTAGTGACTAAGGTCACTACCTTCCTTGTTGCTTCCAAAAGAAAGCAAACTCCACTAGTACTGAGGAAGTTATTTGATCCTACTACCTTGTAATTTGCCATCAATCTCCTCTCTACTGATTCATGGCTTGAGGAGACCATTAAGAGAAAGAAGAGAAGATATGAAGAAGTTGCTCCATCAAAATATTTGATCACACAAGCCACCTCTTCTCAACCACCCTCCAAGAAGATGAAGAAGCAAAAATCTATTGTAGCATTGGCCACTAATGAATCTACTGGCCACATGTTGGTAGAGATTGTAGAGCCACAAAAGGAGGGAAAATTCCATGATCTTTCCATAAATGACTTCTAGTTCAAAATGGTGGATCTTGATATCCATTTTCATGACTCCATGGTAAATATATGGAAGTCCACCAACAAAAAGATTGAGGATAGACTAGAAGAGCTAAGAGCAAAGGAGGTCCTCAAAACCTCAATCAGAGAATATATTAGATCTGCACTTGGGAACACCTCAACTAGCCAATACAAATTGAATGTAGAGGAGAACAAAAATTTACTTCTAAAGCTACAATAAAAGAGGCAATTTGGGTAGATTGGTCAAACATGGGTAGACCAAATGAAGGCTCAAGGTCCCCCACTAATTGAAAAATTGGGAAGCCTTCTACTAGATACTGACAAGTTTAGGGAACCTACTTCAAGCCATTTGATCACCATGCAGAAGGTAGCAGATAGCTTGATAGAATATATGGCCTTGTTGCAAGAGGTCATCAACATGAAGACCAATGTTGCCATCTCTCACAAGATCCTCAAAATGGGAAAAGAGGCATTGTTTCATTTGAAAAAATCTTTGGAATTCATAGTGGAAAGCTCTATGAGGTCCATGAATGAGATAAAGGACATGCATGACCTAGTTTAGAAGGTCATTGAAAAGTTATTTGAATATCTAAAAGTGCTACATTCAAAGTCCTATGTGTCTACCAATGGAAAACTAGTAGATGTTGAGAGGATGAAATTGAAGTTCCTAGCATTTTTTGATGAAATAGCTAATCCGCTCAATTTCCAGATGTCAAAGATTTAAGAGCTCTCATCAGCAGATTCAATCATAATAAGGGCATTGAAGAAGTTCCTATCAAAATTTTCTAGAATAGATTAGCTAATAGAAATGCACAACTACTAGATGACTTGAGCTAACAATATCATCCCAAGTGTTGAAGAGTTAGACAAAGTAATTGATGCAATGAAATCTTATAGAGCTAATCTAGTTACTCCTAAGAAGGCATCATGCTCTAACATCTATCATTCCCCTCCCTCTCCTTCTTTTTGTAGCCATTTATGGTATTCTGTCAGTCTTTGTAATTGGCAATGATTCAATAATGTCCTATTTTTAGCCTATTATGTTCGGAGATGCTTTGCAATACAATCATCTAATGCAACTAGCCATTTTGAGAAGACCTAAATATGTAAATTTTTGAGAAGTTAATAAGATTGGAAAATTTACTTTTGGGAAATCTCTTGTAGCTAGGACTATTGTGTGTGACTCTGAGTCCATTTTTAATTATGTTGACTATGAATTTGAGATAATATTTCTCATGCTTAAGCAAGATCTCGATGATAACATCTCTAATAACAAATATCTATTCATAATGCAAGAAATATGAATCTTTAATGTTATCAATGACATGCACAATTCATCATATTTGGATTTGATCTTCTCATTTGTTGCATTCTTGAAAAAGATGGTTATAAGAGTTTAGAAACCCAAATATGGGCTTTGCAAATCTCAGGCCTAGTCTATTAATTTATCAACAAATACATCATAAATCTATAGTAGAATTCAACTACATTATTAATGGTGGATAGTTGAAATAGTAAGCACATGTTTATCATGGTTGGTCTGTTGGGCAATGCCTTGGAAGATAGATTGGTTGGTCTGTGTGCCAACATATAATTGGAGATAATTAATTGATCTATCTCACATTCCCCAATATATTAATAATCCATTTTTTTTAATATCCCATCATAATCAAGAATGGATGAGTCTTGATTGAAATCCTTGTTAGGTACCCATTTACAATCACTAATTAAGCACTATCAGTAATATTTTTTCCCCCCAATCATAATCACTTGAGGTTTTCACCATCTACCCCTAACCGATGCAATTTTGAAGTAGCTTCAAACTCACCAACAACTTCACAAACATCACACAAGTGGTTTTAATATTACTAAAAACTTCACAATAAAGTAGTTCTATCTCATCACAAACCTCACTCACAAATGGTTTTAAATTACCACAAACCAAACACTCAAGTGGTTTTGGATTACCACAAACCCAGCACACACTAGCTCTAATGACCATAAATTTTTATCACGTGGAAACTATCACTTTGGGCTTTTCTCCTTGTGTACTTACATCAAACTAATATTGATTCCATATAAAAAGAAATCCATCTACAAAGATACATGGGTACCCATCCATTGTACTCACCAGTTCTATGGGAATCCTTTCCAGATACATAATTCATCAATATGCCAAACAAAAACCATTGGGGTGTCAGAAACAACCGCTAATGCACCCCATCTATTCAAATAGCCCATTAAAAAACATTTTATTTCATCACTTGTTTGGGGGATATCAATCCAATAATCTTCTACTTCATGAGAACTTTTGATATGGATAGAGCCTTCACAATTAACTAAACATTTTCTCACTCTAGATCTCAACAATTTGACCCCAAGTTAGAACACACACACAGAGACCTTTGCACCATGACAATGATTTTAACACATTATCTCATTTTTTATTCAACATTTTACACCTGATATTACCAACACTAACTTTCACAACTAATCTATAACACCACACACACATATTTCAAACACAAATGCAAGACATAATAAAAAAATTATCAATAGTACCAAAATAAGATTTCACCACTAACTTTGATCTCCACTTTAGTTTTCACTCTTTTGAATTCTTCTTGTCCCAAAATAATTGTGTATGCACACTTTGGCACTCTCACCTACACAAAGGTGCTCCACAGATTGTTGATCTCTAATTGAAATTTTCACACAATGCTCTTGTCTTTGCTACAACATCTCTGATGTCTTAGAATAGATGGACATGCTACACACATCACATTTAATAATTTATTCAATAAATAAAAAAATTGACAAGCACACACAACAAAAATATGATAGATGAATATCACAACTCAACCAAAACTGCACAATCACCACAAACAATATGTGCACCGCCAAAATCAATTAGGAACTCCTTCAAATTTATCTTCTCCAAACTCTGTTGAATATTCCTTCAAACAAGATTGATTGTATGTCTTGCACTTTCAAAATGTTCTACTTCCCAGACATTTACACAGTACAAATACACCAACACAAAACATAGTCAAACACTTGTAATTGGTGGACACATTGCTATTACCATTAGATCTGAACACTTTTATCAGTAGAAGAACACTTCTTCACATTAGTCTGAGATCAAATGATAAAAACATATAGCTTTTTAACTTGCATCTTGGTGCACAATAACTTGTATATTTTCAATAGAAAACCTTCAGGCATCTACACAACAGTATAGAGGCAAAGCAAGTTGGAGGATACTCAAATAAGAGAACACTCAATTTATCACCATTCTTCACCTGTTGATCTAATAAAAAAAACATGCATATTGCTCTCACCCTTGGCTCTGATACCAAGTTGAGAAACCCAAATATGTGTTATGTTGATCTTAGGTCTAGTCTATTAATGTGTAGAAAAATACATCATAAATGTATAGTAGAAGTCAATTGCAATATTAATGGTGGACAATTGAAATAGTAAGCACATGTTTATCATGGTTGATCTGTTAGGAAATGTTTGGATGACAAAAGATGGTTGAGGCTGATTGGTCTATGCTAACATACAACCGGAGATAATTAATTTATCATTTTCATAATAAGATTATGTTAGTCACTGCTATAGAGGAATCATTACACATAGGTCATATATATGCTAGAATACATTAAAGATAAGGATTTCTATCACTGGTTATTTATTGCCCACAAATAGAATCCATGGATTCATATTATTAGATGTTTGATGTTTGATGTTTATTTTGTGCAACAAGGATGGTATGTATTGGAAATTCAACCTATGTCAACGCACATTATTTTGTTAATCAAATCCAAAACCTAAACCTAGTATCATCAGATCACATGGTCACTTGTGGAAGGGTTGCAAAATGAAAATCTTTTCACCATCTCGAAGTTACTTTATTCCCCTCTCCAAAATAATAAACAGTAAGTTTTGATGGAGATAAGCATGGTGCTAATTGTTTATAAAATATTTGAAGTCTTATCTTTAATAATATTTTTTATCTCAATGATGAATCAAAATTTTGTAAAAACAATTTTACATTTCTATACTTTGAAAAATAATTTCACATATTCAATCATATGGGAACAATATTCTATTGTTTATTTCTTTGGATATATTTGAATATATTCTCTATTATGAATCTATAATTGTACTTTAATATTTGGAATTAAATCTTTTAATATAAATATTGCATAGACTTACCACTTTCCAAATAGCAATTTGGGGTGTTCATTTATAAAATATATTTTGAAGACATTCTTATCTAACATTATAGAAAGGCCTTTTTATTATGTTCTAGTATTTGAGGCAAGCCCTGAAACTATTATAGATAAATTAAGGGTGCTTACGAGAATGCAAACTCTCTCCATTTTGCAAAGGTAATCTTCTAACCCTCTTGAAAATATGAAAAGGATAAGAAAATCAAGCGTGTAATGTTTTGATTTCAAAATTTTGCCTTTACTTATTTGAAAATATATAAAATATTTAATTTTTCTTTAAATTAAAACCCAATAAAAAAAATATTAAATTTAAAGGCATCTGGTGATGGGTAAGCATTGTAGCATTTAATTTGAAATGTCAATTTGCTTGCCCTAAAGTGATAAAAGGAGTTTTACAAGAACTATTTTATATTCAATAGATAATCTTTACTATCAGTCCTTCATTGCATCATTGCATGTATATCTTTTTAAAAGGGATAAGATTTTATTGATTTATTTAATTTTTATCCTAAATCTTACAATAGAAAAACTTGTGTTTAATTTTTAAAGATATTGTATGTTTACCCTTAATTAATAAAATAATAGGGGATGATTCTAGTATATTTCCATATGGTATTTAATTGGACATCTTTATTAAATATGAAATATTTTGACATAATATTTGCATGCAAGAAAAGAATACAAATCAATTTGGAAAAAATGGAAATGAAGAAGGATTTGATTTATTTTAAATTAAATTAAATATCTCACTTAGTTATTGTGTGTGCAAGATTAGTTTATCATGAGAATAATAATGAAGAATCTTGGAGATTCTCCAAATGATAAAGGAGATTAAGGAAGTATTAAGTGCTCGATTATGGAAGACTTAACCACTTTCAATCCAAAGGACATGATTATTGAAGATGGTACCAGAGTTTGGATTAATTATTAAAGCTTTTGCATTGTAAATATATTGTATTCAATTGCTTTTAGTTATAGGTTAGGAAATGTTGCAATGATCTAAAGCTTGTTTGCATCCTTTGAATTTCTATAAAGGATACTAGGATCATTCACAGTGGATATAGATAGAGATAGTTACAAGTTATATAATGAATAAATACTATAAATTATGGGATAATAGTTGGATAATTATTGTAGTTTGATTAGGTAATGTAACTTGAACACTGCTCAATTATACTTCTTTTTTTAATCAATAAAATGATGCAATTCCCTGTCTAAAATTGGGAAATTGGTTTTGTTGGAAGTCTTATAAGGAAACTAAGATACTGAGGGAGGAGTTGAATCAGGATCAATAAAAAATTTGAGCTTTAAAATAATCTGACTACATTCACGACATTATCCATCTCATATCTAGATTATGCATAACATCTAACTTCAACTGTTGTAACAAATCTAACTATGAATCACACCCATCATGAAAATGTAAACACATAACACAAAGATTTTGGTTACCCAGAAACCCTCCAAGGTGAAGGTAAAATTAGGGTGGGGATGACACCCACAAATCTTCACTACTACAGTAACAAAGTTAGCCTATTAGGACTACAAATTTGATCACTTCTAATGATCTACCTTGTGAGGGGTCTTCCTAGTTAAGAGCTTTACAAAGACAATTAGGTCTACCTTGATTAAATGATTTCACACTTACAATAAAGTAAGGACTATGTTAAGAGATTTGCATAGGCCTGTTAAGACCACTTTGTTAAGAGCTTTATCCTGATTCAATCTTCCAAAACTGATTTAATACCTTATCCTTTAGTCTGCACTTAAAATGTTGATTACAAATCTCCTCTTTCCAATCTCTGATCTGATCTCCTATCTGATATATCTTTAATCTATCCTTCACTACTTCACTAGGTTGCCAACTTTATTGCTACACTACTTTTGTTTGCAGCCTCCAAACCTCCAAATACCTAACTCCTTCGCACAATACTTTGCTTCCTTGTTCTTCTTAAGCACACACTCTATATGTATATATATAATACGGCTTAGATATACCCTTTTAAAGATGTATGTAGAATCTTCTAGAATAAGTTCAATAATCTATATATTTTCCTTTTTGCCTCTTTATCTTATTGGTTTTTCTTCCTTCATAGGGATCACTGATCCACATCAAAATGTGTAACAACCTTTGTAATAAACTCTACAATCATTAAATGTTATTTACATGCTGGCTCAAAATAGTTTACGTCAAATTTTATACCATTCTAGACATTTTTTTTCATTCTGTGTTACTTGGCACATATTGTCTATGATGCTTGATCATAACTGACTCGGATCCTTCTGTATGACTCGACATATATATGCTTTGTTTGCTTGACATTTACTGAGCTCAACTTATAGTATGGAAGTATTCAATGACCAAAGACTTTCTTGGCTCCTATAGAGCTCAGCATACAAATTATTATTTACAAGTCTTTACAAATACATAACTTGACCTATATAGAGTAACTCGGTCACAATAATGATTGTCTGACTCTACCTTATACATCACTAAGTGTTTGAAATTAATAGACAAAAAAACTTAGATAGATCAACAATATACCCCTTTGACATTAGTGGAAAAAACACTTTGTCATGATTACATCATTACAGTACAAAAATGATACTACTCCCCCTATGTCTATGACTCGGTCCTTATAGGACTTCAAAAACATTCTTTTAAAACATAGTATACAAGACATATTTTACATGACTCAAAATAGTCTGATGTAGCTTGTCATACCTTTGTTCTTACTTCTATTTTTCATCTGAGCTATGCATTGTTGATTGTATGATTTTTAATCATTTTTTGTATTTGATCCACCTTGATTATTTTTTCTTATCTACCCTCCTTGATTTTGATAGTTATGTCTATTGCTAGGGTTGAGTATATGGAATCAAACAATATTTTTCAATGAATGGTTTGTGTGTTTCAATAATCATGGCAACAACATGATCCTATTGACATATCAGTCAAGTTTGTTATTAGTGACACACACTTATTCAAATTGTATATAGCTATCAAGCTTATTGTATAGTTATTATTGTTTGCCAAGTATTTCAGTTTTCATCAAGTTCTACGATTGCTACCGAGTCCTTTGGCAAATCTTAGTGATTACCAAGTAGTCATAGTTACAATGAAAACTAGCAGTGTAAACTGTGCATCTTAGTTCATGTCGAGTTTACCAGTGCAAGATGAGTTGTGCAGTGTTCACCGAGTTTACAGTGTATGTGATGTGATTCCAATGTTAACTGAGTCACTTAGTGTTAACCAAGAGATTTATCTTATACCGAGCTCAAAGCGATAGTGTTTACCGATTCATATAGTGTAAATCAAGAGATTCAATTTATATGACAAGTTTCGTAGTATCTACCTAGTCACCAGTACAGACCAAGTTCAAGACTACTTGGAAGTGATTAGTATGGACTGAGCTTCTACATCTACCAAGTGCATGATGATGCCAAGCTTTGATAGTGCATGCCAAGTATCAGAACCTCACCGAGTTAGTCTTCAAAATCAGAATGTCTTCATGTGGGCCGACTTTTTAATATTTGTGGTAACTTGTATTGTGGCCAACTTTGTAATTTGTGTAATTGGATTGGTATATATGTAATTAATTGTATCATATCCAAGTGAATGTGTAAGGAAGTAGGGCATGTGAATCTAATTAGAGAAAAGCAAAAAGAATGAATTACAAAGGCTACAATAGTATAAGGAGCAGAAAAGTCATATTTATCACAGCAAGGTGATTAGCACATAAAGTAATCTCATTTAGCAAACCAAGTTGTAGATCAAAGATCATCTACTATTTCATCCTAACCAAGTGGATCAGTCAAATCCTTTAACAAGGTAGACCTAATAGTCTTTTGTGAATCTCTTTACTTAGTGCATACTTAATTGTATGTTTGTAAACCATTTCACAAGGTGGACCTAGCAATCCTTATTGCTCCTAACAAGGTAAATAATCAAAAGTGATCAATGTAAGTTTTAACAAGCTAACTTTATACTACAGTACTAAAGTTTGCAGGAATCATCCACACCCTAGTTTTACTTTCTATTTGGAAGGTTTCTAGGTCAACAAATCTTTGTGTCACAATGTTATGAAATGATTTCATGTTTTCAGTATCATATGCATGCAATTAAATTAGATTATATGTAATGGATTAAATGCTAATTTGATTGTTGGATTAAGAGTCCAAATTGTTGAAGCATTAGAAGTTACTGATTCACCCCTCCCATCTTAGCAACTTGGCATAGTCTTGAATACTTCCAACAATTGGTATCAAAGCATTGTGGTTCTTAGGAGAAAGCTTAACAACTTGAGCAATTATCAAAGTCATGGAGATATTCAGACTTGACAGAGCTATTGACAATGAGAAGCTAGATTTGGAAATGACCATTGCCCAACTCAAGAAAGCAAAAGAGCAACTCTCTCAGTCCCTGAAAAGAAGAAAATAGCTTGCAATTCAAATGAATGATCATCTCTACATTAAAGAAATAATTGAAGACCTTCATTCAAGCAATTCAGAAGAAGCCAATGAAGCAATCAAAGAACTCTGAGAAAAGAATGGTTCCCTACAAGAAGAGATAAGAAAACTTAAAAGAGAGAAAGAAATTTTGGCAATAAGGTTATGTGAAGTCATGGAACATAAAAACAAGATAAAAGAAGAGATAGATGGAAGGAAGAATGAAATTTAGAATCGATCCCTTCAGCAAGAAGACCTTATTGATCAACTCTCCAATGAAAATGAGGAAATCATGAGCCTAAGATTTGAAAATGAAAGAATGAGGAATGATCTAAATTTTGAAAGACAAATCAATGAAAGATTATGGAATGATCTAAACTTTGAGAGGAAAATCAATGAAAGAATGATGAAATCACAAGAAGACATGAATCAATTAAATGAGAAAAATCTTTATAGACAAAAAGGAAAAGCAAGAATTGGATATAAAGAGCTCAAAAGAACCAAAACCTACTTGCAATCACTGTGGTAAGATAGGTCATACATCAAACAAATGTTAGAGCAATGGAAAATGCTACAATTGCAATCAGCATGGTCATAAGGCTAATGAATGCAAAGAGAAACCAAGATTTGAAGGAAAATTTCACAAATGTAAGAAACATGGACACAAGTCATCAGAATGCAAAACCAGGGTATTGAATCCAGTAGAGCAAATTGTGAAAGCAATAAAAATTTGGTTGGGACTACAACACCTAGTGCAGATGTCATTATTATGGAGAATTCGGACACATTGGAATAAACTGTGTAAAGCATCATTTGAGGAAAAGAGACACTAGTAAAAAATGTTTCATTTGTACAGAACTTGGTCATCTTTACAAGAATTGCATGATTACTAGTAGAATTGAAGATGAGAAAAAGGAAAAAGTTGATAACATCTAAAAATAGATGAAATAGCAATGGGTTCCTAAGTCTACCAAGGATACAAGTCCAAGTAATGATGATCAAATCACTCAAGAATTGGGTGACTCTATCATTTCTACTTGAGTTCTCAAAGGAAAAACTAGAACTATGCTATCAAAAAAGATATCCAAAATAGTTCCAGATTGAAAAGAGAAATATAATCCAAATCAGTATTTAGGATACAAAGGGATCATTGAGTGCAAGTTTCTACCGAGTTATCTTCTCTACCGAGTCAGGTTGGGTCACAGACTCTACCAAGAAAGGTTGGGAGTGATAAAGATGCTTATGGTTACTATGTCACGAAAACTTTGTTGAGTGTTCAATGCAAGCGTAGTGGATGATAGTCTGTCAACATGATGTCAGTCAATCTACCTTTCATACTGAGCATTTATGGAAATTTTTTAACAAAAAGCATGAAATCGAAGTCATTTCTTATTGTGAAATTTTGAGTGCTATTGAAAAAGTGCGATCTTCAGAGCTTCCAAGTGATTTGAGCAAATTTCTAGCAAAAGTTTTTGAATTCCCTCAAACCCTACCGAGTGAAGATGGCATCCAACAAAAGCAAGGTTAAGTGAGGATCTAACATGTTGGTTCATGAAGTGGAATGGAAAGCACCAGATTTCAAGCTCACTCCTGCAATTGTTGAAACCCTGGATATCAGTGGAGCACAATCCCAAATCCCTCCAAAGGTACTTTTGATCAATGATATTTGTACTCCTTTCAAATGTGTTATTCAAGAGATTGGTATGTTGGAAATGGTTGATACCCTAGGTCAAATATGTGTGAATGGAATTTTGAAAATTGAGCACCAACACCTAGAAACCAAAGGGTTAACTCACATCGCTCACATGCCCTGTGAATTTCAATTTAAATGGATTAGATTTATCCTTAGTTAGGTGCATAATGGTCAGTTGTAGTTGGAACAACCAGTGTTGAGCACAAAGAAGATGATTCATTGAATCACTAGCCTCTCAATGCTAGCCAAGGCCAAAATGACAAAAACCCTAGTTTGGGCTGAACTTGAAAAGAAAACTCTAGCGGAATGGGATGGCAGAGGAATGAAAATTATTATTCTTTCAGATATGAAATTGAAATTTGGTATTCGCATCATATCGTGCAAAATATAAAACTCTAGCAAGTTGAACAGTGTGTCATGTGAAGCTGTGGACTTGGCATACAAGGTGGTAAAGAACAACTTATCATTTGACCTTGCTGAGCTATTGTTGAAATAGTTCAACAAAAAATATGGAAAGCATAAGGAACTTAAAGAATAACTTGCATAATTTTGTTTCCTTGTTAACTTGTCTATTCTTTATGTTCAAAAATTCTTCCTTTTAAAAGGCATTGTTGTTTGGAGAAAAGATGTGCCTGTGTTATATCAGATAAACAAGTTTATTGTTGAAATGGGTGAAAATTATAATAGTATTATGGATAATTATTTTGATGCATTCAAAGAGAAAATGAACAATAGCTTTTTAATCCCCAAGAAACTAGTTGAAGATTATAAGGATGATGTATGTTTCATGGTGGATTGTGAGAAAGTGTACATTCAAGCAGTTAAGCCTAGAATTGCATGGATAAAACCTCTTGGTTATGAGGTTAATATTGATGAAACTAAAGACATTATTGAAGCTCTTGTAAATGAGCTAGTTGATCCTAAGGCTACATATTTTGGAACATATGATGAAGCAAAAGCCAAGATCGAACTTGAAATAAAGCTCCCTCAAGTGGTGAACAAAGGAAAGAAGAGGGTTGAAAAATTGAAAACTAGTTCTACCCTTTTGTTAACTGAGGGAAAAGGTGAAGATGAGGAAGTAGAGGATGTGGAAGTAAAGGATGAGGCAAAATCTGAGGAAGAAGAGCCATTAAGGAAGAAAGGCAAGGTGATTATCACCAAGCCACAAAAGCCATCCACTACAGTTTTCACTAGGAGATCCTCAAGGAAGAAATCTAAAAATGAAGGAGGAGATATTATATTTAGGAAACCTCTACCTACCTTCCAAGATAGGCTGAAAGAACTTTAGGAAGGAGTAGGCATAACCAACTTTAAAGAATTAAAATATGAGAATAGGATTGAGGAAGAAAAGAAGTAGATTGAAGACTTGGTGATGAACAAAATGGGTAAGTGGAAATAATCACCAGACCAACTTACTTCTCAGCTCTCTAATATTCTTTTGGAAAAGATAAAGCCAAGATGGGATTTTTCCATGTAAATTGCCAAAGACATATATGGGAAAACCTTGAGGCAATTAATACCAAGCATATCATATGCTAAGGTAAAAGAGTCAATGAAGAAAATTGAAGAAAATTGAAAAAAAATTGAATGTGAAGTTTAATACTTGTCTGGTTTTGATTAAAGACATTGAGCATGTTGTAAGGAATGCAACAAACACTTGGCAAAATATTTATCTATTACATAAACCAAGTGATTTTCTAGCTGATGTTAAAGATGATAAGGAAGAAGAAGATAAGGAGAAAGATGAAGAAAAGAATGTTGAAGAAGCAACTCATTCTAACAATGAAAAAGATGAAGAGGATCGAGAACAAGAGGCTACTAAGGAAGCAAAGCAAGATGATGAGGAGACTGATCTAGTTAAGATAGTTGTAGCAGTCATTGCCTCACTTCCTCACTCTCCAAGTAAACCACTAATAATATCAAGCGCAGAGATAGCCCTAGCAAGGTTTATTGTGACCACCAGTGCCAATCTGAATGTCCAAACACTCTTTGCTCCTACTCAGCTTAGTACATCGTTGATAGGAGTAACCTCCACTTCATCTACCGAGATGCAAACTCTTCCTTCATCAATCGAGTTGACTACTTCAATTTTGAGCACATCAATTTTGGATTCTTCGGGTATTTCTATAAATATTCCTTCAATGAGTACAGTATCAATTTTTATAGCTAATCCTAGCATGTCTACAATTTTCTATTCTGGGTACAAAAGAAATAAGTGTAAGCACAGTTGAGCCAAAGGTTCAACTGAGCACAAAATTTGTGAGTAAAGGAAAAGAGATGGAGGAAGAAATTAATTTAGATGAGGAAATTGTAATCCCAAATTGGGACATTTCCAAGCTCACCCTAGACCAAATGCAATCATTTGGTGAACTCCTCTAGAAGAAGGCTAAATAGAAAAGACTAAGAGAGGAGAGAGATAAGGAATTCAAAATAATTGAAGATGCAAAGAACATTTTGGTAGAGGCCATAGGTATTGAGGTTGACTCTTCTCAACCAATTTTGTATTAGCTAGCAAAATCAGTACAAAAATTTAATGAAGATACTAAGCGACAAGATAAGCTAGTGTAAAAAGCAGAGAAGAAGTTTGATAATAAAGTGATGGAGCACATTGCTCAGCAGATAGCCATTTATCAAGTAGAACTTTCTACATTTTTGGGCAATTTAGAAGCATCTTGTACAAATGTGTCATCACTCTTTGGAAAGCTATGTGATTTTTTTGAGTTTACTAAAGAAATAAGGACAAATTGTCCAAAATAGATGAAGATTTGAAGGCTAGTGCTCAATAGCTACAACCTGACCCTAGTTCAAGCTCTGTACATTTTCAAAAGATAAGATTTTTGTTAGATATGCAAGCAGAATTACTTAGAGAAGAAGCAAGGATAAGATCCACATTGATAGATATACAAAATATGATTCTTCCCATCATGGATGCACTACAGAAACATATTGTACATTCAAAAACTCTCATCCATGACAATAACTTCTCCATTGTGGATGATATGATAGAATTGTCAGCAGAGGTCCAAATTGCACATGTGAGGTCCTGCAAGACAATCAGGATAACACCTTGGCGATCATTCTCAAGGTACATTCAAATTTTTTATCTCATTTTGGTGTTACTATGTAAATAAATAGAATACATCTTTGGCATTAATATCAAAAAGGGGGAGAAAGATATATGTTATGGGGGAGAACATGAAAAATCAATGGGGGAGTATGATATGTACAAAGAGATATGTTGTATATAGCAAGAAGATGTATAGTATACTATATGAAAGAACCTTACCATGTACAGATATATCACTTACAAAATCTATTTTGATAAATCTAGAAAATAGTATACTCTACCAAGCTAGTATCACAAGGTGATGGATAAAAGATATTCAAGAAAATTTTTGAATTCAATTTTGGCTAATAAATGTTTTTGTCACTAATGCCAAAGGAGGATATTGTTGACATATCAATCAAGTTTGTTATTAGTAACACACACTTATTCAGATTGTATATAGCTATCGAGCTTATTGTATAACTATTAGTGTTTGCCAAGTATCTCAGTTGTCACTGAGTTCTACAATTGCTACTGAGTCCTTTGGACAAATCTTAGTGGTTACTGAGTAGTCACGGTCACAATGAAGACCAGCAGTGTAAACTGTGCATCTTAGTTCATGCTGAGTTTACCAGTGCAAGACGAGTTGTGCAGTGTTCACCAATTTTGCAATGTATGTGATGTGAGTCTAGTGTTAACCAAGTCACTTAGTGTTAACCAAGAGAATTAGTTTAACCTGAGCTCAAATTGATAGTGTTTACCATTTCATACAATGTAAATCAAGAGACTCAGTTTATATGACGAATTTCATAATATCTACTGAGTCACCAATGCAGACCGAGTTCAAGACTACTTGGAAGTGATCAATATGGATCGAGCTTCTATGTCTACTAAGTGAATGATGATTTCGAGCATTGACAATGGATGTCGAGTATCAGAACCTCACCGAGTTAGTTTTCAGAACTTGAATGTCTTCATGTGGGCTAACTTTGCAATATTTATGATAACTTGTATTGTAGCCAACTTTGTAATTTGTGTAATTGGATTGGTATATATGTAATGAATTGTATTATTTCCAAGTGAGTGAGTAAGGAAGTAAGGCATGTGAATGTAATCAGAGAAAATTAGAAAGAAAAAATTTCAAAGGCTATAGCAGTATAAGAAGCAGCAAAGTCATATCTATCACAGCAAGATAATAAGCACATAAAGGAATCTCATTTAGCAAACCAAGTTGTAGATCATAGATTGTCTATTGTTTCATCCTAATAGGTGGATCAATCAAATCCTTTAACAAGGTAGACCTAATAGTCTTTTGTAAATCTCTTTACCGAGTGCATACTTAATTGTATGTTTTAAAATCCTTTCACAAGGTGGACCTAGCAGTACCTAGCAGTCCTTATTGCTCCTAATAGGGTAGATCATCAAAAGTGATCAATGTAAGCTTTAACAGGCTAACTTTATACTATAGTACTAAAGTTTGTGGGTATCATCCCCACCCTAGTTTTACTTTCTATATGGAAGGTTTCTGGGTCACCAAATCTTTATGTCACAATGTTATGAAATGCTTTCATGATTTCAATTTCTTATGCATGCAATTAAATTAGATTATAGGTAATGGATTAAATGCTAATTGGATTGTTGGATTAAGAGTTGAAATTGTTGAAGCATTAGAAGTTACTAATTCACCCCTCCCCTCTTAGTAACTTAGCATAGTCTTGAATACTTCCAACAAATCCCATGTGGTTCTTACTAATTTTGTAACATGAATCTTTATCTCCAAATTTGCAGCTAAGTCAATTAAGCTATCAACAATAGAAATTTTATGATTTGTTTGAACTAGGTCTTGTGTTGAATCCAAATCTCATTGTATAACCTCCAAATGAGGTATCAACATTGACTGGATGGAGATAAGTTTGGCCCGCATTCTACTATCTATTGTATGTAGCTCAACCAACCTCCCTTGTGCAAACAATAATATATTGTAGTGCATAGAACTTGATCCAGCTGACTAAGAGATAGATTTTTGTGATAATTTCATATTAGTCTAAATCTTTTGAATGTTGGTTTGAAACTCATTTGTGAATCTAGGCTTGTCACAAAGAATATTGTACAGATCATGTATCTTCTTCACAAGTTCTTCCAGCTTCTAAACAAGTGTAGTTAGTTCAACCTTTCTCACTGCAATCATAGTAGAAACTTTCTCCAATACCTTCTCAAAAAAAATTTCTAACCAAGCCATTAATTTTTCATTTTCTTCTATATCCTCAATGTTGACTTTCTCAACAATTTGTACTAGCTAAGAGATAATATTGCATGATTGAAAATGTTCTGAATATCAAAAGCATCAACAAATATATCTTTGATATCATGTAGCACTTGTCTTTTTTGTTTCTATCTTCTCATGTCTTCTTTTTGTTTCTTTCTTGCCAAAATGTCTTGCAAGATGACAGTTTACTCAAATGTGAGATTCTTCAAATCTCAATCTAAAATTTTGATAACTTCATCCAAGGTAATAGTAGTACCTAGAGAACTAACCTTCTCCTTTTTCCCTGTGCCCTTCTTTGGAGTGTTGTTGTTCACCACAGGTAGGCCCAAAGTAGGTGAAGGGGTTTCACCACTCAGTCTAACTTGTGTGCTAATTCCAAAAATAGCAATGATAGCACTCAACGTGACTTGATTAGTAGGGGCTTGCACTTGATATGAAACTATGGGATCTGACACTATTGGGAGTGGAGTGTGAACTGGTACACTTAGCATTATCACTAAACCTTTGTTCTCATCTTCTTTTTTGTCTTTTTCTCTTTTTTTCTATATCGTCTCCTTATTTCCCTCATCTAGAGGTCCTCAGACTTGTTGTCCTTCTTGACATGTAGTATATTGGTCTACATATAATTCTTTGTCTTGATCCTTTTGTTTTGCCCCCTTTTGTGGATCCTCAACTTCTATTAATAATGTTTGGTTTGTGAGGCTTGTTGGAGTTGTTTCTCAATCTATTTTACTTATTCATTAAAATCAACAACTTGTATTTGTATATCTCTTGCCTTGGGATAGTCCTTTATTTGTTGAATCACAAGAGTGTCATGTGTGGTGGCATGAATAGGGGATATATTTCCTTATGGACTTAGTACACCTATATCTTCTTCATCACTTTGATCATCTTCAATAGTTAAATTTTATTGTTCTTTCCCCTATTCAACTCCTTTACCTTGTCATGTATAGTTAGTCCAAAAATACTCTTCCACAATAATTCATTTTGTTGTACAACATCCTCAACCTTATTTTGTAAAATCATGAATGTTCTATATTTAGGAACAAATCTATTCCTATACTTTTCCAAAAATGTTGTCTTTTTCTTAGGTGTAAGCTCAGTCATAATTTTAGCTAATGTGTCTTCTCTTATTTTCTTTTCAATTGTTGTTATCTATTGCCACTTGGCATCAATTATATTCTACAATTTAGTAGGAATCTTATTTTCCATCTCTATAGCTGATAACTTATACTTATCCATAATCTCTAACATGGCCTCTTCTACCTTAGTTTTGTCAACAATACTCAATAGGCCTACAGAGTTCCTAATGTTATCACATACCTTGTCAATAGTATTAGGCCTAGTATGTGCAATGAATCAGTGGTGACCTAATTCCTCAAATTTGGTCCTCTCTACATCTTCCTCTTCAACATCTTCTTTTACTTTTAATTTTCTCCTCTTTGTCTTACCCTTGGTGGTTGGTAATTTTTCATTTATTGCAGTTGTGCCACTAGGTTTGATAGTTTTTATAATACCCTTTTTTAATGGTGGCTTGGCACTATTTGTTGTTTCTACCCTAGTTCTTGGCCTTAGTGGTGTAGGATGAGAGAGTGAGTTGAATGTTACCTTCTTGACATCCTTTCTCACCTTAGGCTCAATGATTTTGAATATTTTAGTCTTTTTTGTTGGTAGGGTGATAAGTGTTAGGGCTTTTCCCTATTTCTCTGCACTCTTTTCCTCTCCCTCTCAATCAACTTTACTTTCTTGGTCCTCTCCAAGTCATTTTGTAATCATAAAATGTATTTTACCTTTAGTTTGTGTGCATATCTTTCCTTCTAGGTCTTCAATCATTTTCTTTCTCTTCTTTTCAGTAGAAGTAATTTTAATATCCACAATTATTCTTGTTTTTGCTTCTTCATATTTGCCAAAGGGCTCAGCCTCTATATCAACTTCTTCATTGATTAGTGCAAAAATTGTTGCACTCACAACATCAATATCAATTTCATATCCAAAATTTTTAAGCCAAGTTGTCCTTGGCTTAACTTCCTGAACATATGTGTGGTTAGTATCAACTAGAAAACACACATTGATGTAATACTTTTCAACTAAGGATGCAAGAATCATCATTCTTTTCCTTATTTTCTATTTGAAATCATTAAAATATCCATCTAATATATTCTCAAAATTTTCTACCAAATTAGTTATATACTCACTTATCTTCTTAATAGTAGGTGTGCCTTGTTCCCATGCAACATTTCCAATAGTAGGAAAGTAACTCTGAGTAGAAAAGAAAACACACATAATCAATGATCCAAACTTACACATAGAATTATTTTCTTTCCTAATTGATACCAATTTCTTTTCTATTTGTAAGCATTGGACCTCAGAAATATCATATTATGATCTTTCATCACAATCTTCCAAGCCTAATCCATTGCCATACACGACACACTATTCAGTCAACTCGATTGGTAGAATTTATGTGAAATTACTCTCATTGCAAACTCAATCAATGGATCAATGATGGTTGAAATAGACATGCCACATCCATTCCACTCAGCCTTGGTATTTTCCTTGGTATCTTCTTTACTCTAGCAATGCATTATCTTCTTTTTGTCAAATGTTGAATGATCGATGATAGCATGAATCATCTTCTTTGCAATCTTGATATGCCCATTCTCTAGCCATAGCTCCATATCATGAATTCAACTTAGCAAAACCTTGATCCATTCAATTTTGAAATTTCTTTAAAAATCTAGGGCACACATTAACCATTTTCTCTCAACAATCTTGAATTCATCCTTTACTACTCCATCACACAATTGCTAATATGCCAAATGAATTTCATAATCTCTAACTTCAACAATTTTACACATGTAACAACTTCGTACATCATGAATCATAATAACATTAGGTGGTATCAATGATAACACACCCATTGAATCTCCTTTCACAGAAATTTCACGAAATAACATGATATTTAGGTGGAGGAAAAGTATCACTCTTCACCAATTGAACATTGCTTACCTCTTCTCCTAGATTCTTTGTCATTGATGATGATGATGATGCCATTGTTGTTGGAATAATTATATGAGAAACAAGAAACTGAGAGGGGGATGAATCAGGATCTAAAACTTTTAGCTTCAAAACCAATAATATAAATTCACACCTAATTCTTCTCACAGATCTACCATTAAAATTGAAATGTTGTAAAATAAATGAAATACATCACACCCATAAATAGTTCAACACATAACACAATGATTTGATAACCCAAAAATACTTCAAGATGAAGGTAAAAATGGGGTGGGGATGAAACCCACAAATATTCATTGTTGCAACAATAAAGTTAACTTGTTAGGGTTAAATGTTTGATCATAAAATATGATTTACCCTATAAGGGGCCTGCCCTGTTAAAAGCTTAAGAGACTATTAGGTTTCACTTTGTTAAAGGATTATACACTCACAATGAAGTGAGGACTCTATTAGGAGATTTACATAGGCCTATTAGGACCACTGTATTAAGAGATTTACCATATCTTAATTCACAATAACTGATTCAATACTTGACCCTCAGTATGCTTTGCAAGCTAATATTGGGTATCTTCCTTGTTGTATCACTAATATGATTCTCCCAATCTAATAACTTTGTTAAATCCTTCATTGCTCTGATTGCTCTATGTTTGCTCTGCTCTCAGACTTCGCCTTCTTCATATGCTCACAATCTCTCCTATTCTCGATTTCTTATGATTCTAGGGTTAGAATCCTCCTTAAATAGACATTATGTGAAGGTTTTAGATCTTGATCGATGGTTCACACTTCACCATCTTTTTTTGTTTCCCTCCCTTTTTCTGATTGGTTGAATCACTCTCTTAGGGATCATTACCTTTTGTAATGATGCGTAATCAACGTCTTAACTGGCTCTTCAAATATTAAATATCATAGAAAAGTTGACCAAAATGGTATACATATGAGTTTGTGCCATTATCAGCTCTCATATCAAAACTAAACTACTGGTCACTTGAATGCTCTAACATTTGGTCATGCATAAACCTTCATTATGTTACTCAACTTCTATACAAACATTTTTTTGGATCTTGATAACTTACTAGTATGCTTGGTCTTCATTGTATTGTTAGGCTCATATTATATTTCTTAGCTCATATCTCTTCTTGGTCTTTACTGAATGCTCAACAATCACTGTTATGCTTGGCATAAGTGTTGTATGCTCGGCCTTTACTAGATAACTTGGTCATAGTGATGACCTTGTAATCTTGCCTAGTAAATGACTATGTGTTTTTGGACACTAATCAACAACATAGGCTTAGAGATCAATAATTTTCATGTTAGGGTTTGAGGTTTTTCTTTTTGAACAACTTCACACAACTTAAGAACAACATTCAATCGCACTTCAACAACAAATTTTATTTTAATCGCCTTTAAAAAATTGCTTCTCTAGTCACTCAAATTTCTCTAGACTCTCAAAATTTAAATACAAGGTCTGTAAAATGCCTTTAAATTTTTTATATACCTCTTCATTCATTCAAATTAGGGTTCCTATAAATGTTGTGTCCTCTATTATGTAGAATCTAGTTGTCTCATTCATTGTTACATTTTTAACTCAATCTTCATTATACAACTTGGTCAATACCATCTAACTCAACCTATACATCAGTTTGGTCATTAGGGGTACTCAGTCCATATTGCAATGCTTGGTCAATAGAAACAAAATTATTGATGCTTGGCACTTAATAATGTAAATGATACCATTGCACTTTTATTTCCATAAATCTATTCTAATGCATCTCTTCTCATGGAGATATGAACATTGGCACATTTTTATGTTAGCAACTAATGTAAAATAAATCATAAGATTTGTAGTTCCTTACATACCTTTCTTGATCAGTTTGAGGTGGTGTGATCACCTTTCTTTGTTGCATTGGGTGATCTTGACTTCATTTGTTCCAGTGCTTTCAAGTTCCACCTTTTTCTTCCAGGTTTGATTCATATCCTTCTTTGTTTATTCAACATCCACTTTTCCTTTACCTTTGATGTGTTTATTGTTTGGTACTAGTGTTGGGGTCTTGCAATTCTTGCTTACATGTCCAACCTTGTAACAGCTAAAAAAAATATGTTTCCATTTAACCATCTCTTATAATTGCCTCTAAAATACCATGTATTGTAATCTTGGTTGTAAGAGTTACCTTTCTTAGGTTCATTGTCTTGGTTTTTGGTTGTCTGGTTGGACTTTGTCTTTGATCTACATTTATGTGCTCTATGTGCATACTTTTGACAATTGTAACAATATCCTTCAAATATATGTGCAATAGGTGTATTTTTCACCTTTGATCTACATTCATGAGTTTGATGACCTTGCTTCTTGCAATTAAAATAGTAACCAAAAAACTTAGGTTTAGGGTTTTGCATACTAGTCTATCTTCTACAAATGTTTATTATGTGTCCAAGTTTACCACAATGATAGCATGTAGGTTTTCCTTTTGATTTTTCATTTCTTTTCTCTCTTCTCTTAAATGATTCCCCTTCTTTAGTAGATGATTAATTCTTGAGATGCCCCAATCCAAAAGTGTCACTAGATGACCTAGGTGATCTCATTAGTTCTTCAAAATACCTTATTTCTTCACTGGGCTTTTTCATCCTTTCCACAAGCTCTTTTTCAGATATTAACTCATTCCTCTTTTGTCACTTTTTGATTTCAAATTTTTTATCTCCATGTATTTCTTGTTTAGTTCTTGATTTGCAAGTATCAATTGATTCATTATATCTAGCTAAGTGTTTGTAAGTGTTTTTACATCAGATGACCTTTCTTCAAGTCTGATAGTCATTTGTCTTTTATCTTCTTCAGCCATAACTTTGTCTTCTTTAGCTTTCTTCATTTGTTTAATCACTTCACATAGCCTTATTGATTGGATTTCATTTTCTCTTTTCAATTCTTTGACTTCTTCATTTAGAATATTGTTCTTTTCCAACAGTGCAATGGTTGCATCACTTTCACTGGAACTTCCATCATCAACCAATCCTTGAGTATAAACTTCTTAATTAAGTATGTCATTCTATTGAATAGCCACATCATTTATCTTCCTTAGGGATTTCCTCAATTCCTCTCTTATTACATCAAGTTGTTGCAGTATTAGCTAGATGTCAATCATTTGATTGTCAATAATCTTTCCCAAATTGTAAGCCTCCATCTCCAAGATCTAAACTCTTAAGTTGTTAGACTTCTTTCAAGAGAAATATTCTTTGATACCAATTGAAGTCTTATTGGGAAGCTAAGATATTGAGAGGGGGGTGTGAATGAGGATCAATAAAACTTTTAACCTTTAAAACAATCTAACTACATTCACCACATTATCCATCTCATATCTAGATTATGCATAACATATAAATTCAAATTTTATAATAGATCTAACTATGAATCACACCCATAA
Source organism: Cupressus sempervirens (assembly GCA_028749045.1). Lineage (NCBI taxonomy): Eukaryota > Viridiplantae > Streptophyta > Pinopsida > Cupressales > Cupressaceae > Cupressus > Cupressus sempervirens. The sequence continues at coordinate 901,311,859 of CM053789.1, forward strand.
TGAAAATGTAAACACATAACACAAAGATTTTGGTTACCCAAAAACCCTCCAAGGTGAAGGTAAAACTGTGGTGGGGATGATACCCACAAATATTTACTACTACAGTAACAAAGTTAGCCTATTAGGACTAAAATTTGATCCCTTTTGACGATCTACCCTATGAGGTGTTTTCCCTGTTAAGAGCTTTACAAAGACTATTAGGTCTACCTTGATTAAAGGATTTAACACTTACAATGAAGTAAGGACTCTATTAAGATATTTACATAGACCTATTAGGACCACTCTATTAAGAGATTTGCCTTGATTCAATCTGCCAAAACTAATTCAGTACCTAATCCTTTAGTCTGCACTTACAATGTTGATTTTGGATCTCCTCTTTCCAATCTCTAATCTGATCTCCTATCTGATATATATTTAATCTATCCTAAACTGCTTCACTAGGTTGCTAACTTTTTTGCTACACTACTTTCTCTTGTAGCCTCCAAATACCTAATTCCTTCACACAATACTTCACTTCCTTGCTCTTCTTAAGCACACACTCTATATATAATAGAGTTTTCATCTGATCTTTTAAATACATTTTTAGACTCTTCTAAAATAAGATCAATGATCTAGATGTTTCCCTTTTTCCCTCTTTATATGATTGGTCATCCTTCCTTCATAGGGATCGATTATCTACATCAAAATGTGTAACAACCTTTTTAACAAACTCTGCGATCATTAAATGTTATTTACATGTTGACTCAAAATGATTTACCTCAGAGTTTGTACCATTTTAGACACTTTTTTTCACTTTATGTTACTCGACACATATTGTCTCTGATGCTTAGTCATAACTATTCTTCCTATTGTTACTTGGCCTTAACTGACTCAATACCTTCGGTATGACTCAACATCTATATGCTTTGTCTGCTCAACATTTATCGAACTCAACTTATATGGAAGTACTTTACATGACCTTCTCATCTCCTATAGAGCTTGGCATATACATGATTATTTACAAGTCTTTACAAATACATGACTCATCCTATATAGAGTAACTCGATCGTAGTGGTGATCGATTGAATCTGCCTTATATATGACTAAGTATTTGACACTTACAGAAAACAAAACTTAGAGAGATCAACAGGTCTTTCAATACTTGTGTATTATATTATCCTCTTGGATCTATAATTAATGTTAGATAGATCAAACTTCATGAATACTCTTGATTATTAGGTATTGTCAAACTCTTTTGTGGTATATGTTTGATTGGTCTCCTTTAGTTGGGATTAAGCTCATTTAGACTAGGTTTTCATGTACTAAGCTCTTCATCTAGTAGTTGATGGTGTGGCCAGTCATCTCCAAAAGAGTTTGATGATAAGTTCTTACATTATTGACTTGATTTGTCCAATTGGATCTAGGAACTGGTCTTTACCTTAATCATTTGCATATCATTCATCCACTCTCATGCATATTATCAATCATCAATTAAAAGAATTCCAAAAACATGAACCAAAATCATTCAACCTTATAATATCAAATCTCTCCTTGAGAACAAACTTGCGCCCTCAAGAGTATCTTTCCTAAAATCTACAATGACAATTTTCTACCCATTGCAAGGGTTGAGATACACCCACCTAGGTCCATAGAGCCTGAAGTGTGGACATTGAAATATTAGGTTTTAGTCTTTGAAGTTGGCCAATATTGTCTTGATATTCCCAGCATTGACTAAGCAAGGCTCGGAGGAATTCAACCAAAAATTTTGAGTACCAACACCCCCCCCTTGGTTCAACATTGGACTAAACTAAGCTTCAATTATGTTGCTAATGGTGGTTTTGAATCTGGTGGAGATATTATCATGGATTCCTAGGGACATCATATTATTGCTTTTGCAGACCCCCTCAGAGATCATATTGTTAATCAAGTGTAAGACAAGGTTCTCCTCTAGGGTTCATCTGGCTATTAATCATGGCTGCACTAGGCTAGAAATTGAGGGGGACTCCAAAAGTGTTATCAATTTTTTTAATGTTGTTGCCAAAGCTAGATGGAAAGTGACTCCCATTCTATTTGACATCATCAACCTTTTGTGTAGGTTTTTTGAGGTTTATATTAACCATATTTACAACAAAGTTAACTTGGTGGTAGAATATTTTTGCTTCTATTGGTCTTTACTCAAAAAGCATGCTTGTTTAGAACAACCTTTCCCAGCTACCTTATCCTACCCAACTCCTCATCAATCTAGAGGAGGGAGTAAATACTATCAATAGCCATGATTATTTACTGGCAGGCTATGGTTATGGTTTTCTAGATTGTCAAGGGGTTTTGATTGTTTGGACTATCAAGGGTCTCCACTGCCTTGGCACCAAGGATTTGAATTTCAAAAAAACTATGATCTAGTCCTATGTGGGTGATGAGTTGGCCTCTAGTATTTGGGATTGGCTAAGTTGGCATGTGCAGGACATTTTTATCATTTTCCTACTCTACGTTGATACCCTCATGAGAAGTAATCAGTATATGACAAGAGATTGGAAGGGCCCCACCACCCACCTTAGTTTCATGAGAAAAGGTTTGGCTTGACTTTACATAGGCCACTTGGTGACTTTTTGGAATTTTTATCACTATTTGGGAAACTATTGGCACTTTGAGTTTTTTCCTTATAAATTTAACCTAATTATAGAAATATTTTGTATCATGAAAAGGACTTAGAAGGCATATTCAAGGTGCAATATTAAAAATCCACACCTCAAAATCATTATCTTAAATTCTTACTAACTAAATACATTTATAAGATTTTCTCTAGATATGATGTTTCTTGTTATAATGATTTCACTCATTTGAAGGGACATGTGATTCTAAGAGTTAATTTAGAGAAGTTTGTTGATTTCTTAAGTTCTATTTTATGGGAAAGTTCTGGATTTAGCAATTTCTTGTCTCTCTGTGATTGGGTTTCTGCCATAACTGTGTGTGCGCCAACTTGTCTTGTTAGCATGAGAGAGCATAGGCATCATATTGAACCTGATAGGATTGATGATGAGTTTTAAAATGACCCCATTGTGATGTGTTTTTGTAAACATGGTGGCATTTTTCCTTACATGGAGAGTGTGACTAGTTATGAGGAAATTGTCTCTCAACAATTTCTGAGCTCTTAGAATGAGAGAAGAGTTATGGTTAGAGGTCTAAGCTTCAAAGTGAACAAAGAGGTGATCACCTAGGCCACTAGCCTAGAAGTCTTGGGTCGTAAGTGGAAAAAGACTAGAAAAACTCCAAATGCAGTTGGTCTCAATCAATTCTTCATGAATTTCAAAGAGAAGTTGGTTAAAAAGCATAGAGGGTATAGTGTAGAACATCTCCCTGACTTCTAGCCTAAAATTTGAAAAATTATTATCAAGTATTTTACTTTGGAGGGTAGGTATGGCATGTACTACTACCACCATCTCCCTTTTTTAAATCACATTTGGAATGAAGATCTTATCTCCATTTCTTTCTTTTTGTTACACTCTTTGGAACATATTGTCAATGACTACATTAAGGGCATCAATCTTGGTAACAAGTCAATGATTCTTCACCAAGTGCTCTCTTTTTTTTCTTTATGAGTTTCACAAAGGGCTTTGCCCACCACTTACTCCTAATGTTCACCTCATTTCCAACCAGCCTAGTAACACCCCCTCGGCCTCTAGTCAAGCTACTAATTCTAGCCATGTTTCTTCTAGTGATTGTTTGGAAACCCCTAGTGTAAAAGGAAAGTGTGAGGAGTTGTAAAAAATTTCTACGAGCTCTAGAAAAGAACCTAAGAAACTTACCCTAAATTTAGTGGATAGTGTGTAGCGCCATACTCGTTGGTCTAGCAGAATTGTCAAAGAGAAAGGGAAACATGTTATTGAGAACCTATCTATTAATGATGATTCTTCTAAAGACATCACTTTCAAGCATACCCATGAAAGTGATATTGAGGACTACTCCTCTAATGACACTCAAAGCCTAGTGAAAGATCCTTCCCCTATGACCAACCCCTCCTCCCCCATCCACCCCCTACAAAACCTCCCTATCCCCTCTCCACCTTCCTCCTCAAAGATTTTTATTGGAGGTGATAAAGGCATTGTGGGTAGCTCCAGTGGTGGGATGCTTGGCTCCCTCAAGCTCCAAGTGGATGACCTTGAGAAAGTAGTCCCATCATCTCAAAGATGAGATGGGCAGTCTAAATAATTAGTTCAAATATGTGAGCAAGTTAACTCTTAAGATCGTGCATGCTTGTGTTGCCACCCTGTGCATGATACAAGGTAAGGTTCCCAGTATGGATACCACTCAAGGGAATGATACCAAGGAGTTGTTCCAGTTCCTTAATAAAGAATGGATTGATATATTGTTGTCCAAGAGGCTGAGTGGGAATTAGTTTGGTTTTCTATGTAATCTCCTTTTTGGTCAAATAGGCCTAGGGGCTTTGCTACTTTTGGTTTTTACAGTTCTTTCAAAAACTCTATCCCTACGTGGCTATTTGGTTTAGTTAATTGCTATACTATGATAAACTCTCATAATATTATTTTTAGTTTTTTTTTTTAATTCTTATGTTAGAACTATAATGCTTAATACTTTCTTTAAGATGGTTTTTGAAGGAGGTAAATTACAGTGGGTTGCTCTTTACTTTGCTCTTTCATATGTTGTTAATACACTATTAGTGTGTGTCTGAAGTACTGATTGTACCATGGGCCAGCACCCTATTGATGTTTCTTTTATCAAAAATAATAGATAAATATATTAATGAACACAATTCCTAATAGGCATTGATGGAGCTAGTGGTGAAGGATAATCCCCTTACTAACCCAAACACGCACACACAACACAATAGGGAAACAAATAGAAAATTGTAAGAATAGAAACACTTATATTATATTATCTTCAATAAAATGACATTAAAATATTCAAAAAAATAGCATTCTATAGCTTTATGGCCATTTTCATTACAACAATTTGCAAGACAGAGTCACCAACTACCCTTTTGGAACAAAGCTTGAAAGACAGCTTCATCCCTATACATGTAGCACCAACAACCACCTGAAAAGTAAAATTTTCCTATTTTGGGGCCTAGAAAATCAATTCCCTTTCCTAAGAGATTTTTCTTTGTCTTCCTTTTTGTATTGCAACTTGAGTCTTAATGACACAACTTCTGGAAGCCATAACTTTTGAATCGTGTAGTTTATTTTCTATTATAATAATTTTTTGGAAACCTCTGAAAGCACTCTATAATTAATATCACATAATGTTGTTCTAAACATGTTTTGATCCCTTTGGAGACTCTAAAGCCTTCAAAAACAAGTTTTAGTACCATTCTTTCAAAAATGGAAAAAAAAAAAATCAATATCTTTGAAACTAGATTTGATCTTGCTACATAGCTTGATAGACAAGTTTGTATATCCAAAATGAACATTTAAGAAATAATTGAAACAATGCATGCTCAATTGAAAAACTTACTAAAAATAGTAAATATAACAAAAATAATAACCCTACTCAAAATAACTTTTTCTAAATCCATGGGAATGCATAAAAGAATAAAAGAAAGGGAAAGATATATGGGTTTTGTAAGTTGTTTATTGCAGATATGAGGGTTATTGATTTGTTGTTATGATGAGATGTTGGTAGATTTTGGGCATGTGAAATTTATGGTCAAAAGGATTTTTTGGATGTTTCATTTAAATAAGGTTTTTAGGGGGAAGCTTGCAGAAATGACCTCCTAGTCAAAAACGGACCTCACCATTAGATCTAATTTGGATTTTCTATAAATTTTGATATATGATATGCCTTAGTTTGGCCATGTTGATAGAAAATGTAAAGCTTTTTTAGTTTTAGCACATGATGGTTGTCAAATTTAATCTTGTCATAATTTTCATCACCAGGAAAAAAAATTGCAATAAAAAAGATTAAAAAATTGTCTTGGTAAAATGGTCATAACTTTTACTCAAGATGTCAGATTCTAGTCTTTGTATAGTCATCGGAAAGCTAGTTTAGAGCACTACAACTTGGTTTAGTTTTGATGTTCATAATTTGATATTTTGTCAAGTTTTAAGAGCTTGAAAGTTAGATGTTTTTATTTTAGGCATAGTTTTAGGCATAACTTAGGCATACAAAGTTGGATTTTGGATTTTAAATAGTCAATGGAGAGAACCTGGAGAACTCTACATGTCAAATCAAATTTGGTGCAGGTTTGACATGATTTATTTGGTTATATATTGATCTAAATGGTTTATGATATATATTGACTATGGTAACATTGTGAATTTATGACATTGTATATTTTGGAGATTTAAGATTTGATGCCATTGTATACTTAGCTTATATTCCATATTGGGCTCATGATGATATGATTTTTAGTGTTTGGTTTGGATATGTATGATGACTTGTTGGGTCTACAAGTTGTGCAATATTGTAAGTGGTCTATATTTACAAGTTGATTTATGGGTTGGATATGAGTTGTATATGCCCATTGATCTTTCATTATTGACACATTTTCGGATTAGTGGCTTGGTTTTGCATTGTTTATGCCCTCAGTCACATGATTTGCTATTTTTTCTTAATGTAGGAGAGATGAGATGTTGTTACCAAGTATAGTCATGGTGGAGGATTGTGGTTGATTATTTTATGCTATTAGCTTAGACACTTTCAGAGTTAGATTCTCAGTTCATGGATGTGATCATGGTGCCATAGATTTTGGCATGATATGAGGGTATGTGCAAGATCATGGTGTACCAAACTATGGCCTTAAGTGGCAGTGAAAAATTAGCAAATCAGGTTTATGTCAACTTGACACATAATTTTGAAGTGGTTATGGACTTTATATCAAAAAGTTGTAAGAAAATAATTTACAGAAAATTGAATGTAGTTTCTAAACTACTAAGCCTTATCAAGAGAAAAAAATAATTGATTGGTCAAAAGTTTGAATTTTAATGCAGTACTAAGAAAATTTCAGTCCGAAAATAAAAAGTAGGTGTATGTCTGACCACCTTAATCAAAATCAAATCATAATATTTTTTTAATATAATTATAGATATGAAAACTAGACTCATGCCCGGATGTGACGCATATTTTTTGATATTTTTATTCCAAATAAATAATTAAATATGAATTTTCTACCAAAAAAATTTTAGATTAAAAAAAGTCTCGTGTCTGACCACCCTAACTAATAGAAAATTTGATCAATTTTTATTTATTTTTTTCTTATACTAGGCGAAGTATAGAATGTGACGCAACTTTTAGATTTAAAAAATGTTATACTGTTTGAAAGTTATAGCTATTTTTCATTCTGTATGTCAATCAACACTTTACAATAATCTTCATTGATAATTAACTAATAAATACTTATCAAACTCAGAATTTAACAAAAATTATATTGATGGAATCTAGAGAGCAATATTAAAAAACTCATTTCGTTCCATTCAATTTCGATCAAAATAACATTGTCAGACGGCTACCCAAAGTTTGAGTATCACTAAAACTCTCTATAAACACGTCTTTGGGGTTGACCGGGCAAGCTTGGTAAATACCAAGCCTGATCGGATATCTGATTCGAAATCGGATATCTGATTTCAAATCGGATATTCGATTCGACATCGGATATCCGATATGGCTCAGTAGTCAAATTCCAAAAATCTTCAAATTTTGGAGGGAAATTCGATTTAAATGTTCTAGTTTTTTATTTTTAAATTATTTCACTTATATTAATATGTAAAAGCATATTTTAATATATTATATATATATAATAACGTAATGTAAACATACAAGATATAATCTGTAATATATAATAATATCTTATGTTAATCTTATTACAATCTATAAATATAATATATATTATTATTATTTTTACTAAATATAATAACGTAATTTATATATATAAAATACGTATTATATATTATTATATTAATATGTATGTTATTAATATATACAATAACGTAATATTTTCATTAAATGTAATATGTATTATATATTATTATATTAATATGTATAATAATATAATATATATATAACAACGTAATATTTTTATTAAATATAATATATATTATAAATATTATTATATTAATATGTATGTTATTAATATATCTATATAATAACGTAATATTTTCATTAAATATAATAATGTAATATGTATATGTATATATATATATATTATATTAATATGTATATTATTAATATATAAGAGTCAAAGGGGGTCATAAGGTGACCTATGACCCTATTTGACCCATTAAACGATGATATATGTCTCTAGGGGTCCTAGGACCCCTAGGGACATATTCGAATGGGTATTATGGGTCAAAGGGGGTCATAAGGTGACCTATGACCCTCTTTGACCCATTAAACGATGACATATGTCCCTAGGGGTCCTAGGACCCCTAGGGACATAGTCAAATCATTCATATGGGTCAAAGGGGGTCATAGGGTGACCTATGACCCCCTTTGACCCATTAAATGAAGACATATATCCCTAGGGATCCTAGGAACCCCAGGGACATAGTCGAATCGTTCATATGGGTCAAAGGACCCATTAAACGACGACATATGCCCCTAGGGGTCCTAGGACCCTTAGGGACATATTCGAATGCGTAATATGGGTCAAAGGGGGTCATATGGTGACCTATGACACTCTTTGACCCATTAAACGATGACATATGTCCCTAGGGGTCCTAGGACCCCTAAGGACATATTCCAATCGTTCATATGGTTCAAAGGGGGTCATAGGGTGACCTATGACCCCCTTTGACCCATTAAACGATGACATATGTCCCTACAGGTCCTACGACCTCTAGGGACATAGTCGAATCATTCATATGGGTCAAAGGGGGTCATAGGGTGACCTATGACCCTCTTTGACCCATTAAACGACGATATATGTCTCTAGGGGTCCTACGACCCCTAGGGACATATTCGAATGGGTAATATGGGTCAAAGGGGGTCATAGGGTGACCTATGACCCTCTCTGACCCATTAAACAACGATATATGTCTCTAGGGCTCCTAAGACACCTAGGGACATATTTGAATGGGTAATATGAGTCAAAGGGGGTCATAGGGTGACCTATGACCCTCTTTGACCCATTAAACGATGACATATGTCCTTAGGGGTCCTCGGACCCCTAGGGACATATTCGAATGGGTAATATGGATCAAAAGGGGTCATAGGGTGACCTATGACCCTCTTTGACCCATTAAATGATGACATGTGTCCCTAGGGGTCCTCGGACCCCTAGGGACATATTCGAATCATTAATATGGGTCAAAGGGGGTCATAGGGTGACCTATGATCCCCTTTGACCCATTAAATGATGACATATGTCCCTAGGGGTCCTAGGACCCCTAGGGACATATTTGTATCGTTCATATGCATCAAAGGGGGTCATAGGGTGACCTATGACCCCCTTTGACCCATTAAACAATGACATATGTCCCTAGGGGTCCTAGAACCCCTAGGGACATATTCGAATGGGTAATATGGGTCAAATGGGGTCATAGGGTAGCCTATGAACATCTTTGACCCATTAAACGATGACATATGTCCCTAGGGGTCCTAGGACCCCTATTCGAATCGTTCATATGGGTCAAAGGGGGTCATAGGGTGACCTATGACCCTTTTGACCCATTAAACGACGATATATGTCTCTAGGGGTCCTAGGACACCTAGGGACATATTCAAATGGTTAATATGGGTCAAAGGGGGTCACAGGGTGACCTATGACCCCCTTTGACCCATTAAATGATGACATATGTCCCTAGAGGTCCTCGAACCCCAAGGGACATATTTGAATGGGTAATATGGGTCAAAGGCGGTCATAGGGTGACCTATGACCCCCTTTGACCCATTAAACGATGACATATGTCCTTAGGGGTCCTAGGACCCTAGGGACATATTTGAATCATTCATATGGGACAAAGGGGGTCATAGGTCTTTGACCCATTAAACGACAACATATGTCCCTAGGGGTCCTAGGACCCCTAGGGACATATTCAAATGGGTAATATGGGTCAAATGGGGTCGTAGGGTAACCTATGACCCTCTTTGACCCATATTACCCATTTGAATATGTCCCCAGGGGTCCTAGGACCCCTAGGGACATATTCGAATCGTTCATATGGATCAAAGGGGGTCATAGGGTGACCTATGACCCTCTCTGACCCATTAAACAACAATATATGTCTCTAGGGGTCCTAGGACCCCTATGTAAGGAAACTCAAGTGCGGAAACAACTTCCTACACTAATCTCATAAGGAAAGTATGGTGCAAATCCTTTGTTTAAAATCTTCTACACTTACAGATTCAATAACATGTAAACAACATTATAGCAACCAGCCATGCATACAGAAAATAGATAGAGAAAGAAACACATAACACAAAGATTTGCCGGTGGGGAAAAACCTTTTGGTAAAACAACCCCAGCCCTCTAGAACCTACACAATGTATTATCTTCAACACAAGATTACAATACACTTGCAATGCAAGTTCAACATCAATGATAGAAAAATTCTAGTAGCACCTCAGTACCTGCAAACTTCCATCGATCACTCTACTACATTACAACATGCAATGAACATCTTAAGACCCAATAAAATACCCACAAAGAAATTGGGCATTTTTCATGGCTCAACCACCAAGAAACATGCACAATGCCACATGTACATCCCATACCAAGAAAAGGGCATCCATCCCTTGAATAGGCAATGACAGCTTGTCATAAAATCCACCAAAAATAGCAGTCACAAGAGAAGTGTAAGGGAATCTATCATACCAACCTATTTTTGGCATATTCTCTTACACACACCAACCACTCTTTCTTGGGTGCCCAAATAGGCCTCATGTCATAAGATGCTCTTACACCTGTCATAGCATATTCCTTAAATAGCTCTTACACGTCATAGGAATTCGTCATAACCATTTCAGCCATGATCTCCTTCACACACTTCAAGATGTTGATACATGTAAGTGATCAACAGGCCAACTAGACATATACACTCACATTACATATTATTTGCAAAAATACATTTTACAAAACAAATAATAATAAGAATAAGAATTATACAAGGTTGAGACACCTTATTCCTAACATTCTCCCACTTGTCGAACACCTTGTAAGAGCAACAGGAACATAACAGGAACTAACCGCTATAGGCTGAAAGGTCCATAGACTCCGAACACCATCTGAACTTCTCAGTGCCCACTGGTTTCGTTAATGCATCTACAACATTCTTCATAGTATCTACCTTCTCCAAATTTACCTTTCCATCTTCCACTATATCTCTCACAAAGTGAAACTGCAGATCAATGTGCTTCGTTCTGGCATGGAAAGTTGGATTCTTCGCAAGGCAAATAGCACTCTGACTGTCACACCAAATAGTAATCTGTTCTGCATCAACACCAACATCAGAACACAATCTCTTAAGCTAAATGGATTCCTTACAAGCATGAGTATTTGCCATGTACTCAGCTTCTGTAGTGGACAAAGCAACCACAGGTTGTCGCTTACTCATCCAACTGATGGCACCACCAAACATAGTGAACACATAACTACTGGTGGATCTCCTGCGATCAATATCACCTGCCCAATCTGAATCCACAAACAAATGAATACAAACTGAATGCGGAGATCCAGAAGAGTTACCATGATAACATATGGAGTAATCTGATGTACCCCTCAAATATCTGAATACTCGCTTAACTGCATTCCAATGTATCCATCTAGGATTAGCCATAAATCGACTCAGGACTCCCACTGCTTGGGCAATGTCTGGTCTAGTATAGACCATAGCATACATAAGACTGCCAACTGCACTAGCATAAGGTACTCTACTCATGTCCTCCACCTCACTAGGAGCTTTTGGACAATCATCTACAGATAGCTTTGTTCCCACAAAAATAGGAACACATAGTGGTCTACAATCTGCCATGCTGAACCTGTCCAACACAAACTTCACATACTTACTCTGACTCAACCAAAGTTTTCTGTTAGACCTGTCTCTACTGATTTCCATACCCAAGATATACCTCACTGCCCCAAGATCTTTCATCTCAAACTGTGCTGACAACTGAGATTTAAAATCAGAAATCATACCCTTACCCTTCCCAAACAGCAACATATCATCAACATATAATGCAATAATAAGAAGGCAATCATTTTCAACTCTGAAATAAACACAATGATCTGATTTCGATCTTACAAATCCAATTGACAACACAAAGGCATCAAACTTAAGGTACCACATCCTAGGAGATTGCTTCAAACCATATAGAGATTTCTTCAATCTGCAAACAAAGGATTCTTTACCTTTAACAATGTAGTGCTCAAGCTGTGACATATAAATCTCTTCCTCCAAATCACCATGAAGGAAAGTTGTCTTCACATCCATCTGTTCTATCTCTAAATCATATGATGCAGCAAGAGATAACAGAAATCTAATGGATGTCAACTTTGCAACAAGAGAGAATATTTCACCATAATCTATTTCCTCTACCTTTGAATACCCCTTTGCAACCAATCTAGCTTTGTACCTTTCAACACTGCCATCTGCACAGAATTTCTTCTTGAACACCCATTTACAGCCAACAGGTTTTCTCCCTTTAGGCAAAGGTACAAGGTCCCATGTTTTGTTTTTCTCTAATGAAGCCATCTCATCATCCATAGCCTCAATCCAGGAACCTGCATCTTCCATGCCCAAAGCCTCTTTCACAAATCTAGGCTCATCAGTGTTAGTAATCAAAGCAAAAGCACAACTGGAATCTAACATAGAATAACCAAACTTTTCTGGTTGCTTTCTTTCTCTCGTGGATCTCCTCAAGGGCTAAGGTTGAGGTTGTTCTTCCTCTTCTTCTAAACTGTCAGAGCTGCTAGAGCTCTCCTCATCATTAGACCCAACATGGTCTCTCTGTTCAGTCTTCTCAGGGGTAGGAGGCAACTGAACAACATCTTTTTTCTTTTCTTTTTCATCTAGTTGTAGCACAATAGGAGAAGATGTTAGCTCTATAAAAATAACATTTCTATTATACAACACCTTACTAGTCACAGGATCCCAAAGCTTGTATCCTTTCACACCAGTACTGTACCCAATGAAAATACATTTAATAGCTTTGTTTTCCAACTTAGATCTTTTCTCCTTTGGAACATATGCATAAGCTTCACAAAAAAAAACATGAAGATGTCTAATTGAAGGCTTCTTACCAGACCACACCTCCATGGGTGCCTTACCAACAAGAGCTGATGTAGGAGATCTGTTAACCAGATAGCAAGCAGTGGCCACAGCTTTGGCCCAAAACCTTTGTTCTAAACCAGCTCCACTAAGCATACTCCTAGCCTTCTCCATCAATGTCCTATTCATTCTCTCTGCAACTCCATTCTGCTTTGGGGTATAAGGAGTTGTCTTATGCCTCTCGATACCTTGTTCTTTACAGAACTGTTCAAACTCTGCTGAGCAAAACTCACCACAATTGTCAGTTCTCACACACTTAATCTTCTTACTAGTCTAATTCTCTACAAGGTCTTTAAATTCCTTGAATCGACTAAAGACTTGTGTCTTACTTTTAAGGAAATAAATCCACGTCCTTCTACTGTAATCATCTATGAAAGATACAAAAAATACAGACTTGGAGATCGAAGGAACTTTTACAGGACCAAATACATCAGAATGAATAAGATCAAAAACATCAAAAGATTTGTGAGAACTCGAGTAAAACTGAACATGATTTTGTTTACCATATACATAGTGTTCACAGAAGTCAAACTCGAGATTGCAATCATTTAACCCCTCAACAAGATTTTTGTTTTTCAGGGTTCTGAGACCCTTCTCACCAATGTGGCCAAGTCTCATATGCCACAACATTGTCTTTTATGCAGGAAGCTTTCCTTCCAAAGTGTTTGCATTGCCATCGGAACCTATAACCACAAAATTCTTCACTGCTCGTTCAGATGGTGAGGATGAAGAACTGTTACATAGAGGAATACATGCATCTAGCTGAAACAAAGTACCTCTCCTAGTACCCTTAGCAAGCACCATCAATCCTCTAATCATCTTACATCCTTCTTTCAAAAAAACAACTTGCACACCTACATCGTTCAGCATACTTACAGATAATAGGTTTCGTGCTAGACCTAGAATGTGCATAACTCCATTGATTCCCTTTACTCATCCATCAGAAAATTTGATAGTGACCCTTCCGCGTCCAACTATCTTCAGGTGAGAATCATCACCCAAGGACACCTTTCCACCATCGAACTCTTCATATCTTGAGAACCAGTTTCGATGAGAGGTCATGTGAAAAGATGCACCCGAGTCAACCAACCACACATCATCAGATGCATGGGCTGCCACAGCTATGATGAATGCATCGCCATCTTCTTGAGATTTTTCAGAACTAGAATTTGAGGCTTTCTTCTTCTTCTTAAGCTCTTTACAGTCTTTACGGAAGTGCCCAGTCTTTTCACAGTTCCAACATTTTTCCTTGGACTTATTGGAAGTCTTTGACTTCCCACGGGATTCGGATCTACCCTTATTATCAGACTTATTGTCATTTTTCTTTCCTCTTTCCATGGATCTCCCACGAACAGCAAGGGCTTCTTTTTCTGAAACGGAAGCCTTTCTCTGCATCTCTTCTGATAGCAGCGAAGAAACCACATCATCCATTTTGAAGGTGACTAATGTGCTTCCGAGAGCCATCACAAGATGGTCCCATGAATCCGGTAAAGAACACAAAAGTGTGTAGCAATGATCCTCCTCCTCTAACTTGACACCAGCAGATGTCAACTGTGCAGCCAGCAAATTAAACGCATTTAAATGATCCGTTAAGGATCCACCTTCCTCCATTCGCAGAGAATACAACTTCTTCCTCAGGAACAACTTTTTCACCAGAGATTTGGCCTGATACACGGCCCCAAGTCTTTCCCACAAACTATATGCAGTTTTCTCATCTAGAACATTCAGAAGGACTGCATCAGTTAAACAGAGTCTTATGAGACCCTTAGCTTTATGATCTTTGATATCCCAATCTGCTTGAGTTATAGTTGTTGGTCTTGTAGTAGTTGTAGTCGCTTCCCACAGGTCATGGCCTATCAACATGTCTTCCATCTTGAGTTTCCACAACTCAAAATTAGTGCCATTAAATTTCTCCACCTCCATTCTTCCATATGATGAAGTTTCCATCTCAATCTGCAAATAAGATTTAGGATGCTCTGCACAATACTCCCACTCAACTTGAGATTAGCTCAAAAAACCCTACCCAACAACTAGGATCAAAAGTTGATCAAGCTCTGATACCACTTGTAAGGAAACTCAGGTGCGAAAACAGCTTCCTACACTAATCTCATAAGAAGAGTATGGTGCAAATCCTTTGTTTAAAATCTTCTACACTTATAGATTCAATAACATGTAAACAACATTATAGCAACCAGCCATGCAAACAGAAAATAAATAGAGAAAGAAACACATAACACAAAGATTTTCCAGTGGGGAAAAACCTTTCGGTAAAACAACCCCACCCCTCCAGAACCTACACAATGTATTATCTTCAACACAAGATTAAAATACACTTGCAATGCAAGTTCAACATCAATGATAGAAAAATTTCAGCAGCACCTCAGTACCTGCAAACTTCCATCTATCACTTTACTGCATTACAACATGCAATGAACATCTTAAGACCCAATAAAATACCCACAAAGAAATTGGGCATTTTTCATGGATCAAGCACCAAGAAACATGCACAATGCCACATGTACATCCCATACCAAGAAAAGGGTGTCCATCCCTTGAATAGGCAATGACAGCTTGTCATAGAATCCACCAAAAATAGCGGTCACAAGAGAAGTGTAAGAGAATCTGTCATACCAACCTATTTTTGGCATATTCTCTTACACACACCAACCACTCTTTCTTGGGCACCCAAATGGCCTCATGTCATAAGATGCTCTTACACCTGTCATAGCATATTCCTTAAATAGCTCTTACGTGTCATAGGAATCCGTCATAACCATTTCAACCATGATCTCCTTCACACACTTCAAGATGCCGACACATGTAAGTGATCAACATGCCAACTAGACATATACACTCACATTACATATTATTTGCAAAAATACATTTTACAAAACAAATAATAATAAGAATAGGAATTATACAAGGTTGAGACACCTTATTCCTAACACCCTAGGGACATATTCGAATGGGTAATATGGGTCAAAGGGGGTCTCATAGGGTGACCTATGACCCTTTTTGACCCATTAAACGATGACATATGTCCTTAGGGGTCCTCAAACCCCTAGGGACATATTCGAATGGGTAATATGGGTCAAAGGGGGTCATAGGGTAACCTATGACCCTCTTTGACCCATTAAACGACGACATATGTTCCTAAGGGTCCTAGTCGAATTGTTCATATGGGTCAAAGGGGGTCATAGGACACATTAAATGACGACATATGTCCATAGGAGTCCTAGGACCCCCAGGGACATAGTTGAATCGTTCATATGGGTCAAAGGGGGTCATAGGGTGACATATGACCCCCTTTGACCCATTAAATGATGACATATGTCCCTAGGGGTCCTAGGACCCCTAGGGACATATTCAAATGGGTAATATGGGTCAAAGTGGGTCATAGGGTGACCTATGACTCTCTTTCACCCATTAAATGATGACATATGTCCCTAGGGGTCCTAGGACCCCTAGGGATATATTCCAATCGTTCATATGGGTCAACGGGGGTCATAAGGCGACCTATGACCCCTTTTGACCCATTAAACGATGACATATGTCCCTACAGGTCCTACGACCCCTAGGGACATAGTCGAATCATTCATATGGGTCAAAGGGGGTCATAGGTCACCCTATGACCCTCTTTGACAACGACGGGACATATTCAAATGGGTAATATGGGTCAAAGGGGGTCATAGGGTGACCTATGACCCTCTCTGACCCATTAAACAATGATATATGTCTCAGGGGTCCTAGGACCACTAGGGACATATTTGAATGGGTAATATGGGTCAAAGGGGGTCATAGGGTGACCTATGACCCTCGTTGACCCATTAGACGATGACATATGTCCCTAGGGGTCCTCGGACCCCTAGGGACATATTCGAATGGGTAATATGGGTCAAAGGGGGTCATAGGGTGACCTATGACCCTTATTGACCCATTAAATGATGACATATGTCCCTAGGGGTCCTCAAACCCCTAGAGACATATTCGAATCATTCATATGGGTCAAAGGGGGTCATAAACGACGACATATGTCGCTAGGGGTCCTAGGACCCCTAGGGACATATTTGAATCGTTCATATGGGTCAAAGGGGTATGAACGATACAAATATGTCCCTAGGGGTCCTAGGATCCCTAAGGACATATTCGAATGGGTAATATGGGTCAAATGGGATCATAGGGTAACCTATGACTCTCTTTGACCCATTAAACGATGACATATGTCCCTACGGGTCCTAGGACCCCTAGGGACATATTTGAATTGTTCATATGGGTCAAAGGGGGTCATAGGGTGACCTATGACCCTCTTGACCCATTAAACGACGATATATGTCTCTAGGGGTCCTAGGACCCCTAGGGACATATTCGAATAGGTAATATGGGTCAAAGGGAGTCATAGGGTGACCTATGACCCCTTTTGACCCATTAAATGATGACATATGTCCCTAGGGGTCCTCGGACCCCAAGGGACATATTCGAATGGGTAATATGGGTCAAAGGGGGTCATAAGGTGACCTATGACCCTCTTTGACCCATTAAACGACGACATATGTCCTTAGGGGTCCTAGGACCCTAGGGACATATTCAAATCGTTCATATAGGTCAAAGGGGGTCATAGGGTGACCTATGACCCCCTTTGACCCATTAAACGACGACATATGTCCCTAGGGGTCCTAGGACCTCTAGGGACATATTCGAAGGGGTAATATGGGTCAAAGGGGGTCATAGGGTATGACCCGCTTTGACCCATTAAATGATGACATATGTCCCTAGGGGTCCTAGGACCCCTAGGGACATATTCGAATCGTTCATATGGGTCGAATGAGGTCATAGGGTGACCTATGACCCTCTTTGACCCATTAAATGACGACATATGTCCTTAGGGGTCCTAGGACCCCTAGGGACATAGTCGAATCATTCATATGGGTCAAAGGGGGTCCTAGGGACATAGTCAAATCGTTCATATGAGTCAAAGGGGGTCATAGGGTGACCTATGACTCCCTTTGACCCATTAAATGATGACATATGTCCCTAGGGGTCCTAGGACCCCTAAGGACATAGTTGAATCGTTCATATGGGTCAAAGGGGGTCATAGGGTGAACTATGACCCCCTTTGACCCATTAAATGATGACATATGTCCCTAGGGATCTTCAAACCCCAAGGGACATATTCAAATGGGTAATATGTGTCGAAGGGGGTCATAGGGTGACCTATGACCCTCTTTGACCCATTAAACGACGACATATGTCCCTAGGGGTCCTAAGACCCGTAGGGACATATTCAAATTGTTCATATGGTTCAAAGGGGGTCATAGGGTGACCTATGACCCCCTTTGACCCATTAAAGGACGACATAAGTCCCTAGGGGTCCTAGGACCCCTAGGGACTTTTTTGAATCATTCATATGGGTCAAAGGGGGTCATAGGGTGACCTATGACCCTCTTTGACCCATTAAACGATGACATATGTCCCTAGGGGTCCTAGGACCCCTAGGGACATAGTCAAATCGTTCATATGGGTCAAAGGAGGACATAGAGTGACCTATGACCCCCTTTGACCCATTAAACAACGACATATGTCCCTAGGGGTCCTAGGACCCCTAGTGACATATTCAAATCGTTCATATGGGTCAAAGGGGGTCATAGGGTGACCTATGACCCTCTTGGACCCATTAAATGACGATATATGTCTCTAGGAGTCCTAGGACCCCTAGGGACATATTCGAATGGGTATTATGAGTCAAAGGGGGTCATAGGGTGACCTATGACCCTCTTTGACGCATTAAACGATGACATAGGACCCCTAGGGACATAGTCGAATCGTTCATATGGGTCAAAAGAGGTCATAGGGTGACCTATGACCCCCTTTGACACATTAAATGATGACATATGTCCCTAGGGGTCCTAGGACCCCTAGTGACATATTTGAATCGTTCATATGGGTCAAAGGGGCTCATAGGGTGACCTATGACCCCCTTTGACCCATTAAACGATGGCATATGTCCCTAGGGGTCTTAGGACCCCTAGGGACATATTCGAATGGGTAATATGGGTCAAATGGGGTCATAGTGTAACCTATGACCCTCTTTGACTTATTAAACGACGACATATGTCTCTAGGGGTACTAGGAGCCCTACGGACATATTCGAATCGTTCATATGGGACAAAGGGGGTCATAGGGTGACCTATGACCCCCTTTGACCCATTAAACGACGACATATGTCTCTAGGGATCCTAAGGGACATATTTGAATAAGTAATATGGGTCAAAGGGGGTCATAGGGTCACCCTATGACCCTCTTTGACCCATTAAACGATGACATATGTCCCTAGGGGTTCTCGAATCCCAAGGGACATATTTGAATGGGTAATATGGGTCAAAGGGGGTCATAGGTCTCTTTGACCCATTAAACGACAACATATGTTCCTAGGGGTCTTAGGACCCTAGGGACATATTCGAATTGTTCATATGGGTCAAAGGGGGTCATAGGGTGACCTATGACCCCCTTTGACCCTTTAAACGACGACATATGTCCCTAGGGGTCCTAGGACCCCTAAGGACATATTCGAATGGGTAATATGGGTCAAATGGGGTTATAGAGTAACCTATAACCCTCTTTGACCCATTAAACGACAATATATGTCTCTAGGGGTCTTAGGACCCCTAAGGACATATTCGAAAGGGTATTATGGGTCAAAGCCCTATGAACCTCTCTGACCCATTAAACGATGACATATGTTCCTAGGGGAACATAGTCAAATCGTTCATATGGGTCAAAGGACGTCATAGGGTGACCTATGACCCCCTTTGACCCATTAAATGATGACATATGTCCGTAGGGGTCCTAGGACCCCAAGGGACATAGTTGAATCATTCATATGGGTCAAAGGGAGTCATAGGGTGACCTATGACCCCCTTTGACCTATTAAATGATGACATATGTCCCTAGGGGTCCTAGGACCCCAAGGGACATATTCGAATAGGTAATATGGGTCAAAGGGGGTCATAGGGTGACCTATGACCCTCTTTGACCCATTAAACGACGACATATGTCCCTAAGGGTCTTTGGACCCCTAGGGACATAGTCGAATCTTTCATATGGATCAAAGGAGGTCATAGGGTGACCTATGACCCCCTTTGACCCATTAAACGATGACATATGTCCCTAGCGGTCCTAGGACCCCTAGGGAAATAGTCGAATCGTTCATATGGGTCAAAGGGGGTCATAGGGTGACCTATAACCCTCTTTGACCCATTAAACGACGACCCTCTTTGTATTATATATTATTATATTAATATGTATAATAATATAATATATATATAACAACGTAATATTTTTATTAAATATAATATATATTATAAATATTATTATATTAATATGTATGTTATTAATATATCTATATAATAACGTAATATTTTAGTATATATAACGTAATATTTTAGGATATACTATTTATACTATTTTAGGATAATAATTATAATATAAATAAACACTAAATATTAATATTATTATATGTATAGTAATAATAATAATACTATTATAACTGTAAAAATAATATATATTAATACTATATATTGTAGCTTAATATAAATAAACACTATATATTTACACTATTATATCTATATTAATAATATTATTACTATTATAGGTATAATAATAATATTGATACTATAGGTATATTAATACTATTATCTATTAATATTATTGATATTTTATACTAATACTAATATACTATTAACTTAGTTATAAATTAAAGTCGTTTGCCTCCAAATATTTTCATAATATTAATATTATTATGGCAAAGGAGGGAAACCTTAGCAAGTTTTCCCCCCAAAAGTCATTTTTCTATATCGGATATCCGATCCTGGATTGGATATCTGATTTCTTATCGGATATTCAATTTTACTGGCATCAATTTCAAATATGTGACTGTCCCTACAGACCCAACAACATTACTTTTTTACCTCTTTTTTCATGAGATTTGTAAAAAGTCGCGTTTTGGGGCCCAACCAATCGAAAAGAATTCAAAAATATAACCTTAGGTGTTCGAATTTGTCATCTGAATGGGGAGCAGCAGTCGTCGAAAGAATAAACGTAAAAGGAAGATATCCAATGAAGACATTGCAGCATATAGGGAAAAGGACAAAATGAAACACCGACAAAAAAAGACAAGGTATGCTAAATATCAATCAAGTTGACGATGAATTAATAGAAGGTGAAATCATAGAGTCAGATAATGAAAATGTACAGTTGGGGAATGACAATGTACCTATTGAAAATGATAATGTGGAAATTGAAAATGTAGAGATTGAAATTTTTGAAGAAGAAATGCCACCAAGTCATAATCCAAATTGCATAATTGACCATGTCGAAGATGACAATGCACAGGAACCTAATGCACAAGAACCTTACATATCTCCTAATTATAATCAACATGAAGGTTCTAAAACACCAAAATGGATAATTGAAATTGATGAAACGATTATGACTAGTTTGGAAGGAAAAAAATCAGAAAGAACCATTCGATTATGGGCTTCAAGACTATATCAGATGTTTTTCGGCAACAAGATAGTGGTAGAGCAATGTCAGCTTTTCATGCACTTATTAAAGATGCAAAATATGAGACCTATGCTTTCCAAATTGAAAATTCGTGTCAGTAAAAATTTGGAAAGAAATGCCATTATTGTGAAGAATCTTTTCAGTGCTCTCAATAGCGTTGGGAAAAATAGCAGAGAGAAGGATAATAGAGCTGCTTGAAGGGTTATTACAACCTCTTTGGTAAGTCATCATTTGAGAAAGGGTAGATATATGAGACAAACTTGTATTGATTTGAATCTAAATCATACTACTTTGAGAAGAGCACTTAGTCGACGAGAGAAAATTGATGATCCTCTTCAAAATGAAACATGGGCATTTGGTGGGAGAATTTCACGTTTTGATAAGAAGCTATCTGACGATGTGAAGGAAGAAATTATATAATTTTGGCACTCTAACTCATGAGTATCACCCAATGCTAAAGATGTCTTAAAGTTGAGAATTGGCATCAGAGACCGCACGCCACATCCCAAACACTATTTGGAGGTAAGTCAAACTATGTTGTTCAAACAATTTAGAGAGAGTCGTCCAAGTGTTCATATATCACAAAGGGCTTTTGAATCTTTGAAGCCATTTTATTGTGTGCCACTCAAAATTTGAAATACATGTTGTTGCAAATATCATGTTGAGTTTTCTATGCACCATGAACTATTACGCTCCATCCGTTCTACTTTGCATAGTAAAGAAATGTTGGAGAACTGTGGGGCTAGTGGGCTTCCAAAATCATCAAGAGACTTGTTAGATCAACTCTTATGTCATAGAGTTGATGGTTGTTCCTTTTATAAAAATGCTTGCTTAAATGAGAAGTGTTCAGAATGTGGTGGCTTATCCAAGTTTGACACATATTTCCATGAGGGGTGTGAACAAGATCTTGGAAAGACAATAGTGAAAAAAAGGGTCTATGAAATGGTGAAATACACATTGAAGAGTGGGAGTGAGAGCTCTAGATGTGAATTGGTTGGAAAAGATATCAATGTGGCTAATTTTATTTCAGATTTCAAGGCAAATCTTTTTTACAAGTATGCAAGACATAGTCACAGGTCTCAGTGGTTGGATCAAAAATTTAGAACATGTAAGGAGACTTTTGCCATTGGCATTATTATATCATCTGTTGATTTTGCTGAGAACTACACATTGCAACCTCAAAATGAGACACAATCTCAATATTACAACTCTATTCAGATTGCAATTTTTGTTCACATAACATATAGACATGCCCCTGATAGTGCGGAAGATAATCGAAAGATTATTAGAGAGTATCATTTTTATATGAGTGATGATAGATCTCACTCTCACGAGTTTGTGCAACATTGTTTCGAGAATTTTTTTTATTTCTTACATGAGCATGCAATTGCTATGGATAGACATATCATTTGGTCAGATAACTGTACAGGTCAATTCAAGAATGTTCGCATGTTTTATTGGTTGTGTAGGATGCACGTCGAGAGAGGGGTGCCTCATATTTGGAGTTTTTTTGAGTCCGGCCATGGAAAAGGGGAACATGATGGAGCAGGGGCATGTGTGAAGAGAGCTCTAGTTAAGGAGCAACTGAAGATTTCAACAACAAAGCTTTTTGATGCTCGTAGCATTGTTGATTGGTGTAGTTTAGCATTATCACAGGGGGGACTCTTAATTCAGTGGTACACTGGTTCTTTTTTTTGGTTGAGGAAGGGTCCATAGGTGATAGATCAGATTGTGCTACAGTGAGAGACTCATCAAAAATGCATTCATTTCGGAGCTCTAATTCTAGTACATGGACCATTTGGACACGACAACTAGCTTATTTTTGTCGTACTTGTTTTCAGTGTGATTGGGATCACTGTGAGTCAAGTGAGTGGGTGGACACATGGGCTCCACATTATCTTACTCCATTGTCTATCATACCCTCTATCAAAAATGATGACATGGAAAGTTCACTTGAGCATAACCATCTATCAGATCTACTTCAGCCAGGACATGTCTTTGCATTGGTTGCACCATAGGGGAATGATGAGAAATCCGATTATTGGTTAGCACGTTGTGTAAGAGGCAAACAAAAACTTGCATAACCGATCACAGATGATGATGGATTCACATATCCTACTAGTTCAGTGGTTGTTGCTGGAACATGGCTGCGGACATACATGCTTAGAAGGAACGAAATTCCTGCATTCGAAGACTATCAGAAGCACAAAGTAATTCTCATATATTCGCATCTTATTATAGCAACAAATGTAAAGTTATTGAAGCATCAAGGAAGACCAAAAGTAAAAGAACTTTTTACTATTGCTAATGCTGATCATGAAGCCTTGTTGGAGACCCTAAAACAGAGAGAGGACCCTATTGGAATACTTGACTAGGTATATATACTTCTTATGTTATTTTCTTCATAATGATTTAATGAATTGATGATTATCTTGTTTAATACAATAAGTTACTAATTTTTTTATGATATTGGAATGTAGGTACATCATGAAGAGTTGGAGGGGGGTGGTATTGGGGAGAATTTCTAAAATTTATGATGTATTATGATGTAAAATGTGTAGTTTTTTGTATATGGTTTTTGTATTTTGGTAGGTTCTTTGTAAGGAATTATAAGAGGAAGATATTGAACAAGTTCTTCCAAATTATATTTGCATGTGATACAAGGCTATAACGATAATTTTAAGAGCATTTATAACTATATGAAAGATAATTGCATGTGGATATCTTATTACAAATTTGGTTTTTTCCTTATTTGACATAAAGCTGACATTATGATTATTAAAACTATTTTTATCAAACTAATCAAATAAGAAAAATCTAGAAAGTATGGATGAATAATTAGAATACTTGATTTCTTCTATTTTGCAACCAATCATAGCATTTGAAAGCATAAAGAGTCATCATATTGTATAATGTTTTGAAAGACTTTCATATTGAAAAGTTGTATGAAGCATATTTGGGATAAGCCATGAAATCCATGAAAGAAGATAGCATGTAGGATAAGCAATTAAAGCCAATAAGCAAGATAGCACATGCATAATGACATGATATGAAGTTGGATATGAAGGCTATGAGTGGATGAGTCATTAGAGGTATCAACAATCCCATCATAAATGAGATCTTGCATTTTATGTTTCAACACTATGGAATCTTTAGTTTTATGAAATTTTCTTCCATGGAGATTAATTTAAGAATGCCCCATGTGTATGTAAAGGCCTTAAGGGAGATTAATTTAAGAATGAAATATTCTCCTCTAACCTTTTCTCAAGTTTAGAATTGATTTCTATCATGTGCTTAGACAGATGAAGGTAAGAAAGATTATTTGTCTCTTCTAGCTCTTTGTATTGAACATATAGAAAGAGAGATGACAAGTGAACAAATTTAAGTGTAGTCAATAGATCAAGGAAACCATTTAGTGAAAGAAATTCTTAGTATGCATATCATAGACGATGAAGTTAGAAAATACAAATAGCTCTAAGACCAAAGAGCCATTTTAAGCATGTTCAAGCACTAGAGACATAGAAAATCAAAGTCAATTTATGAAACTCCCCTTAGCAAAAAATGCAAACAAATATTTGCATTTGACGTTTCAAATAATATCAATGTGTATAATATCAATGTTTCTGTATACAATGTGGCATATGCCATCTCAAAATGTCTCATGATGCATCCTACAAAAATTATACTATCCTAGGGTGCTGGTGGATGATCAAAATGCAGCCTTTCGCTGCACTAGGTGGATCGGATGCCTCCTACATAAACAAAAAAGGAAAACCCAAAGTTAGACTACTAAATTTATATGATTCTACGTATCTAACATTGAATTACTCAAATGCATAATGATCTTTTCTGTATTGGAGATTAATACTATCAAAATTTCATAATAAATACCTCTCTCGTCAACCTCCTACGCCGGTCAGGAGTCCTCTCGTATGCCCTCGGCAATGCCGGTACCTCTATGATTATGGACTATATATGTTCAAATACCTTTGTCAGATGAATCTACAATTTAAACTATAACATTATAATTCATAGCATGCTAAATTTATAACATATTTAACCATGAATTCAAACTACAACTTACTATTGTAGGCTCCTCCTCAAGAGTGAGTGGCCGCGTCATCAAATCTACATAACTATCCCGTCGAACCTCATGTGCAATAGGAGTCTCCTATGAGATACAAAATAGTTGTTGTTAATATCACAGAAATTAGTTTTGAATTTATTTATGAAGATAAGTGATGCAAGAGCATCCCATGCTCATCAGGGGAACATTGAAGATCCAAGGCATTACAGAGGTCATGGAACATCTCTTGAAGTCAATTGGGTAATCCTTGCACCAATTATGGCTCATGGAAGCATACAAAGTTATAATGTTGGACTCATATGTGGAAGAAAGTTGTAATTGGGCATGAGATAGGATTTTAGGATTTCATATGGTAGATGAGTCATTTGATAGGTTCATGTAGGTTGTCATGATCATATCTTGTCATTAGACAAGTCAAAACGTTCTAGAATTGAGTTTTGGGGTTTGAACAAGCAGGCCCTGGTTTTTAAGCCATTTTAAGGAGGGTTTTGAAGTTTGGGTGTTTAGGAGTGTGACCAAGACCTATAATCTTAAAAATCCTTAGTGTGTTGGTCCCTTTGTTGAAGCCTTGGTGTGTCTAATTCCTCCTTGTGTGTCTCAGAGTTGAAAGGTACATAAGTGGTGTCCAGAGATTTCTTGGTGAGGAAAGAAAGAGAATCAGTGAGTTGGCCCTTGGGAAGGAAGAAAACTTGTTGTCAAAATGCCTCCTAAAAATCAAATGGCTAGAGAACTTGAAGAATTGAGAGAAGAGTTGGCAAAAGAGAAAAGAAAGAGGAGAGAACTTGAAGCATCTAGAGTGAGGGAAGAAAGATAGATGAGAAGACAGAGGCTGAAGCTTATTGTAAGGATAGAATCCTTAGAAAAGGAAAGGCAAGAACCTAGAGGAGAAGAGGTTAGAGGAAGAAATCGTGGAGAGAACCATGAAGAAGAAGAGGTTGGTAATGCAAGGCAAGAGCATGAGACAACAGATGATCCTGAAGAAAGGAGATTTATGAGAATCATTAAGATAGTACAAGGTAATGGTGGGAAGAACCATATTGATTTTCTAATAGACCAGGGTAAAATGGATAGTGAAGAAGTGCTAGGGTGGATAGAGGCCCTTGAGAACTACTTTGATCTTGAAGACATAGAGGCAAATAAGAAGGTAAAAGTAGCAACAGAAAGACTGAGAGGAACATCACTCACTTGGTGGACTAGTGTTCAGAATGAGAGAGAGGAAAGGTGGTGCAGGGCACCTAACCTATGTGGTAGGGGGGAACAAGTATCTCTGTTTCCGGACACCTTGCCACTCCATGAAAGCGAGGATTCAAGTAGATTAGGAAGTTGGAATAAAGGTTTGGTCCATATTTTACAAGTTGGTCTATGTTTTGTAATAAAGGCACATGTAAGGCCCACAAGCATTTTGGTGTGGTTATAAACCAAGTGACTCCATGGGACCAAAAGGCCTTAGAATAGGGTATTTAGAGTCTAAACAGTATTAGCAAAAAGTGGTTGTTTGTTTGTTTTATGGTTGGGAACGCCTATATGGTTGTTCCAATGGTCATGTAGACCTTTATATATGTCATATGTGATCTCAGTTGAAAGAGGGAGATCAAAGTGTACGGTGGTTTGGAGAAAAAACAATAAAAACTTCAATTTTCTGGAAATTTACTTAGTTGCCTTTAATAAATCCATATGACCAATTTTGAGTCAATGGAATAGTTTAGAAAGTTAGGGAATGCATAAAAACTATAGTTTGAAATTTGAATTTCAAATTCAAATGGTCATATTAGTTTTGGAGGGAAAGTAGTAATTTGGTATTTGTTTGATTAAATAAAGCTTTGTAACCAACTTGGTAGGTTGGACAGGTGCATATAAGTCTATTTAAGTTGTAATGAACATATGCAAGACATGAATCATTATTGGTACGGAAAAAATCACAAAAATTGTATAGAACAACAATCATACTTTCCTCTGCATCAATTAAAAAAATAAAAAATAAATGATACTTATACATACAATGGGGCTCTCTGTGCGAATGAAAATCCCTGATGATCTAGGACGCCAAATCTCTACAGGCTCATCGCCAGTAGCCACACCCTATATACAATAAATAATGTAATTAAATGAGATTACCACAAACATTTTACAAGAATGCATCAATATTTAATCAATTAGAAAACATCTAATTACCTTTCCTTTGTCAATGCATGCTGGCTCACCCCCCGCACTTTGTCCCCCCGGGGCAGGTGGTATTTGCAAGATAAAAGAAAGATTAGCAACCATATATGCTACAATATCAAATAGAAAAAAGAAATGCGAACACAACATAATGTATCCTATATGTCTCAAGGCCAAATTAAATGGCCGAGAGTGTAGCATCATCTATCTGTCTGAGCTCCTCATCGGTCATCAACTAAACATGAATGAAGATCACATACATGTAAAAGTCAGTATGGCTTAAAAATTAAAATTACTCTATTATAAAAATTAACTTTAAATCACATATGTCATAACAAAAAAATGTATACACGTACCGACACCGAAGGAGTCCATGCCTCTGCATTCCCCCCCTCTCTCGCATCAGGGTTTGTAGCCTCTGCACGTGCGTCTGGTGTATCCTCGTCTAATACAAAATGATACTCAGGAAGATCACCTATGGGACCCAGGAAAATATTCTTGCATGTAATGCAAGTGTGAGGCACACAAACATGTGATGAGCTAGCCGGTGATGAAATGGCACCAACATCATCAACACGAGAAGGCAGGACTGACCTAGCCTGAGATATCATTAGGCTACTCAGCCTATGAATGGCTCTGATGGTCTGAGAGCTAGCCTCTGCCATAATATCTAGATTCTGCACTCGAGGAGGGTGGGAGATATCAGGGGGGGACAAAAGTGCCAAGTTTCTTCTGCTGGGAAGAGGGTCTACCCTGAGGAGCTCCTAGTCCTAAGCCCATGTTGGGCTTCATGCTCCAATAGTTCACTTTAAGTTTCAACACAAATTCTGCATATAATTTTCTAAGGAAATAAAATGGTATGTCTAAATTTCCATGTGGAGGGATATCAAAGACCATCCACCAACGGTCCCAAAAATTTGCACGTATGGCGTCATTTGTGCACCATTTAATCGATAGTTTGGTTTTTTTTGGGTCAACTGGTATACCCATTTTTGGGTTAGCAAAAAGGCTTGCCAAATCGTCTTTGGTTATGTTGAGGGCTGCGACCTCATCATAATCCAAACCATCAAACATCTGGTGCATTTCATCACGCCAACGAAGAGCGGCATTTTGTTGGTTTGTAAGGGTTTCAATGTTATCCACTATGGTGTTTAACGTGGATAACATAGGAGCCAGTGCAGGTACATTATTGTATATTCTATGCAAACCTCTCAACTCAGTGAGATTTTCATTTATCAAATCCTTGATTCGAGGAGGGTTTTAAGGAGGTAGAGGATCATTTGGTGGACGGTTTTGTGGGGATACTGGATCGTTTGGTGGTGGGTTGCGAGGAATATTATTCCCTACCTCAGTGTCATCATTTTGATTAGTCATTCCTATTGAATTGCAAAACGTAATATATATTTAAAAAAATCTAAATTTTAACCATTTTTGTCAAAAAAACCCTAGATTCAACTAAAACAAACAAAATCATGTTAAAATCTATTAAATTTAGGTTAAAAACGAGTCGGGGGGGGGGGGAACATACCTGATATCTGATATCCAATTTGTTATCTGATATCCGATTTGATATCTGATATCCGATCCGACCGGCCCAAATTCACGTGAAAATAAGGGCCGCGGGTCTGTGATTTTGTGTTTAATCCATGCACAGGTATCGGATATCCGATATGACAATATATATATAACATATATATTACATTTTATATATTTTTATATTATATTTTATATTTATTATATTAATTTACTATATATTATAATATAAAATATTATTATTATACTATATTATTATAATTTATAATATATTATACTTTTTTATTATATATTATATTATAAGATATTACTTTTTATTATTATATTATATTATATATATATATTATATTACATTACTATATATTATAATATATGAAATATTATATTATATTATTATAATATAATATGTTATTATAATTATATTATTATAATATAATATGTTATTATAATAATATTATTATAGTATAATATTATACGATTATAATATAATAATATTATTATTATTATATTATAGTATAACAATAATTATAATAATATTATTATATTATAATAATAATAATAAATAATATTATTATTATTATAATATAATAGTATGATATATTATTTAATATTATTATTATAATTTTATATCAATAATAATAATATTAAATAATATATCATACTATTATGATTTTAATTATTAGTCGGATATTGGATTTAAAATCAGATATCTGATATTATCGGATATCCGATATCGTATCGGATATCCGATATGATATCGGATATCCAATATTGTATCGGATATCCGATATGATATCGGATATCCGATAAGGCTCAGCTTAACCTTCCAGGTTTGGTTCCTGGATGGGTAAAAAAAAAGTCAGAGCGGATTTTGAAGCGCTTTTAGGCGTCTTCAAACTCTCTTTTTTTCACATCACCACTTTTTGGCACACCATGATCTTGCACATATCCATGATTGAATATGCATGTACTTTGTTGGTTCTCATTGGTTTGGATTCTTGACTTGGCTATGGTAGTATATCTTCTTTGGTTGAAGATCATAGTTATTTGGTTTCTTTTGATGAGCTCATGATGTACACTTTAAGTTATTTGATGGTTAGTTGTCTTGGTTGATTCTCATGGTAAGAGGATGGTTTTTTCATCATGATATCATGGATAGTTTGGATACACATTTTGGTCGAAGCTTGCGATAGTGATGAGGTGGTAGTGTAGAATTAGTTCTTGGTTTGGTTTGTATCTTCTTAGTTTCGAGACCTTGGTTTCACTTGGTACAAACACTCTGGTGAGTGTAGACCTAGAGGGTCTTAATATATAAGATGGATTTTATGATGTCATAGGTGACTTGGTACCACAATTGAGTGCGAGTTGTTGGCATTGATTTATCTATTGAGTATTTTCATGGTATGTGGAGATGGTTCTTCATAGTGTCTAGAGATGGTCATCTTCATGGTGGGTGGAGATGGTCTCATCTTGAGGACTCATGGGGTTCTTCGTAAAGGTGTGGTTTATGCTTTCATTTGATATGTTATCCTTGGTGTTAAGATGGTTTCATTGTAATTTCATGGTATACTCTTGATATGTTTTTAGATTTTTGACATGTTATCTTATGTTCGTATGAAGCATGCTATCTCTTTTGTTGAGATGGTTTAGATCATGTTGTCACGTTTATGTTACTAAGGTCATGGTTGGAAATTTGACATTGATCTTCATTTAGTTTCTTTGTATTAAGTACATTGATCATTTGTTGGATACTTCATAATATTGCTATGTTGCATTTGGATTTGTCATGGATTGATTCATTACGGGTTCTCATAGATACTTAGAGATGATGCTGATGCTGATTTCTCTTGGATTAGAGAAGTATTTGTTGGGACAATTGTTTGGTTTGATCAGGAAGTTCAAGGGGCATTCACATGATATGGACTTGAGAGGAGATTGTTCTTAGATGAGTCTTTGTTGGAGACTTGGATATCTTGATGAGCATTCTCATTCCTCACTCTTGGTCTCTCGACAGTTTACTACTTGAGAGGTATAGCCCTTTGTTTCTCTCAAGAACATTGTGTTTATGCTTGTCTTTCATGGGTATGGATCTTGAGCTATGGTACAATTAAGTTAGTTCTGAGGATTCATTTGAGATATGGTTTTTTTGGTGTAAATAAGTATTTACTTATTACATTTTACTTAATTTTTCTTAGGTCAATGCATTACTTTATTATTTCTTAGGTGAGACACTTAGGAGTTTGCATACTCATATGAGTTGTCATGTTGACAACATAGTTATTCGCACTCTTATTTTAGCACATGGTGTCTACAACATAGTTTTATGTGCTACACCTTTGTAGGCTTATTCTCTCATCATCGTACTAACTCCTATGCTTAATGAAGGATAATCCATACTGGTGGACATGTGCCTTGTTGTAAGACTTATCAGTGTGTTGACTCCTAGTCAGTCTAAAGGCTTTTATATTCAGGCACTCCTAGTGTACTTGTAAATCAATTGAATATCATATTTTTATTATGTTCATACTTTGTTGGTCCATTTTGTGCTTGTGCTTGAGTTCCTTGATCTTGGGTGATTTTTCCCTAAGGTAAATTCTCACATGGTATCAGAGTTGGGGGGAATTTCTCTTCACATAGCCATTGGAGACCATTTTTCTTACTTCACCTCTTGGAGGACCTCGACCCAGATCCAGAGTATCGTAGTCATTGGGAGCATCTAGAGCCAAAGAAGACCTTGCCATTGCATCTGGAATGTTGATTCGATGAAATTTGACTATAAATTTGCCTACCCTAGGCCATAGTCAAATTTGAGGCAAAAAAAATTGCAAACTAGCAACCGAAGGCCCGATTTGCAAATTCGATATGATCATTTATTAGATCTGCAAATTTATTTTTCAAATTGGTATTTTATTTCTCTATAATTTTTGTCAGAATTTTAGTGCATTTTTTGGAGCAATTTTTTGAAAAAAATTCGGCCTACCAAGCTTGTAGAGAAAAAAAAAATTGCAGGAACCAGATGGTGAAACCCCAGCCCCCACAAGGAATATTCCTTTTTTCTTCTAGCAATTTACACAACAATCATTTAAATTCTATTCACATTGAACTGTAGCGGTCAACACATTACTTTCGATAAGTTATTTACCACACTTGGTAGCTTTGTTTAAGTAACTGCAGGTTTTGCCATTTAAAATACTTGCAGGGTCTTCCCATGGTGCATGTGGGATATTTCAAACCCCACACCGTCAGCAATTGTTAATCTTTCTCGGTTACTGGTGACATAAGGAAATTTCAGCCCCACTACATTTTATCTTCTGGTGTTTCAAAATCCACCACCTGTCATCATTTTCTAGCAAGCTCCAGCGCTAAACTCCCAGCTGCAGCACTTTTCGACATCAGCTGTAGTCAAACCACTGGCTCCCGCTGCTACTTCTTCCCAGCACCAAAGATACATTTCCATTGGAACTCCCAAAACTACTATGAGGCCCCTGCTTGATCGATTCCATTTTTCTGACAATCAAAAAACTTGTCGGCAACCTCCACGCAGACTAAGCACCCGCCACGCGGCTCAATCGAAAGCCGCCCTCTCAATGCCCATATGTTAGACAAATAGATCCACATCAGAAAACCCAACACCATGGGGCACTACTATATAGACCAGTCAACAGGATTTGTATGCCACATCAATGATCTGTACGACCGTACATACACGTCAACGACTGTACCTGCCACATCATAAGGGTGACCTTTTTTCGCTGATGTCAGCCAGCCATGAGCCTAAATTTGACAGTTATTTGATTGTCATCTAGAGGCCAAATAGAACTATTGCAAGAACCATTTGATCATCAAATTTAACCTCGTAGTTTGATGTCCAAACCCCTCTCCAGAATCGGTTTTGATTTGACAGTCCAACTTTGGGAGGCCATAACTCAGTCATCCGGACTCCAAATCAAGTACAATTTTTTTTGATTTTGGGTAGAATTTCCTAAAAAAATTAGTGGTGCTATTCTTTTTTGTTTTTGGTGCACAAATTTGTCAGAAATTGCATTTTTGACCACTATACCTATCTAATCTTGCATTTTGCAACTTCAAATGCTCCATACGGGCTCATCTGGACACATTTTTAGGTTCCATTTTTTTTGAAAGTGCTTAATATTTTGTCTACTTTCCAAATCTATAATCATATTATAGGCTTATGTGGACAAAAATATCAATTTCAGAATTAGGTCCCTTTCTACATTGTATTGCTTTGATTACTCTTCAAAATTGTTGTACATCTAAGCTACAGTGCTTAGTACCAAATTTGAACCTCAAAAGGCAGTTGTAAATAGAAAAATTAGAACTCCACTTTGTGCATCTTGACAAGTGGCCTATTGTACACGCACTACATATAAAGTGCCAAAAACATCATTTTTTTTTATTAAGTGAATAGAGGGGTGTCTCTTGAGTTCTTTTGTCTCTTTTTCCTCTTGTGCTCTTTTAATTTTCTGCATCATGGGTTTACCTAAAACTCCACTTCTAACTTCACACAATTATACTACATGGAAAGATATTGCATGGAGTAGATTAATGAAAAAAGGTTTAAATCTATATGTTGATGGTACAATTGTAAAACCCACTGATGCTACATCACTAGTTGATTGAAAAATTAAAGACAATCAAGCTTTAGGAATCATTAGGAGTTGTGTTCATAAAGATCTCTTCTTCCACATTTCCAGCTTTAAGAAAGCCAAGGATGATTGGGACAAACTTGAAGGGTTGTATGGTAAGGTGGATGAGGAAAAGGGATACCAAATTGAGGATAATCTACTTCTCTTGGATCCTAAGACTTTTGGCACAATTCAAGATAATATCAACAAAGCCAATGAGCTGAGAGCACTACTTAAAGATTGTGGTAATTCCATGAAGGATGATTGATTGATTCATCACATCTTGAAGAGGCTACCTTCAGAGTATGCATCTTTTGTTTTGAGTTACAACACTCATAGGTTGACCATGGGAAGTGCCTTCACTATGCCTACATTTGACGCATTCGTAGAAATGTTGATGTTGGAACAATCCAAGTTGATAGATATGGGAATTCTCAAGTCATCAAAGACCAAAGCATTGGTGGCTACTAATGAGAACGAATCAAATCAAAGTGGCAAAAGTTCTACCAACAGCAAGAAAAAGCAATGGAAGCAAAAATCACAATCAGAGACACAACAATCTTCCTCCTCACAACAAGGCAGTTCTTCTTCCACCAAGAAGGGAAATAATGATAAGAAGGATAAATTATTTTGTGCATGTTGTAAGAAACTGAATCATGATGAGCATCATTGCAAGACTAAGAGAATCAATGAGTTGGAAAACTTACTAAGGAAGAACAAAATCAATGTGCCAAATGCTTCCAAGGATTCAACTCCACCCACTTCAAAGGGGAAAGGGCAAGCACTTATGGCTGGTACAAGTTCTTCAAGGGAATGGATTCTTGACTCAGGCAACTCGTATCACATGAGTTCTTAAAAAGGAGATTTTTCTTCATTAAAGCAATCTAAGGTACCTCACATCTTTGTAGGAGATGATACAAAAATGGAAGTTGAAGGGAAAGGACAAGTGGAGATGGAAAATGTGGAGTTCAAAGAAGTTCTCTACGTTCCCAGCCTTAGTTCTAATCTCCTTTCAATCTACCAAATCACTCACTATGGACATGGTGATAAAGTTGAGTTCCTGATTCAATAATGGTGTGCAATCTTAAAGATGATTCATTGGTTGTAGTGAGTAAAGTCAATCATCATAAAAGGCTTTATTCTTTCTCCCACTTTGTTCCTAAGTCTCCTTCACATGCCTTGTTCACTTGATCTCATTCACAAAGTAAATTATGGCATGAGTGGGACATATTTCCTTACGCTATCTTCATCAATATTGCTCAAACAATATGGTCAAAGGCCTACCTACAATCAACTTTTCTAAGGGTAAGTGTTCAACTTGTTTCAAGGATATGCATCTAGAAGAGAAGATTGATAAAGAAAAGTCTTGGAGAGCATCAATTTCTCTTGAGTTGGTCCACACAGTTCTAGCAGGTCCTTTTGTAGTAACATTAGTTAGCAAGGGTCACTACATTATCACTTTCATTGATGAATTTTCATGCTACACATGGGTCTACTTTCTTGATCACAAGAATGAAGTGTAAAAGTTTCTAGCCTTTAAGAGTCATGTTGAAAAGCAATCAAGGAAAGCCATCAAGGGTCTTTGTATGGACAATGAAATAAAATATGTGAACTCAAGACTTAGAGACTTTTGTTAACTTGAGGGTATTCATCTTCAGAATCTAGCAGCATTTAGTCCGCACAAGACAAGTGTTGCAGAAATGAGGATTAGAATTCTTAAGTTAATGGCAAGTTGCATGATTCAAGCCAAGTCTCTTGATCCATCACTTGAAGTCGAAGCTATAAGCAATGACAATCACATACTTAACATGTCTCCTCATTATGTCTTAGATGGAAAGACTCCTTTTGAGGCATGGTGCAGCAGAAAACCAATTGTGAAACACTTCAGAGTCTTTGGTTGTCTAGCATGGGAAAACATATCTTCCAAGGAATGCAAGGCACCACCACCAAGGCCTTGTACTTTCATCAGATATGAAGATAGTGTTAAGGCATATAGACTTATGGATCCTGAGACTCATGATATTTTTGTAGAGAGGAATGTTCACTTTGAGGAAAGTTCACCTAGCTTATCCTCTAATCCTCTCTATACTTCATACATTATGGAAACTGATAGTAACAACAATGATAGTGATTCAATAGATTCAGATATGTGGGATTCTATTGAAAGCTATAGGACGATGTCACAACATTAACACATTCCACATGCATACATTGCTATAGTGGTAGGTCCATGCAATTCAGAACAGTTGGGTACACCTTGTCATCCAGCTCCAACATCAAGGGATGACTACATAGCATATATTTCAGGTTTGTTTGTGGAGTCATACATAACAGATTTGGGAGACATCATTGATGATATACATCTTCTCTTTGATGAAGAAGATCCTTCTTCAGTTGTTGCAAGGGCCCACTCTGACCCTCTTGTCCATTCTCTACATGATCAGTCTTTCTAGGTTGATATGATTGCGGATCCTTATGTACAACAGTTGCAGGAGGTCTCTTTATCATTTGAGGAGACAATTGGTTTTGTGGGATATGTTCCACATCCATCCTTGCTAGATCCAACAATGTTATTTTCAGTAGTATTGGAAGGGGTGACAGTCAGTATCAACACAGGGACAGTGGAGCAGGTTTCAAAGATACCATTCATCATTGGGGATTCTTTCTACACATTGGGGAAGCATCTCATTTGTACCTATGACATTGTTTCTTCCAAAGGGGAGGAACATCATTCAGTAGTCATGGATCAACTTCTACATTGGAGCATTTATCACTGATGGGCATTCTACATTTGGGAGGGGGGAGGGGAGGGGGACTACCTTGTCTCCTTTCTTCTCTCTCTCTCTCTTGTGTGTGTGTGTGTGTGTGTGTGGGGGGGGGGGGGGGGGTGGGGCGGGCGACCTTTTCCTCTTTTGGGATTGTGTTCTTCTCATACTTCTCTTTTATATATACTTGATGTATGTCGTAATGGGGGGTCTTGATTACTCCATCCATCCATGCATCTTATTTTTTCATCTCTTTTTGAGGGAGGGTTTTTCCCATGAGGTTTTCCCTCTTTCTCCGCTTTATGAGAGATTTCATTGCATTTTGTACATGGGTACCTAACATGGCCTAGTAGTTGGGACCCATCATGCATTTTCATCCTAGCTTTCGTAAGCTTAATTGCATTCCCCTAAGTTGCACTTAAGGGGGGGTGTTGGTGTAAATAATTATTACACTTTACTTAAGTTTAATTAGGTCAATGCATCATTTTATTAATTCTTAGGTGACACACTTAGGAGTTTGCGTACTCATATGAGTTGTCATGTTGACAACACTAGAGTAAGCAACTCTAAATCAGCACATGGTGTCTACAACACTAGAATTTGAATAATTAACTGAGTTGTCATGTTGACAACACAATTATTCGCACTCTTATTTTAGCACATGGTGTCTACAACATAATTTTAGGTGCTACACCTTTGTAGGCTTATCCTCTCATCATCGCACTAACTCTTGTGCTTACTGAAGGATAATATATTATTGGTGGACATGTGCCTTGTTGTAAGACTTATTAGTGTGCTGACTCCTAGTCAATCTAGAGACCTTTATATTCAGGCATTCCTAGTGTACTTATACATCAATTGAATATCATATTATTATTTTGATCATACTTTGTTGGTCCATTTTGTGCTTGTGCTTGAGTTCTTTGATCTTGGGCAATTTTTCGCTAAGGAAAATTCTTATAGGTTTAGGATTGGTTATCTCCTTGTGCATATGTTGTTATGTTGGTTGAGTTTGGGAGATGATTTTATATTGGGCATTTTCCTTGGATTAGGAATGGTTATTCCTTGGTTTAGGAATGGTTTATGATTTTGATCTTCTTGTGAGAGACTTACATACATGATTAGATATATGGTTTGGTTTGGGTGTTGTTGTGGCTTCTTGGTTCTTGTTTTATGGAGGAGATCTTACTTGGCACAATTTACATCTAGAGGTGTGTATAGAAGGACATGATACAAGTTATGATTTGCATGGTTTCTCTTTGGTCTTGGTTATCTTCCTGGATGTTCAATTTCACTTACATTGGATTTGAGATTGGTTGGAGATTACAATTACTGGTTTGTGCTCAAGTATGTCATGTGAGAGATGACATGGTTATTCATTTATACCTTTTCTTTTTTGGTTGTGGAGAACTTGGAAGAGTGTTGGAGACTTGTTATGAGAGTTGTTCTTGAAGGTTATTGGTTTATGTGTTATGGATGTCCTTGATATTACATGGATTCACTTCTTTGAGATGTTATGAGTGGATTGGTTACATATTTGGAATTATCTTTTGTAGTGAGAGCTTCTTGGTGTTTATGTGGTAGGTATTGCTCTTAAGGCTTGTGATTGTAGGTTATAGATTGGATATGTTGATGATGTGAGACTCACTTGGTATACCTTTGGAGGTATGGATAGTTGTATGGGTTATTATTTGTTGTGGGTGTTATTTCAACTATAAATATTTGACAACTACAGATTATGTGGTAACCTTTAGATCAGGTTCTTGTGCTTGGCATTTTCAGTTGGTACAAGATTTTATGATTCTTATGTGATGGGTTGGGTGACTTTCACTTTGGATAGCTTCTATGTATGTTCGGTGGCAATGGTATAATAGGAGGTGGCACTATTCATGTTTGAGATGTTATATACTTTGATTTTGTTTCAGATGTCGGGATGGAGCACATGTTGTACTTTGACCCATGATGGTGGATGTGCTAGGAGGGAGATTTTCCTTGTTCATTTATGTGGCTATGGATTGACCCTATGCAATGTATACAACAAGTGGGAGATTATTGAGATGATGGGTGTTGCACACATTCTATAATATTGTTATATTGTATTATTTTATTTTATTATATAATTTTGTACCTAGAAGCACCTAGATGGGCATGCAACATGGAGAGATTCCCATGGGATATAGTTGATGAATTGTATTGTAACATTGTGATAATATTTGATGTTTATTAAATATTGGGAAAAAATAAATTAAATGTCCAATATTAAATGTGGGGTCAATGGGTTAGGTAGCACATGGTTTATGTAATACCACTTGATAGTTTTGTGGGACTTGCTACTATATAAGCAGCCACAAGGGGAATTGTAGAGACAAGGCAAAAAATGGCAAAAGGTGAAAAAGAAAGTCGAGCAAGGCAAGGCTTTACAGGTTAGTTAAGGGAGCATTTGTGAATGTTGGAAGCATGGCATGGGATGTGTGGATTCATGCTTGTTCACATGGATTGCTTGGTTCTAGCTTTGGCTTTGAAGGATTTCATGGTTGTATTGCAATTGTTGTTGAATAATACATGGTGATGGATGCTTTTGGAGGCTGGATTTTTCCCTCAATAAGGGTTTCCTATGGTATATCTCATGTCACTGTTTTGTGGGTATGTTGTCTATTCTCCTGCGTATGGATTTTAAGTGCTTATTTATTTTAGATCTATTATGGGTTATGTGGAAACGATTATATTTTTTATTGCAAGTTTCCTTACAATGCTTAGCTCCCTCAGGCTCCAAGTGGATGACATTGAGAAAGCGGTTAATCATCTCAAAGATGAGATGGGTAGTCTAAATATTCAGTTCAGAGATGTGAGCAAGTTCACTTTCAAGATCATGCAGGCTTGTGCCACCACCCTATGTGTGATACAAGGTAAGGTCCACGTTACGGATACCACTCAGGAGAATGATGTCAAGGGGTTGTTACAGTTCCTTAATAAAGAATGGGTTGATATATTATTGTCCAGGAAGTTGAGTGGGAGTTAGTTTGGTTTTCTATGTGATCTCCTTTTTGGTCTAGTAGGCCTAGGGGCTTTGCTACTTAGGGTTTTACAATTGTTTTAGAAACTCTAGCCTTGTATAGCTATTTGGTTTAGTTAATTGTTATACTATGATAAACTCTCATAGTATTATTTTTAGTTTTTTAATGGATGCTTATGCTAGAACTATGATGCTTAATACTTTCTTAGATTGTTTTTAATGGAGGTAAATTATAGTGGGTTACTCTTTACTTTGCTTTTCAAGATGTTTTTAATACTCTATTAGTGTGTGTCTGAAGTACTAATTGTACCATGGGCCAACACCCTTTTGTTGTTTCTTTTATAAAAAATAATAGATAATATATTAATGAAAACAATTTCTAATATGCATTGATGGAGCTAGTGATGAAGGATACTCCCCTTACTAACCCAAACACGCGCACACAACACAATAGGGAAACAAATAGAAATTTGCAAGAATAGAAACGCTTATTTTCTATTATCTTCAATAAAATGACATTACAATATTTAAAAAAATAGCATTCTATAGCTTTATGGTCATTTTCATTACAACAATCTACAAGATAGAGTCACTGACTACCCTTTTGGAATTAAGCTTGAAACACACCTTCATCCCTTTATATGTAGCACCAACAACCGCCTTAGAATATCCTGGAAAGTGGAACTTTCCTATTTTGGTGCCTAGCAATTCAATTCCCTTGCCTAAGTGATTTTTCTCTATCTTCCTTTCTATATTGAAACTTGGATCTTAATGGCACAACTTCTAGAAGCCATAACTTTTGAATTGTGTACTTAATTTTCTATTATAATTATTTTTCGGAAATCTCTCGAAGCAATCTGTAGGTAATATCACATAACATTGTTCTAAACAAGTTTTGACCCCTTTGGAGCCTCTAAAGCCTTCAAAAACAAGTTTTAGTACCATCCTTTCAAAAATGAAAAAAAAAAAACAATATCTTTGAAACTAGACTTGATCTTGCTACATAGCTTTACAGACAAATTTGTATATCGAAAATGAGCCTTTACAAAAATAATTGAAACAATCCATGCTCAAATGAAAAACTTATTAAAAATAATAAATATACCAAAAAAAATAACCCTACTCGAAATAACTTTTATTGAATAGCTAAATAATGTTTTTAAATTATGTAAGATTTCTCTTACACTCTCCATCCACCCACCTACTCATTCAAAGTTAAAAACTCTAGATTTTACTTATGCAAAGATGTAGTAATGTATTGAAAAAAAAAAATGTAGGAGTGTGGCAGCCACAAGCTGCTGAAAGTAGCGGCTGGGAATCCCTCTGTCAGAATATTTTGGATTTATATTTCACATTATGTCCAGCCTTCACTACAAGTAGTCCCCACAGTTTTAATCCAGATCTATTCTTCACAATATGAAGACAAAATGGGGATATCAAGAAAATGGTTTTAATATTGAATCCAATGTAAATTTGGGTGGGAAAAACAACATAAAATCTACAGTAGAGAATGTCTACTTCTTAAGCAACCATGAATGAATCCGCAAGAACACATCCACGCCTGCATTACTATTTCGATGGGTATAATTATAAATTTATAATAACTTATGTGAATTGTAATCCTTTGTTCTCCCTTTGTATAAAAAGGCAGCTGAATCCATGAAGGAACCTGCAAGTACTGACAGAACTGCAATGCTTGACTATATGTGTTTAAACAAGGGGCAACTGTAAAGTCATGGTCCCTCCTCCTCCTTTGTATTCAGAATGAATGATGTATAATTGCATCAGCATTTATACATTTGTTTCTCCACCGCAATAAGCGGGAAACAAGTGTTGCTCCAATAATTTGTAGAAAGAAATCGCAATAGCTTTTTGTGCTTGGATTTATTACCGTGTTCAGAAGCCAACAGTCGCCATTACTAGGCTTTTCAAGCCATGAAATTTTTTATTGTCTCTGATATGTTAAATTGCAATTGAATTCTCTTTTCACAATTTTTTAATATTGAAAGAAGAGTTGTTTGCAGACATAATTACAGTCATGATCAATGTCTGATTCAGCCCTGGCATGTACAGTCTAATTGAGAAAGAAAATTTTGGCTCTACCGTTATGGTTTGTTCTCTTATATTGTTCATAAGACAAATTCTTGATTAAATTTGTGAGTCAATGAACACCAACGGTGATTTAATTTACCCGATGGCAGATGGTGTCATGTCAGACCAAAATCTGAGGACATTTAACATTGTTCAAGCTTGCAGATTTTGTTGATTTCCCTGTTTGATGCCAAAATCTTTTAAGTCCCATCCATTTATCCTTTCGTTTCAAGTCCCAATTCTTGCAATATTGATGTCTTTCCCCATCTTGGAAGACCTTTAGTTGAATTCAGGCTTTCTCATCCATTGATTTTGAGCCACAATATATTAACATTATCAGATTTCCACAATCCATTTGTAATGAGATTTTGTTTCTGGATTCCATTGTATATGTCTTTTTAGCATCAACATTTCGGATCACACTCCTCCGTGATCCATCATCAGATTTCCTGATTCCCATTGAATCATACAATCTTGGTATTCAGAAACCCCAATAAAGAAAAGAGTTGGTATTCCTAGGCCTGCCTCAGATTGTACTATGGGCAGTCAGACAGCAAAGAACAGAGCCAAACAAGGTGGATTACATGCAGGCCTCAATGAGCAAAACATATCTGGAGCTTATATCAGGAGCCTTGTGAAGCAACTCACATCTTGTAGAAGCAATGGAACTCCAAGGGGTTTGAAAACAGATGTCCCACTGCCCAAATCAAGCAATTGCAGAGCTCTCAAAGAAAGTAGTGGCAATCAAGAGCAACCGGGGGCATCTCAGGACAGCTGTAACGCCCAGCTCGGGAACCCAAGAGAAATCAACCTAATATGTTACGAGCGCAATGAAGCCCAAAAACCTGATAGCACAAATCCAGTTAGTTCGCCTCAGCAGCAGAAGATGAAGAAACAAGTAAGGAGGAGGCCACATAGCAGAAAGACAGCACAGGATTGCCCCCTGGACATTGCAGAGGCAAGAAGGCAAATAGTCACTGCATTGCATCTTCATAGAGCTGCTGCTTCAAAGCTACAAGCAACAAAGAACCAAAAGCCAAACAACTACAGCACTCAGAATTCAAGCTCATACAATCAATCAGCACTAGGGAGCATGAGAACCCCTGCTACAGGATGCAATTCTTGCATGTCAAGAGGTGTTACAACAATACAAAAGGATGCACAAGCCATAACAATATGTGGCCATCTACTATGCTGGATATGCCTTAGTGAGTATTTGATGTATTTATCTTCTTCTCTTTACATGGGTTGTCCTGTATGTGGCAAACCCCTCACTGCAAACCATATATTCCCCATAGCCCTTGGAGTACCAATCAGACCAGAGCATAGAGCTCAATATGCTACTACTCCACTACTTCTTCAGTCTGCCCCACTCTTAATAAATCCTCTGCCCCAACCATCATGGTCCACTACAGGACCTTCTTTGGGCATAGCCATGGATGGGATATCCTCGTCAACCCTAGATATAATACCCCAAGGAAGGAATAATGTGGGTTTTATTTCTGAGAGCCCAAATGTACTAGACGACTCCTTTGATACCACTCTAGAAACATTTACTATGGCTCCTGAGAATCCCAAAAGTGATATTGCTTCACTTTCAGTCAAGCCTGAACATGAAAACTCCATGAAGAGCAACCGGCATGTGGAAATGGATGAAGATGAGCTTGCCGAGATTCGATCATTGGGTGAACAGCATGACATGGAGTGG
The DNA here is from genome assembly GCA_028749045.1 of Cupressus sempervirens. NCBI lineage: Eukaryota > Viridiplantae > Streptophyta > Pinopsida > Cupressales > Cupressaceae > Cupressus > Cupressus sempervirens. The sequence continues at coordinate 901,355,617 of CM053789.1, forward strand.
AGTGATAGTGTTAGTTTGGCCACATCCTCATGGTGGTTCAAGTTCCTCAAAACGTCGGAGTGTAATCAAGACTTGAGTGTTTTGTACCAGAGAGAAGCTGACCAAAGAGATGATGATTGCAGCCTAGAGAATGCATTGATTCAGGATGAAATGGGGTTTTATCCAGAGATGTTACTAGAGGGCACATTAAACAACATGAATGAAAGTTTGTACTTCTCTTCCGACCCTCCCGTTGAAAGCCTCTGGACAGATGAGCGGTTTGAATGTTATGATTGGACTCATAACAACGAAATTGAAGTCTACGACAATGAATTGATGTCCACTTCAGAAGTCCTCAAGATTAACAAGTCTCCCTTTGATGAAGACTTGCCTGATGAAACATGTGATCTTTACAGGTTTGAATTATGATGCTTTTTATTTGTTCTCTTGCCTATAATATGCATTGCAATATTACAGTGTCTTCGTGATATGACTTATAATTTATTGTCCTGTCTTTTTTTTTGTGTTGAAGCAGAGATTTGAGCTCAAACAATCCAGTAAACGAGGCAGAAATTTGAGTTGGAGATGAAGGAAAAGAGATTGCGGCTATGGTTGTCTGAAGTTTTGAAACTGTAATGCAAGGAGACTAATTCTTTGAAGAAAAATGCTTGTTTTGTTAAATTAACTGGTAGAGTCCGAATAATTATGAGGAATATTCATATCCAGGAAAAGCAATCTTTTGACATTTTTGGTCATTCTTGAGCCTAATTTTCTCTACATTAATGGTGTATGATGTAGAGTGCATTCCTCTGTTCGAATGTATTAGATAAATCATCGAGGCATAATAAGTTGAAAAGCATCGGTTACATTTGAGTAATAACCAAGAGGCCAGTTAAAAGTATGCCAGGGCCTGGTTTCAAAATGGATTGTTCAATTTTCATCCAGTTCGTTTTAATTTATAGAGATCTGTAAATTTAGCCTTAAATTTTAATTCTCTCCTTCCATCATATTTTACGAATAAGTGTCAAATAATTCTTATTTTCATCATCAAAATTAAATACATCATTCACATCCCAATCTTAATTCTCATCCAATTATTCTATCTGCCTTTCCTGTTCTAGTAGAACTTTTTATCCAGGATTCAAATTAATGTCTCCAATTGCAGCCCTTTGTAGTTTGTGTTTTCGTAGGGGAAATCTTTTGTGGGCTGCTTTTCTTCTGCTCTTTTATTTTGTATTTCAACGAGAAAATGGAGTTTTCTTTGTAGTTCTTTCCCCATGGAGTTATCGAACTAGCTATTTTAATATATAGTTTGTGGCCCCGTCCACATTTGCCCAAAAAAAAAAAATTTATATACATCATTCTAAACATTTTAAAATGCTTATTTGAATAATACATTCGTAAGGATGAAGTTTACATATTTATATGATTTGTTTATATTTTAGATCTATGTTATTATTTTTTCCATATAAGTGTAGAAATTGATATATGCAAGATATCAAATAATTTTATTGTCTTATTTTATCATTTGTATTGGGTATCCAGATCTAAGTCTATATCTAGACATTTGTCATTTTAGTCAAATACAAAATTAAACTAAATCACTTTTGTGTATGTCAATCTAATTTTCAAATTTCTAAACTCTTCTAATTGTTGAGAAACATGTGTCTCAACCTTGCAATCCTTTCTTGGAAAATTCCAGAATTTGTTTGTGGAAGTTTTCACTTGTTTATGCATTGGAAAATTGTTAGTGAGTTGTTAAAATGAGTCTTGTCCATAGTAGAATATAGGTAGGTCATTTTTAGAGCCTTGATGACTCATTTTGTGACTTTTATGGGGGTCTAGACTAAGAGACAAAATTGTGGACGAGATTACTATTTTAACCTGGTTGTTTTTCCATATTGGAAATGTAAATGTCAAAAATGGGTAACATGTGGCATGGTAGTTTTACCCATGGTTTTGTAAAACCATAAGTGGTTTCTAGGTTATAAAATCACTATAAAATGAGGGCTTAGGGAGGTGCTTGTGTGATTGAGTTTAGTTTGCAAGACTGGCGCTAGAAGGAGTCTCTCCAAGTTCGAGTTGTGGTGATGCGCTCCTGTAAGAACTTGCATTGCAAGTGTATTGTAATCATCTTGGTTTGATAATACATTGTGCGAGTTTTGGAGGGTGGGGTTTTTCTCCCGGAAGGGTTTCCCCACGGTAATCACTATGTTGTGTGTTCTTTGTTATTTTGATTATGTTATTATGCATTTCTTGAGATCTTTACAATAGTTATTTTGATTTGCATAATCGTCCTCTCAAAGATTAGCGTAGGAAGCGATTCTGCACACCTTTGCTTCCTTACAAGTGGTATCAGAGCCTGGCCAATTTTGGTTCTATTTGTTGGGTACAGGGTTTTTTGAGCTAATCAAGGTTTGAGTGGGAGCTTGTGCAGAGCATTTCATTTCTGTGTTGTAGGATTGAAAAGATGGCAAGCATGTCAGGGATAATTGATGTTAAAAAGTTTTCTGGCACAAACTTTGAGATGTGGAAGCTGAAGATGGAAGATCTGTTGTCTGATCGGAATCTATGGGATGCAATTGATGAGAACAAGCTGAGACCCACAGATCCGACATTAGCCGCACAATATGATGTGACTGATAGAAAAGCTAAAGGTCTCATCAGATTGTGTCTTGCAGACTCGATTCTGATTAATGTCCATGAAGAACCTACCGCGAAGAAGCTTTGGAAAAAGCTTAGTGAGATCTATCAAGCAAAATCACTTGTGAATAAGATTTTCTTGAGGAAGAAGTTGTATTCCTTGAGAATGGAAGAAGGTGGACAAATTTTTGAGCATCTGGAAAGGTTTAATATGTTGGTGACTCAGTTGACCTCAGTAGGGGTGCCAATGGATGAAGAAGAAAGGTGTCAAATCTTGTTATGTTCGTTGCTAGACTCATGGGATAGTCTTGGGATGGCTATAGGGAGCACTTCAGTTGTCTTGAAGATGGAGGACGTTGTTGGTTCTCTACTTTCTGAGGAGATGAGAAGGAAGGTCTCTCTGAATGCCAAAGAGGCTTTGAGTGTTCGCGAAAGACCAAAAGAAAGAGGCAAGAACGAAAAGCAGCATGGCCATTCTAAGTCCAAAAATAAGGGGAGATCGAAATCCCCTAGTAAGTCCAAGGCAATCTGCTAGAATTGCGGCAAACCTGGACACTTCCGAAAGGACTGCAAAGAGGAGAAGAAAAAGAAGAAGAAGAAGAAGAAGCAAGATTCTGATTCTAAGTCCGAGAAGGAAGATGGAGATGCTTTCATTGCAGCCTTGGCCACTCATGCAGGTGAAAATGCACGGTTAATAGATTCAGGTGCATCTTTCCACATGACTCCTAATAGGAACTGGTTTAGTAAGTATGAAAATTTTGATGGTGGTAAGGTGTATTTGGGTGATAATTCAGTACTTGATATTGTTGGTTGTGGAAGTATTCGTGTGAAATTTTCTGATAGTAGAATTAGAAGATTTGATGGTGTCTTGCATATCCCTGAACTAGCAAGGAATTTGTTATCTGTTAGTAAGCTAATAGATGCGGGTGTGCATGTATAGTTTTCTGAAGCAAGTGTAAAAATGGTGAGAGGTGCTATGGTAATAGCAAGAGGAAGTAGATTGGGTACATTGTACCAACTTGATGCATGCACAGTCGAGTGCAATAGTACTTGTTTCTCTCTCAACAGATGGTCATGGTTTTTGGGTACCCAAGGGTGCTCTGTCTACCGAATCAAAGTTGCCTGTAGAGAAGACTATGTTATGGCACCAGAGACTTGGCCACATAGGTGAGAAGGGCCTATGGACCTTGAAAAATAAGAACCTTGTTGATGGGTTGAATGACTGCAATCTTGAGTTTGATTTTTGTGAGCATTGTATCTATGGTAAACAAAATCGCATTCAGTTTTACTCGAGTTCTCATAAGTCTTCATGTATTTTGGATCTAATTCATTCAGATGTATTTGGTCCAGTTGATGTTCCTTCTATTGGTAGATCAGTTTATTATGTCTCTTTCATTGATGATTTTAGTAGAACAACATGGGTTTATTTCCTTAGGAGTAAAGCTGAAGTTTTCAAGCGTTTCAAAGAATTTAAAGCAATGGTTGAATTGCAGACTGGAAAGAAAATAAAATGCTTGAGAACTGATAATGGTGGTGAATTTTGCTCCAATATTTTTGACACATTTTGTAAAGATTGTGGTATTAAAAGAGAGAAGACAACTCCGTATTCTCCACAACAAAATGGAGTTGCAGAAAGAATGAACAGGACCTTGATGGAGAAGGCTAGGAGTATGCTGAGTGGTGTTGGAATAGAACAAAAGTTCTGGGCTGAAGCTGTAGCCACTACCTGCTACCTGATAAACAGGTCTCCTACATCAGCTCTTGTTGATAAGATGCCAATGGAAGCATGGTCGGGCCACAAGCCTTCACTTAGACATCTGAGAGTGTTTGGTTGTGAGACATATGCTCATGTGCCAAAGGAGAAGCGAACAAAATTGGACAACAAAGCTATCAAATGTATCTTCATTGGATATAGTTATGGTGTGAAAGGATACAAGCTTTGAGATCCTGTTACACAAAAGGTATTTTATTCCAGAAGTGTTATTTTTAGAGAAACTAAGCCTTCTTTAGTTACAGTGCAGCCAGAACAAATTAAAGAAAAGAAAGATGTGATTCAACTTCCTGCTGCACTTGAGAAAGTTGAATCAAGGCCCTTAGAAAGACGAGATGTTGAAGAAAGCTCCACAAGTTCTAAATCATCAAAGGAAGAGGGAGAACCTAATCATGAACCTGAACCTCCTGAACCTGAACCAGATCTTGTTCGAAGATCTACTAGACAAAGGAAACCACCTGAAAGGTATGGGTATTCTCCTGATGATTGGAGGTGCATATTTGCATTGAATGCTAACATTGATGAACCGAGATCTGTAGAAGAGGCTCTTGGTATGAATGATTCGAAGTCTTGGAAAATAGCCATGGATGAAGAAATGGCAGCTCTTAAGAGGAATCGAACATGGGACCTTGTACCATTTCCTGAAGGACGAAAGCCTGTTGGTTGTAAATGGGTGTTCAAAAGGAAGATGGGTTCAGATGGAAGCATTGAGAAGTATAAAGCACATTTGGTTGCAAAAGGTTACTCTCAAGTTGAGGGAGTAGATTATGGTGAGATTTTTTCTCCAGTAGCCAAAATGACATCCATTAGATTTTTGCTTTCTATTGCAGCAGCTTATGATCTAGAGATCGAGCAAATGGATGTGAAAACTACTTTTCTTCATAAAGATTTGGAAGAATAAATTTACATGTCACAGCCAGAGCACTATGTGGTGAAAGGTAAAAGTCATTTGGATTGTAAATTGAAGAAATCCTTGTATGGTTTAAAACAGAGTCCTAGGATGTGGTACCAGAAGTTTGATACATATGTGTTGAGTTTGGGATTTGTGCGATCTAAATATGATCACTGTATATATTTCAAATCTTATGGTGATGGTTTCCTGGTTATTGCCTTGTATGTCGATGACATGGTGTTTATTGGCAAAGGAAAAGGTTTGATTGTAGAGTTAAAATCTCAACTCTCAATAAAGTTTGAAATGAAAGATCTTGGTGCAACTAGGCACATTCTGGGAATGGAGATTATACGAGATAGACGGAACAGAAAGCTTTGGCTAGGCCAAAGTAAGTATGTTGGTACTATTTTGAAAAGATTCAAAATGCAAGATGCAAGACCATTGAGTGTTCCTGTTACTATGGGAACAAAGCTTTCTAGCTCACAGTGTCCTACATCCCCATTGGAGATGGAAGAGATGAGTCGAGTACCATATCAGAGTGCTTTTGGAAGTTTGATGTATGCTATGGTTTGTACACGACCAGACATTGCCCAAGTAGTAGGAGTACTTTCCCTTTATATGTCTAATCCAGGAAGAGCACATTGGGATGCAGTAAAAAGAGTTTTCAGATACTTGCAGGGTACCTCAAAGTACTCAATATGTTTTCATGGAACAGGAAGTGAGCATTCCTTGGATATTCGAGGTTATGTGGATTCAGACTGGGCTGGTGATGTTGATAGAAGAAGATCCACGAGTGCATATGTGTTTACATTATTTGGTGGTGCAATCAGTTGGATGAGTAAGCGACAGGCTATGGTCACTTTGTCCACTACTAAGGCAGAGTATATGGCAGCTACTCATGCCTGCAAAGAAGCCATCTGGCTAAAGAGATTGTGTTCAGATATAGAGTTCAAACAAGGTGCAGTGACAATTTATAGTGACAGCCAGAGTGCAATCTGCCTAGCGAAAAACTCGACTTTTAATGCGAGGACCAAGCACATTGATGCACAATATCATTTTGTGAGAGATATGATTGAGGACAGCAAGGTGAAGCTGGAAAAGGTAGAGACTTTGGTGAATGTTGTTGATGCACTAACTAAGCCCGTGAGCACAGAAAAATTTAGATGGTGTTCATAGTCTATGGGCCTCTCAGCCCCTAGCAATTAAGTCCATGATATTTCGGATCCCCTGACTCTTGCAAGGTGTTCGACAAGTGAGAGAATGTTGAGAAACATGTGTCTCAACCTTGCAATCCTTTCTTGGAAAATTTCAAAATTTGTTTGTGGAAGTTTTCCACTTGTTTATGCATTGGAAAATTGTTAGTGAGTTGTTAAAATGAGTCTTGTCCATAGTAGAATATAGGTAGGTCATTTTTAGAGCCTTGATGACTCATTTTGTGACTTTTATGGGGGTCTAGACTAAGAGACAAAATTGTGGATGAGATTACTATTTTAACCTGGTTGTTTTTCCATATTGGAAATGTAAATGTCAAAAATGGGTAACATGTGGCATGGTAGTTTTACCCATGGTTTTGTAAAACCATAAGTGGTTTCTAGGTTGTAAAATCACTATAAAATGAGGGCTTAGGGAGGTGTTTGTGTGATTGAGTTTAGTTTGCAAGACTGGTGCTAGAAGGAGTCTCTCCAAGTTTGAGTTGTGGTGATGCGCTCCTGTAAGAACTTGCATTGCAAGTGTATTGTAATCATCTTGGTTTGATAACACATTGTGTGAGTTTTGGAGGGTGGGGTTTTTCTCCCGGAAGGGTTTCCCCACGGTAATCATTGTGTTGTGTGTTCTTTGTTATTTTGATTATGTTATTATGCATTTCTTGAGATCTTTGCAATAGTTACTTTGATTTGCATAATCGTCCTCTCAAAGATTAGTGTAGGAAGCGATTCCGCGCACCTTTGCTTCCTTACACTAATAAGTTAGAGATAATTTTGAATTATTAAAAGCCAACTAAAATATAAATTGATTTGACTTGCACACTAAGGTAATATTTTTAATGACCAGCCTTATCTATTTGAATTTCCTAAGATATGGAAGAAAGTAACACATGCATTGTTCAACATCTTAAGTCCATATTGCATTGCTCTCTCTACCTTCAATTTTTATTCATCATTGTTGAAATGAATCTTCAAGGGGTTGACCAAAAGAGATAAATTCTTGCCTAACAAGTTCTAAAGTGGTGTCTACCCACACTATTGTTCTTTTCACATTTGTATTAGACTGGGGCAAACCTTGTATAGCCAACAAAGTTTTGTTAGACCATTTGATCATATGAAGTTGAGACTTGTCCATTAGGTTCACCTCCACACGTGAAAAGATTAAATATGCAAGTGTAACCCTATTAGAGCAACTCGATAATGCAGGAAGGCAAGAACTATGTTACACTATGTAGGAACCACAATGAATTATGTATGTTTATTTATAAATGATTATAGTTGTCACATCCTTATGGGTCTAAAATATAGTTAATGAAAATGGTTGTGAGCTTGTGAAGACATTGTAAGGAAACTTGGCAACAAAGAATATAACTGTTTCCACATAACCCATAATAGATCTAAAATAAACACGAAATTAAAATCCACATGCAAAAGAATAGACAACATACCCACAAAATTGTGACACAAGATATACCCTGGGAAACCCTCATTGAGGGAAAAACCCAGCCTTCAAAAGCATCAATCACCATGTATTATTCAGCAAAAATACCATTGCCATACAACCATGGAAGCCTTCATGGCCATAGCCACAACCGAGCAAACTATTTGAACAAGCATGAATCCACACATCTCATGCCATGCTTTCAACCTTCACAAATGCTCCCTTGGCTAACCTGTCAAGCCTTGTCCTGCTTGACTCTTGCCTTTTATCTTCTCCTTGTCACTATACAACAACTACCCTTGTGGTTGCTTATATAGTACCAAGTCCCACAAAACCACTAAGTGGTATTACATAAACCATGTGCTAAAACCATGTGCTACCTAACCCACTGACCCCACATTTAATATTGGGCATCTAATTCTTTTCCCCCAATATTAAATAATTACATGAAATATTTTCACAATGTTACAATACAACTCATCAAGAATATTCCATTAGAATCTTTACATGTTGCACGTCCATCTAGGTGCAACATTACATAATAAAAAATAAAATAATAAAATAACAATATTATGCAATGTGTGCAACACCCATTATCTCAACAATCTCCCACTTGTTGTATACATTGCATAGGGTCAATCTGTAGCCACATAAATGAACAAGGGAACAATCCCTCCCAGCACATCCACCATCATGGATCAAAATACACCAAGTGCTCCATCCTAGTACTCACAACAAAATCAAAGTATCCAGCATCTCGAACATGAATGATCTCACCTCCTATTATGCCACTCCCACTGGACATACATAGAAGCCATCCAAAGAGAAAACCACCCAACCTGTCGCATTAGAAGATCATAAAATCCTATACCAACTGAAATGCCAAGAACAAAAAACTTGATCCAAAGGTAATCACATGTATCCGTAGTTGTCAAAATATCCATAGCTGAAATAGCACCCACAGCAAGTGCCAAACCCATCCAACTATCCATACCTCAAAGGTATAACAAGTGAATCTTATATCACCGACATATCCAATCTACAACCTGCAATCACAAGCCTCAAGAGCAATACCTGCCACATATATACCAAGAAGCTCCCACTGCAAAATATAATGTCAAATCTATAACCAATCCACTCACAACATCTCAAAGAAGTGAATCCATGTAGTATCAAGGACATCCACAATACATAAACCAATATCGTGCAAGAAAAAACTCTCATAACAAGTCTCCAATGCTCTCCCAAGTTCACCACAACCAACAAAGGAAAAAGAAAGAAATAACCATGTCATCTCTCACATGACATACATGAGCACAAACCAGTGATCACAATCTCTAACCAATCTCAAATCTAATGTAGGCAAAACTAAACATCCAGGAAGATAACCAAGACCAAAGAAACTATGCAAATCATAACCTGTATCATGTCCTTCTAAACACACCTCTAGATGTAAACTGTGCAAGTATGATCTCCTCCATAAAACCCCAACAAGAAGCCTCAGCAACACCCAAACCATACCATATAACTAATCATGGATGTAAGCCTCTCACAAAAAGATCAAACTCATAAAACCATTCCTAAACAAAGGAATAACCATTCCTAATCCAAGGAATATGCTTAATATAAAACCATCTCCCAAAATCAACCAGCATAATAACATATGCACATGGAGATAACTAATGCTAAACCATCTCTCAAATGAACCCTCCAAAACTAACTCATGTGCCATAGTTCAAGATCCATATCCATGAAAGATAAGCATAAATATAATGCAACTTAGAGAAAATAATGGGCTATACCTCTCAAGTAGCAAACCTCTGAGTAGACCAAGAGTGGGGAATGAGAATGCTCATCAAGATACCCAAGTCTCCAACCAAGACTCATCTAAGAACAATCTCCTCTCAAGCCCATATTAGGTGACTGCCCCTCGGACTTCCTGCTGAAACCATCAACCATCCCAACAAATACTTCTCTAATCCAAGAGAAATCAGCGTCACCACTGTCTCTAAGTATCCATGAGCACCTGTAACCAATCAATCCATGCCAACTCCAAATGCAACATAGCAATATCATGAAGTATCCAGCTTATGATCAGTGTACTCAATACCAAGAAACTAAACCAAGATCAATGTCAAAGTTCCAACCATGGCCTCAGGAACATAAACATGACAACATGATCTAACCATCTCAACCAAAGAGATAACATGCTCTATCTAAACATACCATAACATGTCACAACTCTAAACGCGTATCAAAAATATACCATGACATAATAATGAAACCATCCTTATACCAAGGATAACATGCCAAATTTAAAAAAAAAACATAAACCACACCTTTTCCAAGAACCATGTGAGTCCTCAAGATCTAACCATCTTCACACACCATGAAGATAACAAGTGCACCATGCAAATGTCAAAGACGCTTCTGTAGCAACATGCTCTAAGACAAACCTCGAACATCTACAAACACTCAATAAATATACCAATGCCAACAACTCCCACTCAACCATGGTACCAAGTCACCTATGGCATCATAAAATCCATCCTCTCCAAACCAAGAAGATATAAACCAAACCAGGAACTAATCCTGCACTGTCACCCCATCACTGTCACAAGCTCCCACTAAACCATGTATCCAAGCTATCCATGACATAATGATGAAAAAATCCATCCTCTAACCATGAGAATCAACCAAGGCATCAAACCATCAAAGAACTCAAAGTGCACATCATGAGCTTCTCAAAAGAAACCAAATAACCATGATCCTCAACCAAGAAGATATACCACCATAACTGAATCAGAAATCCAAGTTAATGAACATCAAGGATGTACCTGTATATCCAATCATGTCCTGCCAAAATCCATGGCACCATGATCACATCCATGAACCGAGCATCTGTCTCTCAAAGTGTCTAACCTGTCAGCATAAAATAGTTAACCACAATCCTCCACCATGACTGTACCTGGTAACAACATCTCATCCTTTCTACATGAAGAAAATAGTAAATCGTGTGACTTAGGGCATAGACAACCCAAATCCAAGCCACCAATCTGAATATGCATCAATAATGAAAGATCAATGGGAAAAGACAACCCATAACCAAGCTATAAATGCAACTTGTAAGTATAGACCGCTTACAATACTGCACAACTTGTAGATCCAACAAGTCATCATGCATATCCAAACCAAACACTGGTAACCATATCATCATGAGACCAATCTGAAATATGAACTGAGTATACAATGACATCAAATTTTAAATCTCCAATGTCATAAACTCACAATGTTACCATAGTCAAAATATATCAATAAACTGTTTAGATCAATATATCACCAAATAAATCATGCCAAACCTACACCAAATCTAAACCAATGTGTAGAGCTCTCCAAGAGCTTTCCGTTGACTACTCGAAGTCCAAAATCTGACTCTGTATGCCCAAGTTATGTCCTAATCCGTGCTCAAAATAAATAACATCTAACTTTAGGGCTCTTAAAACCTGACAAAATATCAAAATCATAGAACCAAACCTACACCATGTTATAGTTCTCTGAATTAGCTTTCCAACACCTGCAAGAACTCTGAAATCCGATATTCTGAGAGAAAGTTATGGCCGTTTTACTAAGACAGTCTTTTTACCATTTTCAGTACGATTTTTCATTTCTAATTTTTTTCAGTTACGAAAATTCCAATGGGATTAAATTTGATGGCCATCATGAGCTGAAACCAAAAAACTCTTTCATTTCCTCTAAACATGGCCAAACTAGGGCATATTATATATCAAAATTTATGAAAATGTTGACTCTGATCCAATGGTGAGGTCTATTTTTACCCAGGAGGTCATTTCGGCATGCTACCCCCCAAAACCCTCATTTAAATGAAACATCCGAAAAAATCCTTTTCTCCAACAATTTCACATGCCCAAATCTTTTAACATCCCATCATAACAGCAGACCCAAAACCCTTAGATCTACATAAATCATTCATATATTTTGTCCTTTTCTTTTATCCTCTCATACATTCCCATGGATTCAATCTAGGGTTACAAACAACACAACCATAGCTCTGATACCACTTGTAGGGAAATTTGGCAACAAAGAATATAATCATTTCCACATAACCCATAATAGATCTAAAATAAACACGGAATTAAAATCCACATGCAAGAGAATAGACAGCATACCCACAAAATTGTGACACAAGATATACTCTGGGAAACCCTCATTGAGGGAAAAACCTAGCCTTCAAAAGCATCCATCACCATGTATTATTCAACAAAAATACCATTTCCATACAACCATGGAAGCCTTCATGGCCATAGCCACAACCAAGCAAACTATGTCAATAAGCATGAATCCACACATCTCATGCCATGCTTTCAACCTTCACAAATGCTCTCTTGGCTAACCTGTCAAGTCTTGTCCCGCTTGACTCTTGCCTTTTATCTTCTCCTTGTCACTCTACAACAACTACCCTTGTGGTTGCTTATATAGTACCAAGTCCCACAAAACCACTAAGTGGTATTACATAAACCATGTGCTAAAACCATGTGCTACCTAACCCACTGACCCCACATTTAATATTGGGCATTTAATTCTTTTCCCCCAATATTAAATAATTACATGAAATATTTTCACAATGTTACAATACAACTCATCAAGAATATTTTATTGAAATCTTTACATGTTGCACGTCCATCTAGGTGCAACATTACATAATAAAAAATAAAATAACAATATTATGCAATGTGTGCAACACCCATTATCTCAACAGACACGAATTTGATAACCCAGGTTGGGTGGTTTAAAACCTCGTGATCATTTATGTGGTTTACTCAAAACTATTTGACAATATATAAACAAGATGTGGTGGTAGGAAGAATCTGAAACGAGATGTAGTGTTTGGCCCTAGTTTACATTTTTTTTTTTGCCAAACTCTTTTAGGCCAATTTATGCTTGATGAATAGTAGCATTATCTTTCAGATTATCAGATATTGTTTCACACTTGGTTGATTTTATGATGAGAGTACTTGGTACTATTTACTTCATGTATGCATGATTATGCCTTGATGATGATTATTACAGTGATTTCAATTATTTTATGATGATTAGTTAGATGGATTATTATACGTGTTTTCTTACGGATACTTACCCCATACTGCATGTATATGGTGTGCATGTATGTTGTCTTTATGTATAACGTTTCTAATGTGGTTAAGGAAGGGAGTCGTAGTCACTTGCTAGTTAAGATCTACACGATGCATCACTTCCTGCCATTGCCTATTTTGTTTAGAATAAATGTGTTTGTACATGCATGGATTATATGCAGATTGCAGGTACCAAGTAACAACTTCCCTGAATTGCCAGGATGAGCGTACCCTATCACAATATCTCATAGTAAGAGAGGGGAGATAAATTCTTGAGTCCAAATCCTAACCTTTAAACCCATTTGTCCTAGAAAATTAGTACAAGTATCTATGATGATTACCCTTCTAAATTCGTCGTATGACGTGAATTCATGATTATAACCCTTAAGTCTGATATCGTATGTGGTATTTTATGATGGGTTTTTGTATTTCGTCTTATAGGTCTTTGGTGATTTTTTCTATTAATTGAGTAAAATTAAAAGATTAATTAATGATTTAATTTAATGGAAAATTTATTATGATAATTTCAATATTTAATTAATTTGGAAATTAATTAAATAAAAAGAAAGTTTAATTTTAGAGCATAATAATATCTATTTAATTTAATAATAATATATTTAGGAGGGAATTTTTAAATAAATGCTAAATATTATTATTACTTAATAAATATTTTATCAATTAACGCTTCAAAAATAAATTTAAGACTGAAAAAAATTAAGTTATTAAAGATATTTAAAAATGCAAAAAGTGTGCGTGAAGTTTCAAAAAAGATAATAAAGAGTTAAAAAGTTGTGATCAAGGAGTTCCCTTGAGTGATCGCACAATCAATGCCCTGAGTTTAGGAGAGAACTCCTTATCAGCAATTGAGGGTCCATTTTCCAGGGACCGAGAATTTTCGAGAAGGAATTTTCAGAGAGAAGGTTTTGAGAGAGGAGATTTCTCTCACAATCTTTAGGTGTTTTGTGAATTTAGCATCAGAACCAAGTAGATCCTTGTGTTTTGATCACCCAGTTAATTACGTTATTTAAATAAATTTATGTCTTCTTCATGACTGCGAATTGTTTATCTGAATTTCATTGTGATGAATCTTTCAATATAGTATTTTGGAATTACTGGTATGCATGTTGATTTCTTTTGTATAAGTGAAGATTAAAATATCATTAGAACCCTCTTTCAATAGATGTAAAATTGAAAATTAAACTGGGAAGGGTTTCGAATAGAATGGAAATTTTAAATTGAAAATTTGATTGGTTCGTTAAATTTTTCCTATTAGAGTATTGATAGAAATTATGTTGAAAATATATGTGTGTGTGTGTGTGTGTGTGTGTGTGTGTGTGTGTGTGTGTGTGTGTGTGTGTGTGTGTGTGTGTGTACACACACACACACACACACACATATAAGAGAAGGGGAAATTTAATTGAGGGGGGGAAACTATCTTAATTTTAATTTACAAAAAAAATTAAATTAAAAATATATATATTATTAAATTTTGGTGGGGAGGCAAGGCCACCAAACCCCCACCTCCCACCATCCCCCGCGGTGACAGCAAAGTGGCTGCCAACGGCCATTAAAGGTCGACTGCCATGACAGCAAAGCCGACAAGCTTTTAAAAGATACGCTAGTTGTAAACTTTTTTATATTTTATTTTATAAATTTTTTATTATTATTTAAAGTTAATTAATAATTTTATTTAAAAGTTTTATTAATTATTAATTTAATTATTAATGAATTTTTTATATTTTTTTTAATATAGTTAATTTTAATTAAAGAACTTATTAATAGTTTTATTAATTATTAATAATTAATAAGATATTAATATGGTTGTTATTTTATAATTATTAATTAATTTAATTAAAACTAGTTTAATTAAGTTTGATTAATGATGAATATTGTTTAATCGAGTTTTAAATTTATTTATTTATTATTAATAATATTGATTTTAATAAAATAATAATAATTTTCTTTGAAAATCAATAATTATTAGTTTAATAATTTAATAAATAAATACCCTCAAATTATTTTGGAGTAATTGACTTAAAAATCAAATTAGAGTAATTATGCATTTTATTGAAATATAAGAAATGGGTTAATTTGTAAGGGTAAATGGTGAATCTCATCTACTTGAAACTTACATTGAAAATGAAAACTGAAACCTTACTATTAACTCAAAACTATGTGCTTTCAAAATCAAACCAAACTACAAACTACACTATTATCTGTATGTTGTTTGTGCTTTGGGTTTGGGTTGACTAGAGTGTTGACCAGTCTTAGGACGTCTACTAGAGGCTTGGGAGTTATGTGTTTGTGATGTTATGATGATTTGATCTTTGATCTTTTAAACTCAACCATGGTAATGTATTGGTATATTTTATGATGAGTTCGATTATATTGTTTGTTATTGCTTTCAGTGTCCTTGTATGATTATGAGATAAATGGTATGACATACTTGTCTTGACCTTTGAGTCTTCGATTAGTTATTTTTGGGATGCTTTCTAGTTGCTCGTAGAGAACTAATGGGTTATTGTGAATTGTCTTTTGATGCTTTCCAGTCACTTGTATAGGACTGAGGTGAAATACTATGATTCATTGATTTGTGAATTTATGAGCTTAGGGTAGGTTATCTATACGTAATGTTAGGAAGTGGCTTGCAATGGAGGCTGAGGCCCAAAGTGGCTGCTAGGGTAACTTATTGTAAGTTATTTAATAAGTGAAAACACTACACTAAATGAGAGTAAAATGAACCTAATAAGAGTCTTTGTATATTATTTCCCATGCCTCAAGTGTTGATACAAACTAGGATGGGAGTAGAGAGAACGCTTGGTTGTGACCATGCATTGTTAGTATGCCTTGTCAGTACAAAAGGATACTAGTGCCGCATAGAGTCACTAGGGGGTCAGGGTCAAGTTAGACTGTCAGGGCAACTCTAGCATTGATTCGTGTGATGCCACTTGCCCACTTACATAGTAGATTCCCTACATGTCTTCGTTTGCCTCTGGGTCTAGATGTCAATTTATCTCAGAACCTTTGAGTTAGATTACTTTTAGGGTTTTCTTTGACCTAGATATTACTTTTGATTTTTGGGATTGATATCCTATTTGGGACTTGAGACTATCTCCTTAGTGCGGTGGGAGTGGACCTTTTTGGGTTACCACAAGGTCGAGTGGTAGTGTTTTATACTTTTACCATTGAAATCCGTCCATTAATGTCGTGGTTGGAGTTCCTTGTCTACATTTCCTTTCATTCTATCTTTGTGTATTATGATGGATGGTTATATCTTTATGATGGATGATTTCACTTATTGTATTATATTTGATTTCCTGAATCTGAAAGGGATGATGTAATCTATTTTTATAAATTTATATTCTTTCAGCCTTTCATACCCTGTGACATGTATAGTGGATGATTGAGCATTCCAAATTTTATTGCTAAGTGGCATTTAGAACAAATGTATATTATTTAAGTGGAATGGACTTGAAGTTGTACTTTCATGCGGATGTGTTATTTATTAGGCTTAGTATTAATTAAATTTAAATGTGATTCAACGTCTTGGGATCCTTAGGGAATGTAATCTATAATGTTTGCTTATGTATAATTGTATGTTATTGCTTCCACTACTTTATGGTTGATGTGTATGTTGTTCTTTAAAAAAAAAAATGTTCGGTAAACTTAGTTAAACTTAAGGTTAATTCTTTTGGATCCCTTGGTGGGGCGTTACACGAGATGTTATGACTGGTGGAATGTTGTAGTTTTTGATCTAAAAATCATCCCCTTACTAGAAAATTATACCCTTATGGTTTATGGCTCAACCCTTTGAGTGTCACATTTAACTTGTTATAACCAAGGGAAAATTCCACAATGATAGCTCTTATAGTTGTTGGGATAGGTGCAAATTATGGGATAGTTGTTGCTTCTTTTGGGGGGTTTGAAAGTGTGAACCATAGCTTAAATATAGGAAGGGAAAAATGCAGGATGAGTTTTGTGTTGCCTACATTTGTGTTTCTCATAATTGGAAGGGAGTTTTATTTATTTGAATACTAAGGTTGGGGCTTGTTGATGCTATATAGTTCAAGCGATTTACTGTAATGGGATATATACAAGAATCATGGTGGTGAGCCAATTGATAATGTATTTTATAATCATAAACATAATGAAATTACCTTCAGTAATTATAGATATACTAAAAGATCTAGACTTTACTGACTACTTTATCCATGGCTTTCAAATGCCTTCGACCTCTCACCTCACTACTTTGGTTCCATTTGATAGGATGGAGGAAAAGAAAATTATAGGTCTAGACACAAAATATGGAACTTGGAGTTATTCCTTCTCCTCGTACTAGGATGGAAGCAAAGAAATTTTGAGTGTAAACTATAAAGATGGGGATTTGGAGTCAGTTGTTTCTTCATATGCTATATTTAAAAGTCATCTATATGAGGGTTGATGATGACAATTTTGACTCTTAGCATTTTATGCCTCAAAAACTACCCATATTGGGTGATAATGGTATGACTCATAATCCTGGTTGGATAGTAAGCCTCTTGATGATAAGCACTTGATGGCCTACTCTGGATACAATTGAGGACTCAAATAAAGCTAACAACTTTCATTTGGAAAATATCTTCTATCATTAGCTAGTAGTAGTTGGTAACATAATATAACAATCATACTTTTCTCTACACTTTGGTATATTCCTTGTGTCTATAAAAGGAATATCAAGGCATAGTGCTAAAAAAAATTGTACATGGACAAGTAGAATAGTTTATGTAATAGGTCCTTTTACAAAAATAGGATAAGTGGGAGATATTTTCCACAACAAGACAAGTTATGATATTGCTATCAAGATTAAATTGTTTAGTTTTTGAGTTGAACTAGTTCATTGTTCCATGTACTTACATAAGTAATGGCTCATACAAACCCATCTCTCATGAGAATGAATGGAACACTTAGAACTCATTGCCTCTAGGTTGTGATGCTTGTATAGAAATGAATACTTCTAAAGAAATTAATTTAAAATATCATTTGAAGATTATCTACTACTCTATTTTCTCTATGTTACATAAAAAAATTTGTTTAGAATAGCCAAAGTTTTATTCATGATAATTTCATGGTTCGAGAACAAACAAATGGTTATCGTTAATGCAGGAACCAACTAGATCTTTGTTCTCTGGTCCAGAAGAATGTTTAATGTGTTTACTAGTTTTCTTCAATAAAATAGTACTAAACAAAAATGCTTGACAAGAAATAGCTTGAGTACTAAAGTTGAATCGACAACTAAAAATATGTGAAAAAGATAACCATATAGTTCTTAGCAAAAAATAACAAGTTACTTTGTTATACCTTGGCTATAAGAACAATCAAGGAACAAAGTTCCAATTTCTAGTTTTTCTTGAGAATTCAAATAATTTACCTTGAAATCAACAATTCAAAGTAATATGATTTTACATTTATGGATTATTACTCTCTTCAACAATATTCTAACATGAGTTAAATCAATGATTAACCCATAGGGTGACACACTCAGAAACCTATAAGACACATCCAACTTTATGTTTAATTTCACACAGAGATTTGAGATTAAGATTATTGAGTGTATATAATAGATATGTAATCCTACATAGCCAATATTATCCTCACATTATTTTGTACATCACAACAATCCAATGAACAAAATAAACCCCTTCATTCTATTTTATTTAAAAATCATATTGGACTGGTGTATAGGAGAGAATTCAACCAAAATTTGTACTTTTGTTTAAAAAAATTGTACTATCTTTTTTATTCAACATTAATAAAACACATGTAATCATAACCAATAAAATTTGACACAAGATTCCTTCATATTTCTCCGTAAACAACCTTACAACACACTTGAGTTTCATCTATACTCTACATTGCATAAGTACCCTAAAATCATACATGCAAACCATTTTCTGTTGGCATTGAATTCCCTTTATAAAAATAAGGAACAATAAGCTTCAATCTAGAGATAGTCAAGTGTCACATTTTCATCCACAATGTTTGACAACAAATTTTCAAGATGCTTAACAATAAAATGATCTCCCTCTTGTCAACACAAGTGTCATGTCATCACAACCAAAAAGAATAAGACAAAAATAAGATAGCAATCATTTTATTTGGGGGCTCTTTCCCTTCATAAGCATTTTCAATCTGCTAACTTCTTTGTGACTCAACTAGATAAACCCTTTCATCTCTTCCAACTGATTACCCATTCCATCTAACATATGTTGTTGCTCTAGCATATGATATTAATTTAGAAAAATATATTTTAGTCTCAAACATGGTATCAAACATGTTATTGAAACTAGGCATATCTACCTCATTGTCCATATTCAACAATATTTTTTTCTTTACCATAATCATATCAAATTTTGGACCCCAAACCTTCAAAGATCTTAAGTTATTATTTTTATCATAAATTGATGGAACAAGGAGGTGACAACATTCAACAAGAAAATTCAACTTTCATTTAATCAAATGATTTTTTTACCTTTGAAGAACAAGAGAAAACAATTCACAACTATTATCTTTTCCTTATTTAAAAAGAAAACAAATCAAACATATAATTCTTAAATATCATTGTGGTTTCAAGTTTCTGCATGAACATGTTCCTACTAGACCACAAAGAGAATAATGAATCAAGAAAAACCTCTATCTCATCGTAAAATTTCTCCATTTGGAACAAGGATACATAATAACAATATACAAGATCTAATTTAATTACACTCTTGTTCAATATGTGCTCTATCATCTGCATCAAGACAAATGTGTCTTTCTTTCTTATTGCTTCCTCCAAATTTTCAATCCTCCCTACAAACTCCTCCAACTTTTCATTCACATTTTTTGGAGCAACCACCTTGCTGGAACTAGGGTTAGCATTAGTTGGTTTATTAATGACAAAAAGAGCCTTCTCCAAATCATCTAACTTGGCCTTTTTCAAGAAAGAAGTGTGAATCATGAATTCAATAACCTCTTAATTTTTAGTTTTTTGTATATTCAAAAGTATTTTATCTCCTTGCATTTTTCCTTCAATATTTACCATGCATGGTTTTTGAGTTGTAGGAAATAAAGACAAGAGTGCTAAATTTTTGGACTTCGGATCAAAACATGATCATCTTGTAACATCGCCATATTCAAATTTTGGTTTGAAAAGTGGGTTTGGTTGTCTTCTAATGCGATTAATAATAAATTTTGGCTACATATCCCATCCAAGAAACAACATACCACTATGTATGAAATTGCCCTATCTTGCTCAACTATCAACTCTACAATTGTAGGATAAAAATTTGGCAATGCAATGGCAATATTCTTATTTTAGTTTGTGTCATCATTTTTCAAGTTCATTCTACTTCTCAATTCTTTTTACTTCATCTTTACAAGGAAATTCGTAAACTTGTCAGTATGAATAAAATCATCAACACTCATAAAATATTGTGAAGGGATGTCCCTCTCATCAATTTGATTTACAAAAGAAAAATCTCTTTCTTCTCCTAATTCTATCTTTCTTTCTTCTCATAACTTCCTTCTAATATCTTGAAAATACTTTCTACCCTCTTGAACGGTGGCTTTTGAGGTATCTCTTGGAACATGCTCCACAAGAGATTTGATCTTCAATTTCTTTTTAAGGGGCTTGCATGCATGTGATGGGCCATCACTTGATCCTTCCTCATCTTCCTCGCCATTAATTCCCTAAAATGAAGAGTGAACCTCAACTGGATCCTATTGCCCAAAAACCACAACCTTCTTAGGAATATTTTCCATTGTAGCTTTATAATTGGCAATCACTTGCTCAATCTTTTCTTAGAAAGGTAAATCATAATAAAACCCACAAAAGAATCATCATCTTCTTTGACCTCATATTCAACTTCCATTAATTATTTCCACATTCCTCTTCTTTCCTGTACCTCATTGTTAGACATAAAATTCCTTACCACATCTTTCTCATTGACTAGTTCAATCTCAGGAACCTTTTCCAATGGAGTCATTTTTTAGAGTGAGATTTTGATAAATTTCTCCTAGTCACAGAATCTATAAGAGGAAGTGACCATCCTATATTTCTTAAGAAAAGTATTCAATTCTTGAAACGTTTTCTTTCCAATTGAAAAATTCAATACATTCCATTATTTGGGCAAGAAAATCCCCTTCATTTTCCCTTCCAAATGCTCTTTCTCAATCAAGAATATCTATCATAAAAATTTAATCACTGTAATTCTAAGGGAAATAAAATTTGTTAAGAAATAGAGTGGTTGTGGACAACCATAGACCTTAAAAATTGCAATGTTATCAAACAAGTACAAATCTTCCTAGATATGTTGGATAGGCTAGCCAAGAATAAAATGGTAAGGTCTCAACAATCTTATAGTTGAAAACTCCAACCTTTCCCAATCAACCCCAAGAAAATCTAGAATAGGAGTAGCAATCCAATTCTCAAAATGCATAAATTAAGAATGAACAAAGTTGTTATGCCATATCTAGGTCCACAATTGTACAAGAATTGGTACCCCAAATTCCCCCCTTCCCAAAATTAACTCCTTATTCTGCTAATAACACAAGTGACTAGACAATAAACCTTGGCCAAGTCCCTCAAGAAATTAATATCTATAAATTCATCAAGGACCATGATCTTGGCCAAATTCAACTCTCATGGGTTGGACATAGGTACTCACCTAAATTTTTGTTATAGAATTAATTGAATAGAGAAAAAACTAGATGATAACAGAGTTTGTGGATTCATACACTTGCAACATGCATCACTAAATGCATACTCATTTGAATACTGGCTATTTGAAGAATTCGGTAGAAAACCAACAAAATCTTGCTACTGTGGTCTAAAAATTGTTCCCTTACATGTACCAAACACATTTGAATTGGTCGACTTACATTGATTCATGGCTACAATTAACTTTCATATGATTCTTAATAATAAAAAAAAAGAATCTAAGTAATACAAGAATGACCAATTACCATTTATTTCCTACAATCTACACACAACACCACCTTCACTATTATTTTTTCTAATATCCATCTCTATACTCTTCTCTTTGGATTAAATTTTCTATCAAATAATTATAAAACTATGCATTTATGCTTTAAATCTCTGATGCAGGAGCATCTTGGGTTGCCTTGTTATCCTACTCTTCTTTTCTTTTCTTTTCTTTTTTTTTTGCTTCTTTTGCAGTTGGTGTCGAGTTACTGTAGCACTCTTCAGGTGCCGAGCTCCTATTGCACTCTTCAGGTGCCGAGTTCCTGTAGCACTCTTCAGGTGTCAAGCTCCTGTTGCACTCTTTAGGTGCTGAGTTCCTATCGCACTCTTCAGGTGCTGAGTTACTGTAGCACTCTTCAGGTGTCGAGCTCCTTTCGTACTCTTCAGGTGCTGAGTTACTCAGTGTATGTCGAGTGCCAATATTTGGACGTGATTTTGCGAGCTAACTTGCGAGATTTATTTCATTCACGACATTTATGTTAAGATCTTTTCTTGGGATGAGTCCAGACTTTTTTTGGGTCGGCCCTCCTCTTATGTAATGTTCTAGAATGTTATGTAAGTCATTTTGGCGAGTATAAATAGAGAGTTTCAGCTTAGAAGCTAAGTAAGTTTTTGGAAGAAGGAAAGTTTTTAAGGGAGAAAAACTGAAAGTGCGAATTTTCTGTTGGATCTTTGAATGTGAATGTATTGTAATTGGCCATAACCCAGAAGGCCTCACAGCTGGGCATGTATGAAGATATTTTGATGAATCAATAGAAGTATTTCCCTCTTCTCCTCCTTTGGTTGTTGTCCACTTGTGTTTGCTTCCGTTGTGTTTACTCTTGCAGGATGCTTTGGATAGCTGGGTGAGCCTTTGGCCCTGGTTATTCATCCTTTTCCTACGTCAGTTGGTATCAGAGCTTGAGGTTCATCCTTATGGAGATTGGATCGTGTAGAACCCTGATTTGGATTTGATTGTAGGGTGGTAGATCTGTGGATTTGACCTATAACTTGTAGAGGGTTACGATCTTGAAGGAACCCAATTTGTAAAGATGGTTCATGGTAGAGGAAATAATGTTGATAATGCTATATTGGATCAGCTGAGACAAATTGTAGCTAGATTAGATGTTGTGGAGATAGCCCAGAGGAGAGGAGCACATCTTGATGATGTAAGTGATGATGAAGCAGTAGCACCAAACCATAATCCAGAACTTGAAGAAGACCAAGATGAAGCAAGATTGTTGAGAATATTGTCTAGAGCGAATTCAAAGCCTGTTGTAGAAGTTGTTCCTTATGATGGAAAAATTGGATACCAATGCTGTGCTGGATTGGATCTCTGATATGGAGAAGTTCTTTGATTATGAAAACACTCCTAATAATAGAAAGGTGAAGATAGCAGTCATTAGGCTGAAAGGTCATGCATCATTATGGTGGGAACACTTGCAAACTGATAGACAAAGGAGAGGAAAGGAGAAGATCAGAACTTGGCCAAAGATGGTGAACAAGGTAAAGAACAAATTCCTTCTTGCTGATTACCAAGTTAGCTTGTTGAGAAAGATGCAAAATTTGAAACAAAAAGACATGACTGTGAAAGAGTATACTGAGGAATTCTATAGACTGGACATCAGATCTGGACATGTGGATGATGATGTTGAGAAAATTGTAAGGTACATTAATGGATTGAGATCTGGAATACAAGATGAAATAAGTTTTGTGAAGCTAGAAAGTGTAGAAGAAGCATACCAGTATGCCTTGAAGGCTAAGGATATCTTGACAAAGAAGCATGAACAAAGACAGAGAGGTAGAGGTGGTAGATTCCAGAGAGGTAGAGGTAGATCTTATGGAGAAAGTGGCAGATCTGACAGTTCTATATAGGATAAAGACAAATCTGAATGGAAGAATGATGACAAAGGCAAGACTGAATGGAAAAGTGGTAATTTTTACTAAGGAGGCACTAATTCTTATCGAGGAAGAGGTAATTCTTATTCTAGAGGTGGATTTCATGGTAATTGTTTTAGATGTGGTAAAGAGGGACATAGATCTTTTGAATGTACATCCTCTAAAAGTAGACAAGGTAATAGAAATGTTGTGATACAAGAAGATGATGAGGGTTCACCAAGTGGACCTGAGGCTGGAGAAAATTTGATGGTGAGAAGAACCTTATGTAATAAGGGAGGTAATGAGGAACCTGTTTTAAGGAGAAGTCTTTTCAAGACAAGATGTAAGATGGCTGAAAAATGCTATAAAGTGATCATTGATAGTGGAAGTTCTACAAATCTGGCATCAGAAGAGCTAGTTACAAAGTTGCAGTTGCAGAGGCTGAAACATCCCAAACCTTATCATGTTTCATGGATCAAAGATGAGCATAAGATATTGGTAAGTGAGCAATGCCTTGTGAGGTTCAAAATTGGACATTACTTTGATGAAGTTTTGTGTGATATTATGCCCATAGATTGTTGTCATATTTTGTTGGGTAGACCTTGGCAATATGATAGATATGTTGTACATGATGGAAGATTGAATCAATCTACTCTTTGGGTAAATGGGAAGAAACAAACATTGTTGCCTTTGATTGAAGTTCCAGATGAGGTTAATTGTACTGCTATAAAAATTTGCATGGTTAATGGGAAACAATTTGAAAAAGAAGTAAAAAAAATCAAGTTTGTTTTGCTATAATTCCAAGAAAACTAAGTTTTTTCAATGGAGACCAAGTGCCAAAAAAAATGTTAACCGAGTGCCATTTAGTGGTGACCGAGTGACAGATGGTAGTATTGACCAAGTGCTAGGAGAAATTGCAGAGTTGTTGAATGAGTATAAAGGCATTATTGCTGAAGATATTCCTGATGGTTTACCTCCAGTAAGAAGTATAAGTCATTGTATGGACCTGATCCCTAGAGCTAGTTTGCCAAACAAAGCACCATATAGATTGACACCTACAGAGAATGAAGAACTTAACAAACAAGTGCATGAACTATTGCAGAAAGGTTTGATCAGAGAAAGCTTGAGTCCATGTGTTGTACATGCTGTATTAGCAACTAAAAAGAATGGAGAATGGAGAATGTGTACTAATTCCAGAGCCATTAACAAGATAACAGTGAAATATAAGTTTCCTATGTCAAGAATGGATGACATAATGGATTGTTTGAGTGGAGCAAAGTATTTTACCAAGATTGATTTGAAGAGTGGCTATCATCATATCAGAATCAGAGAAGGTGATGAATGGAAGACTGCTTTCAAGACAAAAGATGGTTTGTATGAATGGTTGGTTATGCCTTTTGGTTTGACTAATGCACCTAGTACTTTCATGAGGTTGATGAATGAAGTTCTGAAAAGATTCTTGGGTAAGTTTGTGATCATTTATTTGGATGATATTCTAATATTTAGTAAGACTAAGGAAGAACATCTTGAGCATATTAGGCAAGTATTGCAGAGGTTGAAAGAGGAAAAGTTGACGATTAATCTGAAAAAGTGTTCTTTTATGCAAGAAGAGATTGTGTATTTGGGGTTTGTGATTTCAGCTTATGGTTTGAAGATGGATCCTGAAAAGGTTAAAGCAGTTTTGGAATGGCCTACACTTGAGAATGTAAGTGAGGTAAGATCATTTCATAGTTTGGCTAGTTTTTACAGAAAGTTTATAAAGAATTTCAGTGTTGTTTGTAATGCTATGACCGAAACAATGAGGGGAGATAAAAAGGAATTCAAGTGGCCGCATGGAGCTGATAAGAGTTTTGAGACTTTGAACCAAAAGTTTGTTGAATTACCTGTATTGGCTTTACCTGATTTCAACAAAGTATTTCAAGTTGAATGTGATGCAAGTGGTAATGCAATAGGAGCTATGTTAAGTCAAGAAGGTAAGCCTGTTGCTTTCTTTAGTGAAAAGTTAAATGATGTTAAAAGGAAATATTCTGTGTAGGATCAAGAGTTTTATGCTATTGTTCAAGCATTGAAGAAATGGAGACATTATTTGATGCCTAAGGAGTTTGCGTTGTACACTGATCATAAAGCTTTACAATACTTGGGAAGTCAACATAAATTGAATCAAAGACATATGAAGTGGGTTGAGTATTTGCAAAGTTTTACATTTGTGATCAAGCATAAGAGTGGAGTTACTAACAAAGTTGCTGATGCATTGAGTAGAAGACATTCTTTGTTGACTGAAATGAAGGTTGAAGTTCTTGATTTTGATGAGATGAAAGAGTTATATGATGTTGATCCCGATTTTTCTAAGGCGTGGAGAGAGTGCAGAGCACCAAATCTAACATATCACATAAGTAAGTATGATGAGTATTTCATTCAAGAAGGTATGTTGTTCAAAGGCATTCAGTTGTGTATTCCTAGAAGTCCTATGAGGTTGAATTTGATTAAGGAAAAGCATAGTGGTGGATTAGCTGGACATTTTGGAATTGATAAAACATTGAGTTTGCTGAAGGAGAAATATTATTGGCCACAAATGTATAAGGATGTTCAGAAATTTGTAAAGAGCTGTGGAGTTTGTCAAGTTGCAAAGGGAGTGAGTCAAAATACTAGTTTGTATACACCTACTATTGTTCCTGAGAAACCTTGGACTGATATCAGTATGGATTTTGTTCTTGGATTGCCTAAAACGGTGAATGGGTATGATTCCATATTTGTTGTAGTGGATAGATTTTCTAAGATGGCTCATTTTATACCATGTAAGAAGACATCAAATGCTAAGCATGTTGCTGAACTTTTCTTTAAAGAGATTGTGAGATTGCATGGATTACCAAGAAGCATTATTTCAGATAGAGACAGTAAGTTTGTTGGTTATTTTTGGAAGACTTTGTGGAAGAAGATGGGTACTGAATTGAAGTTTAGTTCTACATTCCATCCACAAACAGATGGACAGACAAAGGTTATGAATAGAAGCTTGGGTAATTTGCTGAGACGTTTAGTTGGGAACAAGCCAAGCAATTGGGAGATGGTATTGGCACAAGCTAAATTTGCATATAACAATTTTGTGAATAGGAGTACAGGGAAGACACCTTTTGAGATTATTAGTGGAATGCATCCTAGAGGTATATCAAATTTGAGAGATGTTGTTGGTGAAGAAAAGAAAAATGTTGCAGGAGAAGAATTTGCTGACTTTATGGAGTCCTTGCATAAAAAAGTGAAGTTGAGGTTGGAACAAAGTAACCAGAAGTATAAGGAGAATGCTGATCAGTCTAGAAGACACCATGATTTTCAGGTTGGTGATAAGGTGATGGTTCATCTAAAGAAAGGAAGATTCCCAGTTGGAACATATAGCAAGTTGAAGATGAAAAAATTTGGACCTTGTAAGATCCTGAAGAAGTTTGACAGTGGTAATGCTTATGAAGTTGAGTTACTTGATGACATGGATATATCTGCTATATTTAACATTTCTGATTTGTATAAGTATCATGAGTCAGAGGATGAAGTTGTTATACTAGATGATTATCCTAAGAAATAGATTGAGGAAGTTGAACAGATATTGGATCAGAGAGTTGGCAAGAGTACAAGAGGAAAAGAGTACCATGAATATTTGGTGAAGTGGAAGAATAGACCTATTGAAGATGCTTCATGGACCTCTCAATTTGAGTTGGATTGAGCTCAGGTTGGGACATCTCAATGATTCAGGAGAATCATTTCTTCCAACCCCAGTTGTCTGATGCAGGAGCATCCTGGGTTGCCTTG
Source organism: Cupressus sempervirens (assembly GCA_028749045.1). Lineage (NCBI taxonomy): Eukaryota > Viridiplantae > Streptophyta > Pinopsida > Cupressales > Cupressaceae > Cupressus > Cupressus sempervirens. The sequence continues at coordinate 901,383,351 of CM053789.1, forward strand.
TTATCCTGCTCTTTTTTTCTTCTTTTTTCTTTTTTCGCTTCTTTTGCAGTTGGTGCCGAGTTACTCAGTGTATGCCGAGTGCCAGTATTTGGACGTGATTTTTGCGAGTCAACTTGCGGGATTTATTTCATTCGCGACATTTATGTTAAGATCTTTTCTTGGGATGAGTCCAGACTATTTTTGGGTCGGCCCTCCTCTTATCTAATGTTCTAGAATGTTTTGTAAGCCGTTTTGGCGAGTATAAATAGAGAGTTTATGCTTAGAAGCTAAGTAAGTTTTTGGAAGAATGAAAGTTTTTGAGGGAGTAGAACTGAAAGTGCAAATTTTTTGTTGGATCTTTGAATGTGAATGTATTGTAATTGGTCGTAACCCAGAAGGCCTCACAATTGGGCATGTATGAAGATATTTTGATGAATCAATAGAAGTATTTCCCTCTTCTCCTCCTTTGGTTGCTGTCCACTTGTGTTTGCTTCTGTTGTGTTTACTCTTGCAGGATGGTCTGGATAGCTGGGTGAGCCTTTGGCCATGGTTATTCATCCTTTGCCTGCGTCAATCTCTCTATTATCTAAGTTATCTCTCCACTTATCAATTTGCATGTGTGTACAACTACATTCAAGTAGTCATAATTAATTTCTTCTCTTTTAAATATAAGTCATTGAAAGAATTTGAAAGATGCAAATGTAAGAGAGAAAAAGTGGTGCTACATTACCGAGTCTCACAGTCTTGTTTGAAAGACCCATCTCCTTTTATAAATAAAAAATCAACTCTGCAGTGTGCTTTCAAATGTCACCAACTTTTCAGCTAGCTACTTTAAATGTTTCTCTTTAACTATTTATTCCAATCATGTGATTCAATGACTAGCCTTATGTCAGAATATATAGTCCACCAATGTAACTAAGAGAGGGGGGGCGAATTAGTTATCCAGCTAATATCAAAATTATCAACATTATTAAACTTTAACCATATGAACAATATAATCAAAAACCACAACAAAATACTTGTGCACAATAACACCAAATATGTTAACTAGGGAAACCCTTGATCAGAGGGTAAACCTCGATGGGGATGGTACCCACAAGATGATGTACTAATATAAATATCTGTTGTTAGAGGATGGACCCTGTTAGGAGTCTATAACAACATTTAGTACATATGAGTCCCTATTAGGAAACTTTGAATCCCTGTTAGGAGATTCCAACCCTATTAGGAGTTGTGGAAGACAGCTAGACCCATTACCCAAACATCTTCAAGGGAAAGATCAATGAATCCATTGTCCAAATGATTTTTCTATTATTCCTTGCAAAATAATAGAAATGAAATGTATTTCCTTCCTCTTCTTCTATCCTATCAACTGGATTGTTGTCACAAAAGCTTGCACCCTTGTCCAAAGTCTTACCTAAGGACAGCCTCGTGAAACATGGAAACAACCTCTACGCTATGGGACTTGAACTATGAGGTTGAATCTCCAGAGAAATTCGGCTTCCTCTAATATTAAGATGCACTTAAACTATTCTTGAAGAGAAAAGGGAGAAGGAATACGTGAAAGTAACTACCTGATCTATTCTAAAGAGGTGACGCACCAAAATAGGGTGTTTAGACCAATCTTTGGGTGATGCAACAAAATAGAGTGTTACTTTCATGTAGTTATTTAGGTGATGCACCAAAATAGGGTGTAAAGATAAGACAACCTCATGAGTGACACAAGGAAAAATGCTCCACTTCTTATCATTCATGGGCCAAAGAGATACAAAAAATACATATTATAGATATTCACAGTACATCGAAGTGAGGTAGACAAGCTTGCACAATATGACAACGGTTGAAAGAGATAAGCCAGGAAGTCATATAATTCAAAGGCAAAGAGGGAATTATAGTAGCATGCCAAGGAAATACTAGGGGGAAATAAAGAAGGTCTGATCATCAGAAAGAGTACAATATTTGCCTTTATAGCACTAGTATAACTTGGATCTCATAAGATAAAAAAATCAACCACTACAATCAAATCTTCAGAGAGTAATTACTACATAACTAAAACATCTTGTTATTGAGTAAATACATACATGAGACGATCACTTCTTCATCAAAAAAAATTATGAGAGGTTAGGAGCGACGGTTATTTAATCTCTAACTGAATGAATGGATCAACTGATAGTGGTGGAGTACCCCTTTGCATTTATCAAGCCTAGGGATTGATGGGAGTGGTCACAAGAGATTAGATAGATCAGATTCATCATTCAAAGAATTGATTCTGATGTCACTAACTTCCAATTTGACTGTGACTCTTGGTCAACTAAACTTTAACCATTGAGTCTTGCTACGTGGACCAAACAATTCTTACCATTATGCCACTTTGTCATTAGTTCATTCCTTATGCCTTGTGTTTGACTATTCGTGATTGCAACCTCACCACCACCTTCTTCAAATATCAGTTACTACTCGTGGAACCGCGACCATTAGTTCATCGATGTCTTCCAACCAACCCTTAGCATTTTATACTAACTGTCATGACCCTGTGAAGGTTGAGATTTGACCATATTCGCACCATTGCCACCTTAAATTGATGTTACGGTCAAGCCCCTGCAATCAAGTGAAATAAAGGGAACTGCTCAATCACAATTCAAAACTTAGCCAACCCTTAACCTACTACGATCATGCACTTATCATAGATCTAAAAGATCCATCAGTGTGAAATGTATCTTGAACACTAAAGGCTTGCCCCTTTTTGCACTATCGCAACTTAGCCACAGCATGTCAATATAGCCATGCGATCGGGTGAAAACAAAGCAAAGTGCACCTTTGCCACCTTGACCTTAGTCAGCACTTAACTAACTACAACTAGGTGCATCACATGATCATGACTTAAAAATATCCTCAATCATAATATGAAATAAGGAATATTTTGACTTAAAAATATCCTTAACAATAATATGAAATAAGGAATATTTCCAATGCTAAATCATTTAGTAAGAAACCCTAGGTGATTGTTAAAATAGATTATTATTTGAATTTGATTTTTTAGCAGGAGAGCAATTTTGGCTAACAATTCTAGCAACTTAGGGAGGATGCAAGCCTGCTTGACATATGACCAGTGACCATCAAAAGATCCATTGGGTTATGGAGTCTCTAAAACTATGAAGCTCATCAATTTTACCACTTCTACTACATTTAGAGCCATAACATGCCTTCCTCCTCTACAACTTGCACAAAACTTAGAACCAAATCCTCTTAACTACAAAACAAAACATGTGCCCGTGCACTTCTTGGAAAATAGGAAACAACAAGAAAGTAAAACTACTCTGATTATGTACATAAATATTAATTTCCACCAAAAATAGGGCTTAAGATATATTCCATTGATTGGAATAGGTAGGGCTTCGCCATTAGGCCTACCCAACTAGAAAGCATTAGCTTGTTTGCAACTGATGATTACATATGGAACACTCCATAAGGCATCAAACTTTGAGTGTCTCCATGCTTTTGCTCTATCTGCTTCCTACTTAAGCATAAGATCACCTTCCCTAGAATTTATGACCTTAGCCTTCTTATCAAAGCTCATGTTCATCTATTGTTGATGTATTTCTAAGGTATGGATTGCTTGACCTCTTTTCTCCTCTAGCTCAATTAGATATGCCATTCTTATAGACATAACATTATTTTCAATTAATTTCAGCTGATGAGCCAGCTCAAGAGTAGGAAACTCTAGTGAGACAGGAAGCCTAGCTTCCCTGCCATAAACTAACATGAAAGGAGAATTTCATATGGCTCTCTTGGGCATTATTCTATTAGCCCAAAGGGCAGTTTTCAGTTTCTAGTGCCAACATCTTTGGTTATCTTCAACAGTTCTCTTGATGATTCTAATCAATTTTTTATTGGGTAACTCAGCTAAACCATTTCCTTGAGGATAACAATTGTAATATGTGCTCAAGTAAATACCATGATCAAGTTCCCATGCACAAATTTGAGCTCCTATGAATGATTTATCATTATCTAAAATAATAGTCGAAGGGGCATGAAACCTCGTGACAATTCCATTAAGAAATTCTACAACTGAAGCTTTTGTAGAGTCTTTTAAGGCTATTGCCTCTATCCATCTTGTAAAATAATCCATGGTAGCTAGAATCCACTTATGAATAGAGATAGAAGGCGGGTTAATAGGACCAATAAAACCCAATCCCCATTGAGCAAAAGGTTGATCAACCTGGATGGGGTGAAGTGGGAGAGCTACAAGCTTTCGTTTGCCTAAGAAGAAGGCACACTTTTTGCACTTCCTTACATGCCTATGGTAGTCATGGAACAAAAATAGCTAGTAGTAACTGGCTCTAATGATTTTCATTGTAGTGGTTCTTGCTGAAAAGTGGTCACCATTAGGACCATCATGAAGCTCTTTAACTATCATCTCTGCTTGATCAGCCTCAATACATCTCAGCTAGGCTCTGTTGAAGTCTCTTTTAAATAGAACACCATCAATTATAGCATAAGGAATAGATTGTAATATGAGCTATCTTCTCTTAGATTTATCCAACCCTTGAGGATATCCATTCCCAGCTAAAAGGTCTTCATATCATCTATCCAACTCCTTGGATTATCATTTCTTACCTCCTATTGTTCTGCTAACACTAGGACAACCTCTTCATTAGGCTCATGAGATGAGATCATCTATTTGCACAATCCCTTTCCCCTTATCAGTTTGGTGATTTGAATATCCACATCATATTACATTACCTTGGTGATCCAACTAGCTATTTTCTCACTAATGTCTTTGTTTAATAAGAAATCTTTTACATTGGCATGAGAGACCGACAAATGGATTTTGTTATGAGATAGCAAGTGTATGAATTTCTTCAAGGCTCTTATGAATGCAAGGGCTTGCTTTTCCACATAGCAATACTTATTTTCATATTCTTTGAGTTCTTCACTAAAGAAATCAATAGCTTGCTCTTCATTTTTTCCATTTAGTTGAGTCAAAGCAACAAAAATATTTGACCCACCTCCTAAGGTGTACAAAATATCCTTATCAAAATTTGGATTAATGAGAGTTGGAGCTAAAGCTATGGCTACTTTGATCTCTTCAAAACTTGATTTCCCTTCCTTGGTCTATGAGAAGACCATATTCCTTTTGAGCGTAGTTGTAATAGGTCTCACCATGGTAGCTAGATTAGTAATAAACCTTCTCACAAATTTTATTCTACCAAGAAAGTTTTTTAAACCTTTCTTGTGACTAGAAAGAGAAAGGGAAAATATTTCCTTTGTCGTCTCTAGATCAATAGTCTAACCATCCTTAGATATAATATGTCCTAATAATTTCCCTTCATTAGTGGCAAAGACACACTTGCTTGGATTCAAGGATACTCTGTACTCTCTACATCTTGTAAACACCTATATGAGATGACCAAAATGTTCTACTACATTTTTAGAATATACTATGATATCATCAAGGTAGACTAACACAAACCTCTCAATCATATTTTTGAAGGCCATCTCCATTGCTTTTTGAAATGTGGCACCTACATTTTTTAGTCCAAAAGGCATCTTGCTATAGGCATAGGTACCCCCATTTGGTAGTAAAAGCAATTTTGTATTTGTTAGCTTCCTTGACTAACACCTAATTATAACCTGAGAATCCATCCAAGAAGGAGAATCTCTCTGAACCACTAAACTTGGACAATATTTGCTCCATGGAAATGAGGGGATGATGGTCTTTGAAGAAGGCTTGGTTAAGATCCCTAAAAATCTATGCACAATCTAATCTCTCCATTCTTTTTCCTAATAGGGACAAGATTCGCCACCCAAGAGGAGAGCTTGATAGGGAAAATGATATTGACCTCAATTAATTTGGACAACTCATTTCTCATCAGGGGCTCAACCTCGAGGTTTACTGGCCTCTTTTCTTGCCTAACAGACTTGACATTATCCTCCAAATCTATAGTATGCTGAAACAAACTAGGGGCAAACCCCTTTAAATCGTTGTATGTCCAAGAAAATATATCATTAAATTCTTGACATAGATAGACATAACTTTCTTGCTCAGTCTCATAACATACCTTTCCCATGTTTAGCATTCTTCCATCAGCAACTATAATTGGCACACGGTCTCCTTTGTTTGCAACAAGATTCATGTCTCTTTCCCTCACTTGGTCATCAGGGTTGACAACACTTTCTAAGGTAATGAGATCCTTGGGTAATTTGTTGGAGTTGAGGTTGATGATTTAATCACCATATTAGTCATGCAATCTCGATTGATTTCTATCTAAGAACTCTGCTTCATTCTACAAGTTGCACATCATATTCAAAGACCTACTACTTGGTATCATGATCAGGGACAACATATTTGACCACCACTTTAATCTTCTACTTCTTCTCATCTTTGAGGCTCCTTGGGACATCATAAGATGCACACATCGTTGCAAGTTTAATACTTTGAATATTAAATGCACTGAAACCCTTAAGAAAATCCCACACTCTATGTTTGTAAGACTTGAGAAAACTATTCTTAGTAATATTTTGATTCCTCACCTGATTGATCACCAGTTCACTATCCCCATACACACTCAATGCTTGGATTCCTCTTTTTTGAGCAAGCAAGAGACCTTGAATCAATGCCTCATATTTGGCTATATTATTAGTACAACTGAACTGAAGCCTAAATGAGAAATAGTACCTTTCTAATGTAGGAGAAACCGACATTACACTAGCCCTTGACTCATTTTTATTTCTTGATCCATCAAAATACATACTCCATATTTCACTTGTATCTTCTTTGGTTTTCTTCAAATTAGGGACAAGAGCATCCTTTTCTAATATACAACACATACCTAAGCCAATCTCTAAGGTTTCTGATGTAGGATCAAAATGATAAGCATTATTTGACTCATCTATGAGGAAATCAGGTGTATTAGCTAAAGAAGTGGCAGGATCATTTGCTGTATCATTTTCATCTATTTATAGGATGGTGCAATTCATATTGATGAGATTAGGAGTGTAGGACTCAATGTGGTGGAGAGCTAATGGTTTTGCTTTGATTGAAGCCTTGGTTCCATATCTAGTTCTAAAAAACATATATAACCAATCAGAAGATATGTAGCCACCTATTTGAGCAGTGAAATCTCTTGAAAGACAAATGACAAAGTGTTGCTTGACCTCAACAACTGATATATACTAAACTATAGTGCAACCTGGGCATACATTTAAGGCCATTTCAACATTCCTAAGGATTCCCATGGTCTTGATGGTACTACCATCTAGTTGAATCACATCTTTAATAATGGGTTCATGTTTCATTTCTAAGGTATCAACAACACACTTGGGCATTACTGAACTACTAGCCACTGAATCAATCATACAGTTGTGGACTAGCTTATCCCTTACAATTAGATAAACATAAAATGAAGGAGGTCTAACCTTTTTTCTTATTTCCACCTCCCTAGATGGTTGTACCAAGCTCACAACATTCTCCATGCTAGGTAGTTGATCTCTGAGTTCAATTCTTTCCAACTCCTGCTATAGTAACTCCTTTGTGATGGTACAGTAGTTACAACATCCCACATAGAAATGTTTGAATTGGTCTTCCTCATCTTCTCTACCACACTAAAAGGATCATTAGATGTTCTGGTGGGAGCCTTGGAAGTAGAAGCTTGAGGTGGGATAGTCTGTGGGTTGTTCACATTATCTATGCTTTCACCCTGCTTTTGCTAATAAGAAGCATTGGCAGGCTGATTCGCATTGTGTTGCTAGGAAACTACTTGTATATGTGTCACACTGCACTTGATGTGGAAGTTTGATTAGGAGGTTGAGGAGCAACCTCCTCCACAACTTGTTTCTTTCTCCTGATATTGTAAGCACATGAATCTTGGTTTACAATACCACGCTCTTCCACTAGGGAGTTCATAAAAGAATAATCATCCAACTGAAAGGTATCAACAAGTTGATTAGCATTGTGCTATTGGGCAACAACTCGCTCTGGTATAGTTAAAGCCAAGTAAGATTCTACCTTCTGACACATGTAATATCCATAGGAGTAGTTACAAGAAGGGCAAAAATCTTGATCTTGGGCAAGGTTGTTCTGAGGGACTAAGGCCCTATTTAGGTTGGTGTTTGAAGACTAAGGGTGGTCGATAGGTCTATTTTGATTGTGAGGGTGATTGATAGCCCTATTCTGATTGTAGGGGACATGACTATGGTTTGGAGGTCTACCATGAATGGTACCTTGCCTCTAGAGTTGGAGAGGCTTATTAGTTTGAGCTTGTTGCCTCTTCATGATTACCAACTCATTTCCTATTTTTTGCACTACTGCATTATTTTCCTCCATCTTCTTTTCTTGATCCAACATCCTTCTATCCACATTCTGCATCATAGCCTTAATCCTATCAACTCCATTAGAGGATGTAGAGGCTATTGGAACCACAACAAGAGGTTGACTTATAGAGGAGACATGAATAGGTACCATAGTAGGTTGATGATTAGGCATGTCGGGGAAGAAAGGCATTAGGGGCCTTGGAGCTAACTTCTCTCCTTGTATCAAGATATTTTCAGCTCTTATGGCAACCTCATAAGTATTTGGTAAAGTACCCCCCCTCATAGATTACAAAATGGTAGCAATATCACTGTTGAAGGCTTTGAGATAATACAAGAATGAATTAATAGGATGTTAGGATTAAACCATGAACAGAAATAACAATTACATGCAAATATAACCAATAACATAAAATAATAGATCACACATAAAAGAACACAAGACACCAAGATTTAACATGGTTCACCCAATCCATGGGCTACATCCACCAAACAACAAATCTGATGTTATTATGATCCAGTGATTACAACCTGATTACAATCTTTAATCCCTTATAGCTCAATACTGCTGCAAGAACCAATTTCGCATCACCTCAATGAAATAATCCCTAACCCTATCCCTTGTATACAAGTAATTTTATGCCACTTTAGGGTTACAATATGTCGTCCATATGTCAGCCATACATCGGCCACAACATCGACCACGCACCAAAAATAATTTATGAAGTATGTATAGTACTTCCTTGATCAGTCACCACAAACTAACAATATCCCACTTAGGGACTAATCAGACTCCACACTAGACAAAAATCTCGCATTTGGAGACTGATCCTATAGCAATATCGCTACCACATGGGGCTCCCACCAGATCAAACCACCCTAGACTCTGTTGTTCTTTTATTCATGTTTAGTCTAGAAGACCAACTGAAGTTGAAGAGGAATTCAGGTTCTCCCTTGTCACTACCTTTGTAAACATATATGTTGGATTGTCATCTATATGTATCTTGTCTAACTTTAACTGTTCATCATCTAAAATTGACTAAATGAAATGGTACCGCAACTGAATGTATTTATTCTTTGAATGCAAAGCTAAATTCTTTGCAAGATGAGTGGCACTCTGATTATCTGTAAACAAATAATTATACTTTTGAGGGTGTCCCAATTCATCCAAGAAGAACTAAAGCCATATCATCTCCTTTGCTACCTCTGTAGCAACAACATACTCTGCCTCTATAGTGGATAGAGCAGTAACCTTCTATAACTTATAAACCCAGCTCGTGGCTGCCGCACCAATAGTAAAGACATAACCTATAGTGCTCCACTTGGTATCAATATCTCCTACCAAATCTGAGTCAACATAGCCCTGTAAATCAGTAGTAGAGCTCCCAAAGTGTAAACACATATTGGATGTTCCTCTCAAATATCTAAGAATCTATTTGATTGCATTTCGATACTCAATTCCTGGATGACTCATATATCTGCTAACAACTCCCACTGCATGTGCAATATCCGGCCTTGTACATACCATAGCATACATCAAGCTTCCTATAGATAAAGCATAGGGTACCTTAGACATCTTATCCTCCTCTTCTTGTGTCTTGGGACACATCTCCTTAGTCAACTTCAAATGACTAGGTAAACGTGTGCTAATAGCTTTAGCATTCTCCATAGAGAAACATTGCAACACCTTCTCAACATAATCAGCCTGAGATAACATCAATTTTATGTTCTTCTTTTAACTTGTAAACCTGTTTATTTTGTAAAGCTCTTCTACTTGCAAACAACTTGCATAAATCCCATGTCTTATTCTTCAACAAAGAGTCTATTTCATCTTTCATTGCAGACTCACACTAAATCTTAGTATCCACCTATATAGCTTCATCATAACATTCAGGTTCACTAGCATCAGTAAGTAAATTGAATAGAAAGAGGGAGAAAATCTTTCTGGAGGTCTAATTTGCCTTGTTGACCATCTAACATTCACTAGTGTGTGTGGTATTTGTTGTTGCAGTTGTACATCATGAGGAATGGCTGGAAAATCATCTTTTGCAGTATCATCCAGTACTACATAATCATCTTCTTTCTTCTCATGTTGTTGCAACAGATCTTTGTACAACACTTTCTCATTGAATATGACATCCCTACTTCTTACAATTTTATGATTTTCAAAATCCCAAAGCATATAACCAAATTCATTAATGCCATATCCAAAAAATACACATTTATTTGACTTAGCTTCTAGCTTGGTTCTATTTTCAGAATCTATGTGAGCAAATGCTTCACAACCAAAGGTTTTGAGAAAAGAATAACTCACCTTCTTACTAGTCCATGTTTCCTCTGGAATACCACAACCCAAAGGAGTAGAGGGACCTCTACTAATCAATTATATAGTAGTATTGATAGCCTTCGTCCACATGTGTAAGGGCAACCCAACATGCAACCTCATGCTCCTTGCATGCTCCATTATAGTCCTGTTCATGCGTTCAACCACTCCATTTTCCTATGGAGTCCTTGGAATAGTTTTCTATCTACAAATACCATCAGTGGAGCAATAATATTTAAATTCATGACTACAATACTCACCACCATTATCAAATTTGAGACATTTTAATTTCTTACCAATCTCATTTTCAACCAAGCATTTCCATTTCTTAAATGTTTGAAATACATCAAATTTTTGTCTAAGGAAATAAACCCACACTTTTCTAGTTGCATCATCAATAAATGTAACATAATAATGAGAGCCACCAAGGGAAGATACCTGAGCTAGTCCCCATACATCGGTATGCACAAGGTCTAATTTCTCTTTTTTGTTTTCCTTCCCAGTCTTCACAAGACTCACTCTCTTTTGTTTTCCACACACACAACTTTCAAAGAAATTCATATTAACACATTTCAAACCTGGTAAAACTTTCTTTGAGTGAAGTACTTTCATACCTTTCTCACTCATGTGCTGAAGTCTGTTGTGCCATAGTGTTGTATCATAATTTAAAGCATCTATTTGTTCTCCCTACTCAACTGTAGCAACTATTCCTGAACATTCATGTTTCTCTAAAACAATTAAAGTAGAAGGAACAATATGACCTGTACAAAGATATAAGGTGCCTAATTTCACACCTTTTGCTACTACAAGGGAACCTTTTGAAACCTTCCTATTTTTATCATTAAAAGTAACTACACAACCCTCATCACTGAGTTGCCCTGCTGAAATTAAATTCCTACTCAGCCTTGGAACATGTCTTACCTCATGTAGTAGCCAATGATTCCCATTCTGCAACTTAATCTTAATTTTTCCCTTTCCAACAATCTGATAGGGTTCATTATCCCCCAAATAAACAAGCCCAAAATCCCCTTGGACATAATCAATGAAATAACCTCTATGAGGTGTAGCATGAAATGAAGCACCAAAATCTAAAACCCATGAATCATCAACACTTTATAAAGATAAAAGAAAAACATCCTCTTTGGATTTTTTATTTACCACATTTGCCTCCTTGTCTCCATCTAGTTTATCTCCTTCATTTTTCCTTTGAGTCCAATAATCTTTCTTTTTATGTCATGTTTTCCCACAGTACCAATAGTTGTTCGGTCCTCTCAATTAAGACCTTCTCCCCTTTGACTTTCCTCTTGATTTCCCACAATTTATGGAATTGCTTCCTCTCTCAATCGTTCTACCTTAAATTTGTGCATTCAAAGCACTTCCTAATGTAGATCCACCTGAGGATTTCCTATGAGTTTCCTCACTCAAAATAACACCGATCACATCATCATATTTTAGGGTACTAGATCCAAGAACATAATTACTCACAGTGATTACCAAGCCATTCTAGCTTTCAAGCAAAGAACACAAAATCAAGAGAGCCCTAATTTCTTCATCAAAATTGATACCCATAGAAGATAACTAACTAGTAATAGTATTAAACTCATTTAAATGATCTCCAACAAATCCACCTTCTATCATTTTCATATTAAAAGATCTCTTCATGAGAAATACCTTATTTGAAGTGGAGGGCTTTTCATACAATTTTGTTAGGGTTTGCATCAATTCTTCTATCATCTTTGCTTTTGTAATATTAAATGCCACCAATGGTGCCAAGCATAATTGAATGCTTCCAAGTGCCTTTCTGTCCAAAAGATCCTAGTTTCCATTTGACATAGATCCCTGATTCTTGGTTTTGCCTTCCAACAACTTCCATAAATCCTTATGATAAAGATAGTCTTCCATTTGCATCTTCCATAATTAAAAGTTCTACCCATTAAACCTATCAACCCTCAACTTACCCTCATCTGCCATCACTCCCTCTTGACCGTGAGACTCTCGCTCAACCATGAGACTTTCCTATAGAGGAGAACTGAAAAAAAAACCTCACTCTAATACCACTTGTTAGGATTAAACCATGAACAGAAATAACAATTACATGCAAATATAACAAATAATAGAAAATAATAGATCACACAGAAAAGAACACAAGACACCAAGATTTAACATGGTTCACCCAATCTTTGGGCTATGTCCACCAAACAACAAGTTTGATATTATTACGATCCAATGATTACAACCTAATTACAATATGTAATCCTTTACAGCTCAATACTACCACAAGAACCAATTTCACATCACCACAATGGACAATCCCTAACCCTAAACCCTTTTATAAAAGTAAATTTATGTTGCTTTAGGGTTACAACATGTCAGCCATATGTCAGCCATACATTGGCCACAGGCCAAAAAGAATTTATGAAGTATGTATAGTACTTCCTTGATCAATCACCACAAACTAACACAGGAGAGGGTTTCATCACAGTAGGTATTCAGTCCCATGTCTTTTGAAATCTATAATTGAAATTAGTCATACATTCATGGGGGGCCCTCTTGATAGTTGTCAATTGTTCTAAAAGTGATAGGTGGTGACTTTTGTCCTCAAAATGCTTACATAGGGATGCCCCCAACCCATCCCAATTAGTAACAGAGTTATGAGGTAAACCTTTATACCATTGTAATGCCTTCCCTTTCAAGGATGAGGCCAAAAGTCTAACTGCTACATCATCCTCAATGATGCCATGAATATTACAGACATTAGACACCTCTTGAATATGTTCAATAGGAGATATGGAGGTTTTGCTAGTAAAACCAAGTACACTTTTAAGAGCCGATACTAGTATGTCATGCCTTTGGGCTAATAGGAGGGGGCTTCCACCATTAAAGGTGGCAAAGGTGTGAGCTCTAGCCATATAAACAAGTGTGCTATTAATATGAACAAATGGTATTCTAGGCTAAGACCTAACAATAGGAGGAGTGGAGATAGATCTTGCAGGGGTATGTGTTACTACCACACTCCTAACTGGTGATAATGATGCTCTACCTTTTCTTCTTGGATTAGAGAGAGAAAGCTCTTGATATTGGAACTTACCTCTAGAAGATGCCCTTGTGTGTCTCTTGGGCATGAATCACAACAACTTTAGTCTAGAAACCAGATGCGTTTGAAGATTAGAGTCGCCAAGTACATCTGAACAATGAGCCTCTTGAAGGATTTATACTGAAGGTAGTAATATCTCCTCAGTATGAACAAGGAATCTTTTCTTGAAGCTAATGAACTTTAAATATTTGAAAATAATGTTCCACTAGGCATGCCAAAAATTGTTGTCACAAAAGCTTGCACCCTTGTCCAAAGTTTTACCTAAGGATAACCTCATGAAACATGGAAACAACCTCCAAGCTATGGGAAACAATCTCCAGAGAGGGTCGGCTTCCTCTACTATTAGGATGCACTTAAACTATTCTTGAAGAGAAAAGGGAGAAGGACTACATGAAAGTAACTACCTAATCTATTCTAAAGAGGTGATGCACCAAAATAAGGTGTTTAGACTAGTCTTTTCCCATACATGCACAATGTTATTATTATGACAGTCCAAAGATATATGAATTCAAACTTATTTTAATCAGTAAACCACATGAAGACCAAACAACCTCATGAGTGACATAAGGAAAATTGCTTCACTTCTTATCATTCACGGGCCAAAGAGATGTAAACAATGCAAATTACAAATATTCACAGTACGTCGAAGAGAGGAAGACAAGCTTACATAATATGATGACGGTTAAAAGAGATAAGGTAGAAAGTCATATAATTCAAAGGCAAAGAGGGAATTACAGTAGCATGCCAAGGCAATACTAGGGGAAAACAAAGAAGGTTTGATCATCAGAAAGAGTACAATATCTACCTCTATAGTGCCAACATAACTTGGATGACTTCCCTCATAAGATAAAAATCAACTACTACAATCAAATCTTCAGAGAGTAATTACTACAAAACTGAAAAGATCTGGTTATTAAGTAAATCCACACATGAGAGGATCACTTCTTCACCAAAAAAATCTCTGAGAGGTCAGGAGAGGTCAGGAGTGACAGTTATTTAATCTCTGACTAAATGAATGGATCAATTGATGGTGGTGGAGTACCTCTTTGCATTTATCAAGCATAGGGATTGATGGGAGTGGTTACAGGAGATTGGAAAGATTGGATTCAACATTCAAAGAATTGTTTTCACTGCCACCAACTTCCAATTCGACCATGACTCTTGGTCAACTGAGTTTTAACCATTGATTCATGCTACATGGACCAAACATTTCTTACCATTATGCCACTCTATCATCAGTTCAATCCTTATACCTTGCATTCAACTATTCGTGATTATAACCTCATCACCACCTTCCTTGAATAATGGTTACTGCTTGCAAAATCGTGACCATTAGCTCATCATTGTCTCGCAACCTACCCTTATCATTCTTTACTAACCACCACAACCTTGTAAAGGCTGAGATCTAACCATATCTACACCATCACCAACTTAAACTAATGTTACTGTCGGGCTCTTGCGATCAAGAGAAATAAAGGGAACTGCTTGATTGCAACTAAAAATTGAACCATCCCTTAACCTAGTGTGATTATGTGATTTTTGTAGATCTAAAAGATCCATCGATGTGAAATGTATCTTGAACACTAAAGGCTTGCCCCTTTTTCATGTTGTCACAACTTAACCATAGCATGTCAGTATAACCATGCGATCGGGCAAAAACAAAGCAAAGCGCACCTTCGCCACCTTGACCTTAGTTAGAACTTAACCAACTACAACAAGGTAGATCGCATGATCACAACTTGAAAATATCCTAAAGCATAATATGAAATAAGAAATATTGCCAATGCTATATCATTTCATAGAAAACCCTAGGTGATCGTTAAAATAGATTATTATTTGAATTTGATTTTTTGGCAGGAGAGCAATTTTGGCTAACACCAACCTTTGATCCTTTTGATCTTGTAACCAAATCACAAAACTCACACCTAATAATCTCTTGGATCACTTATTTGCATTTACCAAACAATTTGCTCCTTTTCACACTACTCACTTCAATGGATACTTCCATCCCTTTTTTAACAAACAAGGAAAACATCTTTATAACATATCTTCAAAATAATTCCTTGAGTTGGCCTTAAGGCTTTCCCAATTAATTATAATAAGATAATTAATTAATTACAATTACAATAGCATTTTTGGCTCACAGTCTATACAAAATTTCACAAGTGCGATACTAGGGCTTGCACAGTCGCTGGCATCACCAACAGACTGTCCTCTATCACTGTTTGAATGCATATCTTCTTACTACATCTTAGATATAAGATATCTAACAAATATCAGGAACTAATTTCGCAATACTCTGTCTCTAAACTGCTCTTTGCAAATCAAGTACAACTTTGGTATGCCTTTCACTTAGACTCTATGCACTTGACCATGTCATCAGGACACAGTGTAGAACATGTCCATGATTGCTGATGAAGGGTACTCCCCTTAATACCATAAACACATAACAAAAACAAAGAACCAACAAAAAATGTGAGAACAAAATATGGACTTCTTATTTGCACTACAAATGCGGAATTACAGAATTCATAAGTACAATATGCTAAGCCACATGGGCACCTTTGTTATAGTAATATGCAAGACTAAGTTGCAAACTACCACTGAGAGTTGTCCTAGACAATGTTTGGGCCTTTCTTAAATAGGCAATTTTATGCTGCCTGGGAAGGTTCTAGATGCTCAAACTTAATACCTAGGGCTGACAAACCCTAACAATACATATAGAGTTAGCTAAATACATCTTTGACAAATTATTTTAGAAATTTCAGTAGCCCAACTTTCGAAGGCCATAACTCTCAAACTATTGCTCTGATTGGCTATTATAACCACTTTTCAGAAACACCAGCTCTTGATCTACAAGCATAGAATGGCACAAGCACCCTTCAGTCAAATTTTTAGACGTCATCCAGACACTCTAAGGCCTCCAATGGTGAGCCTAAAGAAATTTATGTAAAATTTTCCACCAAAAATCCGCAAATAACTTCTCTGATACTTAAGGTAGAACAATGAGATTTTTATGGTAGGCTTATAATTCCAAAATGAACCTTCATGTAGAAAATGAGAACATTTTGAGCTCACATGAGAAACTTACTAAAAATAGCAAGTTCCCATAAATAGTAACCACCCTGTCTACTAGTTCTTATTAAAATATAAAAGACTAAAAAGAAAATATTTTTGGGTGATGCAAGATTACTCTTACACCCAGGATTTTCCTGCATTAGATACCCAGGGTAATTTGAGAAGTGACTCCATCACATCTTAGGTGTTCAGAGAAAAACCAACATGGTTAACCTCCTCCCTTTCTAGCCATGATGAATCCTCTATTGGCCTCCCTTTCCATTTGACTATGTATTCCTCATAAGTTATGTTCCTAGTACTTTTTCCAACATGACTGTCCAATATCTCCTCAATCTCCTTTGTAGCCGAACTAGCTGCTAGAATACTCTACTGCATTTCTGCAACTTCATCTCCATTACCTCCTTCATAATACTCTATCAAAAATGAAATATTAAATACTGGCAAAATATTCAATTCAGTAGGAAACTCCACTTCATATGCATTTCAAGAATCATGCCTTTTTACTATCTTGCATGGTCCAAACTTCTTCATCTTCAGCTTATTATATGTACCCACTAGAAAATGCTCCTTTCTCAAATGAACCATGACTTCATCTCCAATCTAAAATTCCTTATATCTCTTTTTCACATCAACCTTAGCCTTGTACTGTGTATTCATCTTTATAATGTGCTTCCTCACCTCCTCATGGACGTTCTTCAAATGTTCAACAGATTCTTCTACTTCAACACTACTTATTTCTCCTTTATCCAACTTCCTCATTCAGAAGCATTTCTAGGACTACTCCCATATACAATCTGGAATGGTGACTTACCAGTACTCCTATTGATAGAAATATTATATACAAATTTTTCCTGTTGTAAAATCATGTCCCATCCTTTTGGCTTGTCTCCAACTAAACATCTCAACAAGTTTCCTAAACTACGATTCACAACTTCTATCTGTCCATCAGTTTGTGGACGATTGCGATGAACCAAACTTCAAATCTATCGTCAACTTCTTCCACAATATATGCCAAAAGTACCCAACAAATGTGGTATCTCAATCTAAAATGATACTCTTTGGTAGACCATGTAGTCTCACCACTTCTCTGAAAAATAACTCTTCACATGAACAACATCACTAGTCTTCTTGCAAAGAATAAAATGTGTCATCTTTGAAAACCTGTCAACCATGACAAAAATAGAATTGTACCCAAACTGTGCCCTCAGTAATCCAAGAACAAAATCCATGCCGACATCCTCTCATGGCTTCTTTGGTACAGGTAATGGTTGATACAACCTTGTATTCTACTTCACTCCTTTCACCATCTGACATACTCTGCAACTTTTTACAAATTTCTTCACATCTTGCTACAACTATGGCTAGTAATAATTCTCAACAACTAAAGCTATGGTTTCATCTTTGCCAAAATGTCCAACCAATCCTCCACTGTGCTTCTCCTTGATGATATTCTCTCTCGTTGAACTTCTAGGAATGCACAAATGGCTTTCTTTGAACAATATACTATCCTGGATCATAAAATCCAACCACTTTGTCCTATCAAGTGTAACAAGTTTTGTACAAGCCTTCCATGCTTCACCAAAATCAAGATCATCTGGTTACAAAGTACTAAGTTCCTTGAACCCAAACACCTCTATCTACATTTCTATTAGTAAACATTATCTTCTAATAAGAACATCTACAACTCTGTTAGACTTCCCACTCCTTCATTTCAAAAGAAATTTATAACTCTGCAAAAACTCAACCCACTTCAAATGCCTTTGGTTTAATTTTCCTTGACTATTCAAACATTGCAAAGCTTGATGATCGGTATACAAAAAAAACTCCTTAGGAAGAAGATAGTGTCTCCACTTCTTCAATGCTTGAACTATTGCATAAAATTCCTCTATCGCATTCCTTGGAGTAGGCCATTCAAGGGTAGCCTTCACTTTCTCTAGGTCCATTTTCAGACCTTCTGGTGAGACTACAAGTCCCAAGTACACCAACTCCTTCTTTACAAGACTACACTTCTTTAGGTTTTTCAACAACTTTTTTTCCCTCAACTAATCAAACACCTTGTGAATATGGATCAAGTGCTCTTGCAATGTCTTACTAAAGATCAAAATATCTAGGTAAACAATAACAAACTTACCTAAAAACTCCTTCATTACCTCATTCGTGATCCTCATGAAAGTGCTCGCTATATTTGTTAGCCCAAAAGGCATGACTAACCACTTGTACAGTCCTTCTTTTGTCTTAAAAGTAATCTTCCACTCATCACCTTTTCTAATGCGAATGTGATGGTATCCACTCTTCAGATCTATCTTTGTGAAATACTCAACTCCACTAAAATAGTCCATAATGTCATCCATCCTTGGTAATGGAAATTTGTACTTGATTGTGATCTTGTTGACAGCTCGAGAATCTGTACACATCCTCCATTCACCATTATTCTTTGGTGCTAATATGACTAGTACAACACATGGACTCGGACTCTCTCAAATCAACCCCTTCTGCAATAACTCATAAAATTGTCTGTTCAACTCTTCATTTTCTACTGGTGTCATTTTATGTGCTACCTTGTTTGGAAAATTGGCTCCTGGAACCAAATCCATCTTGTGATTGATCTTCCTCATTTGGGGCAATCCATCAAGTATATTATCTAATATAATATCATAAAACTCTCCCAACATATCTGCAACTTTTGTAGGTACCTCCTCTATTTCTTCTTTACTATCTTTTGGAATTATAGAAAAATACACATGTTCACACTTCATACCTTTGCGAAACTCTTTTCCATCAACAAAACATATTTTGGCATCACTACATACCTTTTCTTCTTTATCTTCAATGGCTTCAACTTATGTTTCACTCCATCCATGGTAAAAGTGCAGGTATTTGCTCACCCATCATGTGCAGCATGCCTATCAAACTACCATGACCTACCCAACAACATATGACATATGTCCATAGGTATGATATCACATAGTACCTCATCCTAGTAGCTTCCACTCTTGAACTTCACTAAGCACTGCTCGTTGACCATGACCTTGTGGTCATCTTGCACCCAAGCAATATGGTATGGATGCGGGTGTTTCTATCTCTTCAGCTTCAACTTGGTGACCATTGTTTCTGACATCAGATTGTTAATACTTCCACCATTAATGATCACATCACAACACTTATCTTCACATCTACACCTTGTGCAAAACAAGCTCCTTCTTTGATCAAGTTCATTGTCACCACTCAGTAGGACTCTTCTGTTAACTAGGACTTCTCCTCTTTTAGCATCTTCAGAATGTGATGATCTAGCATCTTTGTCAACATGTGCAACTTTGGCCTAGCCTTTTGTTCTTTGATCTATCCTTCCTTGGCACTAGGTACATTTAAATGATCTATGCCCTTCTTCTTTGCAATGAAAACATTTCCGACAGAAGCCTCCTCTTCCAGATCCTTGTCCTCTACCTCTTACTCTTTGATCTCTATTGTTCTGACCATGGAAATGATTGCAATTATTTCCCCTCTGGTTCTGATTGCTACTCCCAGCCTCATCCTTATTCTTCTAATCATCATTATGACCACCATAAGATTGTCCACCATATCTTCCACTGCGACCTCTTCCGCTATTCTTGTTGTCAAACTTCTTGCTCAATTTGTCCTCAACTCTCAGGGAAAACTGGTGTGCCTTGTCAATACTATTCATTTGAACCAAACTTAGCTTGCCTTGAATACTTGGCCTTAACTCATTAAGATAATGGGCCACTTTCTCCTTATCAGCTTCTGCATGGCTGGTTCTAATGAGAACTCAATAGAACTCTTCGATAAACTCTTCAACAGATTTTCTCACTTGCTTCAATAGTTGCATTTTCTTCAATAGATCAAGCTCATAATCCATGGGAATGAATTTTCACTTCAGTTTAGCTCTCCTTTCCCTTTCTATTTTTCTCCAACTGAACCTCTTGCCACCAAATCTTTGCATGTCCCTTCAATTTTGCCTTCGCAAACTTGACCCTATTAGGATCATCAATATCTTCATACTTAAAGTGCTCCTCCAGTTCATTGATCCAATCGATCAGCTCCTCTAAGTTAAGATTTCCCAAAAATGTGTGAACTTCAAACTTAGGTCTTTTTCCAATCTTGGAGATGGCCCTAAAATGCCTTTCTTCCTCTCAGTTTAGAATTACCTCTTCTTTGGCATTTTCATCTACTCTGTCCTCATCCTTGCTTTCATCTCTTACAGGAAGATTTATTCCTTTGTGTAATTGTTCTCTTAGTGTTTGTATTTGTCTTTGGAGGGCTTGAAAACCCTTAGGGGTAACACCTATAGCTCTTCTGCCATGCTCTCTTCTTGGAGGCATTTTTTGCACTTCTGTTGAAACCCTAGTGCAAACTGCCTCACAATGAGTGATCTTTCTACATGCTCAGCCCAAACCTTGGTCCTAGTGCAAATTGCCTCATAGTCAAAAATCTGTCCACACACTCAAGAACTCTATCTCTGCTACTACTTGATGAAGGGTGCTCCCCTTAATACCATAAACACATAACAAAAACAAACAAACAACAACAAATGCAAGAACAAAATATGGATTTCTTATTTGAGTTACAAATGCAAAATTACAGAATTCATAAGTACAATATGCTAACCCACATGGGTGCCTTCATTATAGTAATCTACAAGACTAAGTTGCAAACTACTACCCAAAGCTATCCTAGAAAATGTTTGGGCCTTTCTTAAATAGGTAATTTTATGCCGCCCTGGAAGGTTCTAGATGCTCAAACTTAATACCTAGGGCTGACAGACCCTAGCAATACATGTAGAGTCGGCTAAATACATCTTTGACAAATTATTTTATAAATTTAGGTAGCCCAACTTTCGAAGGCCATAACTCTTGAACTGTTAATCTGATTGGCTACTATAACCACTTTTTGAAAATGCTAGCTCTTGATCTACAGGTGTGAAATGGCGCAAGTGCCCTTCCATCAAGTTTTCAGACCTCATCCAAGCACTCTAAGGCCTCTAATGGTGAGCCTACAGATTTTTGTACAAATTTTTCCACCAAAAATCCACAATAACTTTTCTGAAACTTAAGCTGGAGTAATGGGATTTTTATGGTAGGCTTATAATTCCAAAATGAACCTTCATGTAGAAAATGAAATTTTTTTTGAGCTTGTATGAGAAACTTACTAAAAATAGCAAGTTCCCATAAATAGCAACCACCCTATCTACTAGCCCTTATTAAAATAGAAAATACTAAAAAGAAAATATTTTTGGGTGATGCAAGATTGCTCTTACACCCAGGATGCTCTTGCATCAATTGCACATCACCAGACAATCAAAATATTGTTTGTACCATTAAGATCTATGTCTTCTACTCAGCTAATCTTTACAGAAACCATACTATGTTGACATCAATGACAAACACAGTCATGAATGCAACATGCCAATACTCTCTAATGCTTAGGATACTCCCCCAAAGTAGTATCATCAACAT
Organism: Cupressus sempervirens; assembly: GCA_028749045.1. Taxonomy (NCBI): domain Eukaryota; kingdom Viridiplantae; phylum Streptophyta; class Pinopsida; order Cupressales; family Cupressaceae; genus Cupressus; species Cupressus sempervirens. The sequence continues at coordinate 901,405,606 of CM053789.1, forward strand.
TCATGTTAACAATCTCCCCCTTTGTCATTGATGACAACATAGAAGAAAAAACATCTAAGTTCCAAGAATACCAAAAATAGTACTCCACTGCTACTATTGTCCTCTGGATTCTAGGACTGGCATTAGTTCTTTACAGGCTAAAACAATTCTCAACACATAATGTGCATACTCCTGCTTCCTTACATGAATCTTTCTAAATCTCCCTAAAGAGATATCTCTCCCTTATTCATACTTAGGAATTCTTTTCTGCCATTGCTTAGGAGACGTTTTTCATACATTTTCTCTCCCCTGTTGACATTAGTGTCAAAGGCCTCAATATTACAAGATACCAATTGTTAAATACCAATTGCTAATATACTGCCCCAATTTTTCAACCAACTCAAGTGTCCAAAGACATTATTCAAGATGAAATATTAGGAGTCCTCAATGATTTAGCTCATCACAGATACTCCCTCATATGAGAAGCACTAGCATTCAATCCAATCCAACAATAGTGCTCTATACCACTAGACTGATGCACTTGCTACATCATCTACACAGAAGTAGGCAGGGGTATAACCTCAAGCATAACTTGATTATAGTTATTTGTTGTTGTAACATAGTCTACCTTAGTTGTACTCTATGAAATACAATCTTTCTTCTTGCTCAACCAAGAAACCAATCTTCCTCCAAGAAAGAATGCTCCACCATCAATGCTCTTTCTGTCACCCATACTACCTTGCCAATCTGCATCAGTATGTGTACATAGAGTGAAATCACTCAATTTGTCATACCAAATTCCATAGTTAGATGTTCCTTTCAAATATATAAATATTCTCTTTGCTGTTACAAAATGATACTCCTTAGGATCAACTTGAGATCTAGCTACGATCCCAACTACATTTGCTATATCTGGTCTGGTGTGAGTCAGATATTGTAAACCTCCAATCATGGATTTTTACTTCGTCTACTTTACTACAGGTGTCTCATCTTTGTTGTATAACTTGTGACCAGTTATCATAGGTGTACCAATAGGCTTACAACTTTCTAATCCAAATATCTTCAATAAGTCTTTCAAGTACTTAGCTTGTGAAATGAAAATACCATCACTATTCTGCACAATTTGCAATCCTAGGAAAAACTTCATTTCTCCTATCATGCTTGTTTCAAACTCATTCTTCATTTCTTCAAAAAACTTATCACTTTCTTCATCATTACCTCCAAATATGACGCCATCAATAAATTTTACTATTATTAGCAAACAATTCTCAATTTCTTTCAAATACAAGTTACTATCTACTGTACCTTTAGCAAATCCAAGCATTGCCAAATGACCGTCCAAATTTGAATACCAAGTTCTAGGTGCTTGCTTTAGACCATATAGAGATTTCTTTAATCTCCATACCATGTCTTTGTCTTTTGATAAAGGAAAACCTTTAGGCTACTCAATGTACACCTCTTCTTCATGTTCTCCATTCAAGAAGGCTGATTTAACATCCATATGATAAACCTTGAACTTCTTATTTGTTGCATAAGCCAAGAACATCCTTACTGCTTCCATTCTAGCTACATGTGCATTTGTCTCCTCATAGTCTATGCCTTCTTGTTGTGAATATCCCTTCCATACAAGTGTAGTCTTGTTTCTTACAACTTCACCTTGCTCATTCATCTTATTTCTAAATACCCATTTGGTTACTATCACATTCTTGTCTTTAGGTCTAGGAACTAACTCCCATGTATCATTCTTCACAATTTGATCTAATACTTCCTTCATTGGTTGAATCCAATGATCATCTTTACATGCTTCATCTGCACTCTTAGGTTCAACCTGAGATATCAAACATATCTCCTCATTTATTCTATTTCTTGTTATCACACCTTTGTCTTTGCTTCCAATTATCTACTCAGGAGGGTGATTCTTTATTAGATTCCTATTAGGGTTAGAAGTTGACATCTCAACTCTTATCTTATCTCTAGATTTAGATCTCTACTCTCCTCTTTGCTCAACAGTTAACACATCATTCTGCAAATCATTACTAGTCTCAAAGAAAACTTCTGCATTTTGTCTAACAACTCCAAAATTATCTTCTTCTTCATCTAAATTGTGATCTACCATCTTTTTCTTAGTTCCAAACTTTTCATCAATCCTTACATTTGTGCATTCAACTAATGTCTTAGTTTTATAGTTAAAACATTTGTATGCCTTGCTTTTCAATGAATAACCAAGAAACATTCTTGGATCGAACTTACTAATGTCATCATCTCTCTTAATATAACATTTTCTCCCAAATATTTTGAAATACTTAACTGATGGTGAATGATCAAACCATAGTTCATTAGATGTCTTGTTCATACCTTTTTCTAATTTGTAGTTGGTTTAGAGTGTATACTATTGTATTGACTGCTTCTCTCCAAAAATGTCTTAGAAACATCATTTTCAAACAACATCGCTCTTGCTACCTCTACTACTGACTTATTTATTCTTTCAACAATTCCATTCTACTCAAGTGTTCTAGGTGAGGATAATTGTCTTTTAATTCTATTCTCTTTACAAAATATGTTTAACTCTCTAGAGGTGAATTCTCCTCTTTTATCTGATCTCAACCATTTTATCTTAACACCAGATTCATTCTCAACTCTGTTCTTAAATATCTTAAACTTTTCAAAAGCTTTAGATTTATCTTTAAGAAATGCTACCCACATCATTTTAGTGAAACCATCAACAAAAATCATAAAGTACCTTTCACCATAGAATCCTCTTGTTCTTGAAGGACCACTCAGATATGTGTGAATGATCTCCAACTTCTTTGTGGTAGTGAACTTCTTGCTAGGAAGTGATACTTTCTTCTGTTTAGCCAAAATACATTCTTTGCAAACAACATTAGTGGGCTTTGTAATCTTAGTCAAGTCTCTGAATGCAAATGTGCTACTAACCTTCACAATATTATCAAAGTTTATGTGACAAAATCTTCTATTCCACTACCAACTGTTATCCACTTTAGCTACCAAACATGTTATTCAATAGGATTCAACTGAAATACATTACCTCTAGATCTTGTGCCTGTTCCAAATCAGCTTACTACCTCTGTCTTTGATAATGCAGGTTTTCTCAGTGAATTGCAACTGAAAACCCTTGTACACCAACTGTCCAACACTCAACAAATTATGCTTCAATCCATCAACAAAATAAATATTGTCAATAATAGTTTTACCATCAAGATTAATGGATTTGATTCATGTTATATGATAGGCTGCATTGTTACCAACTCTAACAATACCTCCATCAGGATTCCTAAACTGAACAAACTTATTCATATCACTAGTCATGTGATGTGAACAACCACTATCAATTATCCAATCATATTTCTTCTCAACTTGGAAAACTAGAGCTCTTGTTTTCTCTAATTTCTCTATCAAGATCATCTTCCTTGATAGCCACAAATCCCAATTCATCATCACTTTCACTTTGACCTTTCTCATCAAATTCTTCATCTTCATCTGCATATAAACAATTTCTATCTCTTTTAGGCTTAAACTTCCCCTTATACTTTTTCTCTCTTTTAGGAAATTTAGATGCATAATGATCGAATTCATCACAAGTCCAACATTTAAAGATTTTATTTCCATATTTTTCTCTTCTCGCAATAAGGGCTATACCTTCCTCAATCTTCTTGTCTTCATTAGATTTGCTGCTACCAACAAAATCTCCATCTGTGCTTGCACTTCTTGTTAGATTAGGTCGAATGTTCAAGGCATTAAAAGTTGTTTGAACTCTAGCTAGATCCCTAAACTATCTTAGATCTACTTCTGTAGATTCTAATCTTCTAAGCAACATTTCCTTGGCAAAATCCTTAATGTAAGTTATCAATAGTTGAATCATCTAAGCTACTTGCTTAAATGGTGGCATCAAACTTTTCAAGATCTTCCATACTACCTCATCTTCTTCCTTGGTTCCACCAAGAGATCGAATTCCTACAACAATTTTTGATATTCTACCAATGTAACTTCTTATAGATTCATCTTCCATCATGTTAGCATCTTGAAATGCACATATCCAATTTTGCAATCTCATTCTTTTTGCATGTGTATCACCTTCAAAAGTATATGCTAATGCTTTCCAAATTTCATGAGATGTTTTAAGTGACTTGACCTAACTATATTCATTCCCTGTAAGAGTTGATAGTAGAGCTTCTCTAGCTCTCATGTTACACATGAACAAATCTCTCTCTTATTCACTGCATTCTTCAAGTTATTTTTCTTCCACAATCGTCTTCTCACTCTTTGTCAAGATCCACTAACTTGGACTCATGCACAACAAATGAGTCTTCATCTTCTCCTTCCAACTGTCATAGTTGGCCCCATCAAATCTAGGACTATGCTTTTTTAAAATATTCACCATCGATCTCCCAAAAATTTTAAGTTTATCCTTCAAGGACCTAAAGCTCTGATGCCAATTATTAGAATATATAGTCCACCAATATAATTGAGAGGGGCCTGGGGGTTGAACTAATTATCCAACTAATATTACAATTATCAACCTTATTAAACTTTAACCATGTGAGCAATATAATTAGAAACCACAACAAGATACTCATACACAATAACACCAGATATATTTACTAGGGAAACCCTTGATAAGAGGGAAAACATTAGTGGAGATGGTACCCACAAGATGATGTACTAATATAAATATTCCTTGTTAGAGGATGGACCCTGTTAAGAGTCTATAGCAATATTTAGTACATATGAGTCCCTTTTAGGAGACTTTAAATCCCTGTTAGGAGATTCCAACCCTATTAGGATTTGTGCCAACACTGTTAGGAGTTGTGGAAGACAACTAGACCCATTGACAAATAGCTTTAAGGGCAAGACCAATGAACCCACTGTCCAAATGATATTTTTATTATTCCTTGTAGAATAATAGAAATAAAATGTATTTCCTTCCTCTTCTTCTATCTTATCAACCGGACCTTTTCTCCTTATGATCTTATAACCAAATCACAAAACTCACATCCAATAATCCCTTGGATCACTTACTCACATTCACCAAAAACTCTACTCCTTTTCACACGTCACACTTCAATGGATACTTCCATCCCTTTTTTTACAAACAAGGAAAACATCTTTCCTTTATACTATATCTTCAAAATAATTCCTTGAGTTGGCCTTGGGGCTTTCCCAATTAACTCTAATATATAATTAATTAATTACAATTACAATAGCATTGTCAATTCACAGTCTATAAAAACTTCACACGTGTGATACTAGGGCTTGCACACTCACTGATGTCACCAACAGATTGTTCTCTATCACTTCCCAATTGCGCATCTTCTTACTGCATCTTAGATGTAAGATAGCGAACAAACATTAGGAACTACTTCCCCAATACTCTATCTTTGAACTGCTCTCTGTAAATCAAGTTTAACTTTCGTACATCTTCAATTTAGACTTTGCGTACTTGACCATGTCATCATGACACAATGTAGAACATGTCCATGACTGCACATCACTAGACAATCAAAACATTGTTCGTACCATTAGGATCTATGTTTGCTACTTAGTTGTTCCTTAAAAAAACCATACTATGTTGACATCAATGACAAACATAGTCATGAATGCAACATGTCAATACTCTCCAATGCTTAGGATACTCCCTCAAAGTAGTATCATCAGCATTCATGCTAACACCTTCTACCATGTCCCTATAACCATTAGCACCATCTCCTTCAAATTAGAGCAATATTGCAATCACTGTGTTCACAATCCCTTTTCCTTTGGTTACCACCTCATAACTTTTTTTTTTATGTTACCTACTTAACTGTGGCGAGCATGCAAAATACCTTGCACCAACTATTGATGTCATGCTCTCAACCTAACACAATAACACATAAAAAATTGAAACGTACTTTCTATAAAAATAAGCAAAAATAAATTATAATCCTAAACCAAATTTTATTTTAATAAAACCCTAATCATATAACTAAATGAAAACCAACCTAGATTGAACACTGATTCTACACCAAAGTTTACTTGAACACTAAGGGCAAAGAAAATTGAACTCTAACATTGAGAGTATTTGTCAACACTAAAGAAAATTGAACCCTAATCCTAAACCTGGTGAAGTGGTACAATAAACTAGGCCTTGAAATTATCAAATTTGTGTTGCTTTTTTAATCCACACAAACCTACATGACATAAAATCAAATCAAACCTTGGATTCATTTTTAAACATAACCTTAAACACAGTTAAAAATTCCAAGTCAAAGAAATGAAAGAGATGGTTGCTTGAATGAAGATCCTACAAGAAATATCATTGTTGCTTCATGTTCTAATAGTTTACTACCCATAATAGGAACATTAATGTTCACTAATACATTGCTTAGAATGTTTCAAAGAAAAAGATTAAGATTTGAAGCACCACCACAAAATCCTTAGACATCAACAAATTCTTAACTTGCCAATTGAATATATAGTCACCAATAGAGCAAAAAAAATTCTTTTTTAATGACAATAATGATGAGAATTATTTTTTAATACTCACCACCACACATATCTTACAATCACTAAAATAATTTTAAAATTTTGTTTACTAACAATAAAATATAAATAAAGCCAAGTATTTTCAATAGTTGTACACGAACCATACTATGAAAATTGATGGAATACTTGCACTCATTTATTCATACATAAGTACTTGCAAAATTGAAATAACTTCGACTTAATCTAAACCTAAAAAGTATACTTATCAAGACTTTAGGTTTCATCAAATTTATGTTTAAAATTTGATCAAATATAAATTTATCTGAGGATTCTTTTTTCCATTTCTCTCAATTATTCTGGAGGAAAGTTCAAGAAGAAGGTCTACAAACATGTTACAATATTGATGAGGTGTTTGTATTTGAGACCAAGAAACTTGATGGTATTATTTTTCATGCCTCAAATAGACATAACTGATGCACATCTGAAATAATTCTACATCTTTATTCTAAAAAACATGAGGATAACTTTCAAGGCATGAATGATTATATTATAGACACTTGGGTTGATAGACTAACTAGAAGATGCGATAGATGATCACCCAAGTTTCAAATCACAATGTGTAATTTTAATTCATCTAATCAAGATGATCTTACCAATGCCAATAATGTTATTGAGGGATGACCAAGGATCTAGTGAATTGCTTCAAGGATTGCCAACTCAATCTAGAGGTTTATCAAAGCAATTGAAAAATGGTAAGATCTCCAAGAGAATAAAATATAAAAATCTATGGTGTGATGCACTAGGTAACCAAGCAAGAAAAAATACCACGATCTCAAAGTAAGACTAAAAATATTGGTTGATGGTTATGTGATGCAGGCAAGAGATGAATAACTAGGGCCAAAGGCACACCCAACTATCCAAACCGCCTTGCAAGAGTTAACACAATAGAAGCAAACACGAGGAACAACACCAAGGAAAGAGAGAACAAGGATATATTTATTGATTCATCAAATAGTCAGCATACATGCCTAGCTGTAAGGCCTTCTGGGTTACGACCAATTACAAATGTACAACTTCCAGATCTCCAAATCAGCTTTTTAAATCCACATATCTCTTTTCTTTTGAACTCTCCCCAAAAATCTGCCCTAACCCTAAACCTAAACACCCTACTTATACTTGCCAAAATGGCTTACGGATAATTCTAGAACATAGAGAAACCACAAGTCGGCCCTCATCAAATATAATTAACTATACCAAAATTAAATGTGAGCAAAGTCGGCCCAATTGGAACTAGGCATAATGAACTAATGTGCAGGATTACAAAGAAACCCAGGATGCTCTTGCATCATTATGACAACTCTAACCTTTTAGATCACTTAAGAGATATCACTTATAATATGGTATTATAATTTAAAAAATGAATAATAAAGTTTTTTATGGGGATGAACATGCAATTTGAAAATTTTGTATTTCTTCCCCTATAATCTTACAAGGATATCCTACCAATGGATTATTAAAACTAGGGTTATTTTTACCTTAGGTCAAAATGACATGAGGTCATTTTCACATGGGTTATCTCAAACAAGTTATTGTGTCATGTGATATATTGACTAGGATATTTTGATTTGCAATCAATTTATATGAGAAATGGTAGGAGTGACTGATATAATCTTTCATTTGGACCTTAGCAATATATTGTGGTGGATGAGAAACTATGTTCACTTTTAGTGGAGTTTTGATAATGAAGTTATTAATGATGCATTGTAAAACTTGGTCACTTTTAATAGGAGCTTTATGTAGTTACATAAGGTGTTTTATCTTATTTGTTTCAAGATTTTGGTTCTAAGCTATTGTGGTTGCAATGTATAGTGGGCCATGAATAATCTTTGATTAAAGATGGATGGTCTTTTCAAATAGATGTTGGTTCATGTAGAGCTCTTAGATTATATCTTTAGATTGTAGCAAGAGTTTGGCATCTTTGGGTCTATTGGCAAAAGATGTGTACTATCTCTTGAATGTATCATGCCAAATGAGGCCATATTAGGATAGCTTGACCTTAACCTTGCAAATCCTAAGCTACTCACATGTCTCCATGTTTCTTGGAAAGTGTTTCCTAGGACATGTGAGAAAATAATTAAATATTTATACTTTTCAACTAATTATAATTGAATTTCAAGAGGTGAACATGAAAAAGTGATAAAGATAAATTCAAATGGATAAAATATACATTAAGGGTCTTGGATAAGGTGTACAAGTTTGGAAATGAAAAAGGTGTCTATTTGGGCATCTCAACTGTCACTAGGAGTTACAAAAGACTGAAAATGTCATTAGTCTTAGTACCTTCAAGCTTAATGCACAAGGAGTTACTTGAATATTTTTATTATTTTATTAGCTATGTTGGCTATTCATTCTTCAAAGCTCACAAGTGGTTTCCTTGTTTTGGGAAAGCAAAAAAAAAAATTCCTCTAACATTTGTTTATAAAGTTGAGCTAAGGCTTAGTAGTTTTATCGTAAGGCTCTTCGAGGTTTCCAAGTAGTTCTGGGTTTAATTAAATATGTTTAGTGTATTATTGGTGTAGTATCTCTTTTCAAGATTGGCCTAATAGATTTTTTTACCAAAAGGGATTCCCTACATAAATTGAGTGACTATTTTGGTAATGATGATTATGTATTCATGTTCAATGGTGCAATCACATGTTTATTTCAAATTTATTTTTAGATATAGTTTAATATTTGTAATCACATAAGAATGTTAATATTGCAAGCTCTCTTCATATTGTTTCTTAACACTTTTGAATTAGACAAATGCTAGAATGCATAATCTCTCTACCTCAAAACTTATAATGCTTCATCAATATAAGCATTCATCTATATGTAACGAGTACTAAGTAATATACTATGATGACGAGAGACAAATTCTTGTAAACCATCTCATGATTCAACAAAAAGTATATTTTAGGATTGATTTTAAGATACATCTATAAGTAAGAAGTATATGATATGAAAATTAATAGTCATTTTGATCACAATCACAAGGTTCTTATATATAATCACTCATAAAATGTAATATTGTACAAAAATGTAACAACACCATATAAATATATAAGTATTAAAACTAAATATATAAATAATCTAATAATTAACCTAGATATGAGAGTTCACTCTAGACACACACATTTTAAAATTGAACTAATAATAATGAAATAGCATAAACAAATAATATCTCGATGTTGATGAAGATGAGACTAATTTAAGATAGTGACAAATGATTGACTTGATTTCCAATACTAGATTTGAAGTTAACAAACTAAGAATATCATGCTTTGTTAAATTATATATGAACTTGGGCAACTAATGTATGTATTTGTATTTTAAACTTAATATTGTATATGTCAAATAAAGAACAAATATAATTAGAATAGCTAAACCTACATTACAACTTCTCAAAAATATACCTTTCTAAAATAGGTACCTTTCAATCCATAAGTCTTAATTGAAAAAATATCAGCATTATCCCTATGCATGTCAACTTCTCATAAAATCTACCTTATAAAATTATAAAAATACTAGTAACATTAATCCAACAAATCAATTTTATTAAAAATTAAAGTCTATGAGCTTTTTTAAATTTATTCAAACAAAAGAATCTTCTAAATCAAAATGACGATGCACGTCCTAAATTAAAATATTATCTAATAAATAAAAAATCCAAATCTAATATAATATTTTTAATTAATACTTTTCAAATTAATTAAACGATAAGTAAATTTACATCCTAATGTATGAGTCGAAGACATTTAAACCGACATTTCGCCAAATCAGTCATAAAACATGTGGAGAGTGAGATGCCCACGAAAGATGCAGAAGACTATATTATCGTTGGATTTTATTAGTAATTTGAGGCGGCAATGGCAATGGCGTTGTACACGGCAAAATCATTCTTCCTAGTTCACAACTCCAATAACCCTGCTCTATTCTCCCTGCCTAAGATCGTACCCTGCTACTCATTTCATTGTCATGCAATCTCAAATACTCTGTCCACATTTTCCACCTCAAAAGACATCTTCCGGAGCCCAGTTATCAGTATTTTTAAGAGGACTTCATTGTCCTCGATAATACCCTCTGCCCTGAACGATGGTGATGACAGCATACCACCAATTAACCAAGCAGGTGATATCACTCCTCCCACTCTTAATGAGGATGAGTGGGGAAGCGATTCCAAAATGACCGTTAACCTCAGCGAGGATGATAGGGGGAATGAACTCAAAACAAACACAACAGCCTCGCAAAATGATTATGTAGAACAAAAGGATACTGCTCCTGGGGGCGTCTATGTTGATGAATGGGGGGATAAAGCAGATCCAGATGAGCTTTCTGCACAAACAAGGCTGCCTGATGCAGACCCACCTTCAATGTCTGATGACGATGAATGGGGCGGTTCAGGAACTGACAAGATCCCTGATACTGTACCTTCAATTTCTACAGATACCAAGCTTACAGAGCTTAAACAATGCTTGGTGGACTCTTTCTATGGGACGGAGTATGGCCTTACAGTTAGCGGTCAGGTTAGGGCAGAAATCGGGGAGTTGATTTCCCAGCTTGAAGCTCAGAATCCGACTCCTGCTCCAACTGAAGCACCCTCGCTGCTGCAGGGAAATTGGGTTTTAGTGTAAGTTCCTTTTCCGTGTTCTCTTCGTATGTCGTATCAATGCCTAACATATGCATAATGATATTCATGTATTGTTTTCACAACAAGGACATACATGAACACGTATAACTATGTACATGTCTACATGTACACGATGAATGTTCCAAAAATTACAAGCTTCATCAAACTAGTCTTGTGTATCCCTTATTGAAGTATTTGTTCCACATTAATGGCCATTTATATGTCTCCCACGAGTCTAAAATATTTATTGAGAAAAACACAGAAGGTGAGGGATTGCAACAAATATCACTATACTTCTTTAAACCTTGTTGTTCTTGTTTCTTTTGGTAAATTTCAATTGCTGAATCCCATGTCTTTTTAGCATGAGGAAATGTAACGTCAAGCTTTCGTCACTATTAGTTTGGAAGCCAGTGGTCACTGTGGGTTATACTAATGAAAATAGAAATGTAGACATTGACAATGCTTTCACATTAGTTCATAGAGAAGATATCCGGAAATCAGAAATGCTACATCAATGGAAGAAGTTGTAGATGTCCCCTTGACTGCATTAAGAGACTGTATAGAATAACTTATTTCTTAAACCTGGCTTTGATTGTGACAACGGACAGAAGACAAGTGGGAGTTAGGACTAGGGAATACGCTTGTTGACAGGAACTTGGAGTGGAGAAGGAGGGTTGGAACCCTTTGATCATGGGTTAAAACCCTTTTATGGTGACTTTAATAGAACTGATGGAAAAAGTTTAATTGGTCTGTGAGAGATATAGGATGAGGACAACATAATTTAGAGGGTTGTGGAAAAGATTTCTCATCTGTAGGTTTGATGGCCGTAGCAAAGTTATTAGGCTGAAAGCTTGGATGGGCAAGTTGTTCTTATAGTCAACTGAAAGGTGGAACCCTGTCAGGGATTCAAAAAAAGGAATTTGTGGATTGATGATGGGCTGAGGCTGCTAAGGAAGAGGGAAATCAGTCAAAGTAATCACTTGAGACCAATTCTTTACTGCATTCCATCATACCTTTGAGAATTACATCCTGATGAATTATTTCCTGGCCCTCAAGAACATGCACCTAGTGATCATGGCTTATTCAAGGGAATTCTGAACTCTGCCAAGCCATCTCGTTGTGAAACACATTTGATATTTCCTCCTATGGCTTCGTTAATATGTACATTGATGAATTAAAAGAGTTTATGAGGGGGCAAGCTAAGGGTTTGAGGCTGGCTTTTCTTGAGACTGTAGTTGTTGCTAGCAATCACCTTAGAGTGGGGCCACAAAATTAATTCAACACCAAGGGAGAGCTAAGAAGTGAAGAAAAATCATATTGTTCTCTTGCTTCTACTATGGGTAATCACAAATCAGGATAGTAAGCCCTGCTACCATTCCTGATTTACCATAAAAAAAGGGAACTTTTTTGCTGTAAAAAAAAACTTTCTGAGGAAAACAAGTGCAATGCTCTTGGCAGAGTTCATATGATTGAGCTAGCAAATTAAGATCATAAGGATTAACTGAGAATGAAGATGAAGAAGCATAAAAAAGAAGAGGAAAACACATGTCCAGGACCAAGAATAACAAGAATTCCCAACTGTCATCTTTGTTGCTTAGTTAGGAATCACCCAATATCAGACCTCGAGGACGAAGGGAATGATGCTGGAGACCTCCACTGATTCCAACAACATTCATAACTTCGCAGACTAACAATTTGGTGAGATCCTTGAGATTAAGAGTTGTACTGTTATAAACTACCTGATAGTCAATGGCTATTGACACTATGATGGATTGTAAGATTGGTCGAAGTTGTCAAATTTTGTTTGCAGTCTTTGGATACATCTTGCTATTTCTGTTTTGAGACTCTAGTAGGAGCAAGTGTTATCATGCATATATGGCGGTTTACGATTTTGGAATTTTTGTGCAGGAATTTGATAAGCTATCCATGCAATTTGAGGACAGCAATTGATTTAGTTAAAGAGTTGCAAGACGATGCATATAAATTGTTTTTACATCTTAACCCTCAAAATAGGAAACAACTTGCAAAAAGACATATCTTGCTATACTTCTCAATGGAACTGCATGGTGGATCACTGTGAAAGTGCAGAATACAATCCATAGAGAATCAAAGCAAAAGTGTGGTGACTTATTGGTGAGTCAGCAGGTGTTTTCAAAGCCTACCACACAGGCTGCAACTAGATGGGGGCAAGGATACATTGAATCTGGAATTAGGGTCCAAACTAATGATTGTCCATGGTTTTAGGCATCCAACCTAGTAAAGGATGATTTATGAAATGGAAAAAAGTAATCCAAAAGTCATGAATGTGGGACTACTTGTATCATATGAGTCATTTTGCATCTCAATTTAAGTTGTGCTGGTAAGGATGAAGTATGGTTCACACCACCTAAGAGGACCATATTAAGAATTAGATATCCTTGAACAAAGAAACTACTTCGTTAAGTTTTGTGGTGCCAGGTTTATATGTGCACATTATTAACAACAATATAAAAACAAAGAGATTGATGCAACTGTACATGTTGTACGATCATTTGTAGTATTCTTCTGTGATTTATTTCTTCTGCAGTTTGCATTAGCTGAAATTGTTTTTTTCATGAAGGCTATTGCTGTAATGTGAGATTTTAATTAGTTTCTGCCTGAAAGAGATCAATTTTTTTGTTAAAAAAAGGTTTCCATGGGTGACAAAGATGAAGACAACTCTCAAGGATTCATCAAGGGAGCAAGGAGATTCAGTCTAACATGATGGACACACTGCTTTGAAATTGTCCAACTCTTTAGAGGACTGAACCGACAATTGAGCGTTGGTAGACCTATTCAAATGGTATCGAAGGGAGCAGCTCTGTTGGTGACAGGGGCTTAGCTAATCCCAATCCAAGAGCCTCTAGAGCCAAATTTCTGGAAAAGGAATGGGTAGCACCTATGGAAAAAGAGCCACCCAATGAGGGAGATGACATGACAAGACTTCATGGTTAAACAGTGCCTTAAGTGCTGCCATACAGAGAGACATGTCCTTTATAGAATAATAGGAGAAGGAACAATCGCCAGCTCCGAAAGGACTTTCAACACTTTTGAGGGAAGAATGCCATTCCTTCCTTTGATGGATCCAATAGCTGTACAACAAGATTTTTTATTTGAAGAAATTGGACACTAATTCTCTTTGAATCCAATGTTTGAAGAAGAGACTGTCAAGGTAGCCACCTTGCATCTCGAGAGTGCAGCTCATAAAAGGTAATATCATGGCACGGTGACCCAAGGGCATGATTCCACCACTGCTTTAGGAGACTTCAGCCAAAGATTGACAAAGAGGTTTGATAGGGGCAATCTGGAGATTCATTTCAGAGAGCCAGCATAGCTGAAGCAAGAGGACATAGTGGAAAACTCCGTCAAAGAATTTTAGAGACTCTAGTAATGGTTCCAAACATGACAAAAAGGAGGCTTGTAGTCCTTTTCATAGAGGGTGAATTTAAACTCTCAAAGGATTGGTAATGCATTTGATCCAAGTTCATTGAAAGAAGCCACTAGGAGAGCTCTAAACTTTTAGGTTTCAATGGCTAAGGACATATTCTATTCCAAGAAAGCACTTCCTATGGTGCCAAAAATGTCACCTCAAAGAGCATGCCTCCAAAGGCTTTCCTCCCCAAGCCAAACCAAGTTGAGGCGCCAAAGAAATGTACTCTAGAGGAAAAAGATATCTTTCACAAGTAGAGAGTCATGGCAACCAGGACATAGGTGTTTGGGAAAGGGACATATACTCTATATTCAAAGGGTCTTTGATGAGGACGCAAAGGATTACAAGACTAAGCTTGAGATAGATGTGGATGAGCTTGAGCATGATGACCAAGGAGAAGAGCATCTAGAGGTACACTTGTACTGCTATTAAAGTACCTAGATACCATGCTTTCCATATTAGAGTTTTTTTTCAAGGACATAGGGTGACAATTTGTATTGATGGTGGAGCCACTCACAATTTCATTGATGAGGGGCTAGTGACTAAGATGGGATTGCGGACAAAATATTTTGAAGGGTTTATTGTTACAATGGCAATCAGGTGCACTCTTCCCTACAATCAAAGGATTCAGCAAATGGAGTTGACTTTAGGAAAATACAAGACATGAGATGATTTCTATGTTTATTGGCATTAGTGATATAGAGTTGATCTTAGTAGTGTAATTGTTGTACTTGCTTAGCAAATATAAACCCAATTATCAAACTCTGGAGTGGAAATTCAAATCTAATGAGAAGGAGGTAATTCTTCATGTCCTTTCTAGTGGGGAACTCATGATAGTTTATGCCAAGAGGATGGAGAATGTTTTTCATAAAGATCAAGTGGCATGGGCAACTGGAGTGTTTGATTATAAATATTATTCCCTCCAAGGCTTGGAGATCCTACCAAGTTGATATTTAATCCATTTTGTACAAACATAGTAAGGTCTTCAATGGCATTCCTTGTGGTCTACAACCTGATATAGGCTTCTAGCATGTGATTCAGCTTGAGGAGGGAGAAAAGCCAATCATTACGACTCCATATTGTCATCCTAGGAGATACAAGGAGGAGATTGAAAAGACAATTAAGGAGCTACTTGATGTGGGACATGTAAGGCATAGTTCCAACTCATTTGCTTCATCTCAGGTTTTGGCTATGAAATAACATGGGAATGAGGATGTGCATTGATTATAAAGCCCTTGGCAAAAGGACAATAAAAGCCACTATCCCATGCCTAGGATCAATGAATTGATTGATGAGCTTCATGGATCAATTTACTTCCCAAAACCAATCTACGAGCCGGGTACTGTTGGATAAGGATTAGAAATGAGGATGTACTATAAGCAACCTTTAGATGTCACTGTGGGCATTATGAGTTCTTGGTCATGCCATTTAGATTGACCAATGCACCCACCACTTTCTAGTCATGCATGAATCAAGTATTAATTCTACAATTGAGTAAATTTTGTATTAGTTTTCTTTCATGACATTTTGATAGACAATGAGACCTAGGAGGACCATTTGAAGCATGTAGATGAGGTGTTTGGCATACTTAAGCAACATTCTTCTATGCCAAGCTATGCAAATGTGAGTTTGGGTTCATAGAAATCCTATATTTCAGAATCAAGATTAGTTACCAAGGGGTTAGTGTGGATGAGGATAAGATCAAGGCAATACATAATTGGCCTAGACCAAGGAATTTGACACATTTGAGGGGATTTGTGGGACTTTGCGGCTACTATAGGAGGTTTGTGAAAAGTTTCTCACAACTTGCAGCTCCATTGATCAATTTGAAGAGGAAGGGATTATCTCTTCTTGTTTAGCAACAAAACAAACTTTTTATAAACTTAAGGAGGTAATGAGTTCATGCTTTGTTTTACGTGTTTTGGATTTCTCACTTCTTTTTGTTTTACAATGTGATGCTTTGAGAGAGAGAGTATTGGAGCAATCTTGTTGCAAAATAGACACCCCATAGCATTTGAGAGTAGCGAACTCAAGGAAACAAAGAGGAGTTTCTCTATTTATGATAAAGAGATCTTGGTCATCATGCACACACTAGTCAAGTTTTGACAATACTTGGTTTGTGGAAAATTTGTGGTCAAAACTGATCATAACAGCTTGAAGTTCTCTCTCAATCAGAAGGATTTTAATGCAGACAACAAAAATGGGTAAGTAAACTTCAAACCTTTGGTTTCGACCTAAGATACTGTATTCATCCCGCCAACCCCAAATTTGGGAGTCGATTTGCACCATATTCAAATTCGATGCAAATTCGCATGCGATGTGCTGAATTCGAGCATCATTCGCTAGAAAGGACCTTGTACAACTTTGTGGCAATTTTTCAGTGGATGAGGACAAAAAACTTCGAACCTGTAGCGAATGACCAGTGACGCTGTTGACTTTCAAATGATTATGTCTTATCCCTGCTGTGTTTTGTTTCTGATCATGAGCATCTCTTGTTATCTTGACAACCTATTTGGAGATAGAAACCAGAATGAGGCAGTCGTTAGAATCCAATATAATCCGGCTAAGCGTTAGAATCACGACCAAGCGGTGCTCCCGAGAGTTCCGTCTATGGAGTTGGGTGGGGGCTACTTAAGAGTGGCCAGGCCAAGCTGTCTACAAGATTACCCGAGGATCACATGACTAAGGATTCTGGCCCAGTGACTTTGCAGACTCATCATTCCTAGAGGGCCTTGGTTTCAAGAAAAAGAGAGACTCAATCTGCTCGATTTATTAAATGTAATCTTTTGCTATGATATTATATTAAGTTTATTAATATTTACTAATGTGTAATTAAAACATTATATTATGTATTTTATTTATTACTATTATAATTTATTTGTTTATACTATGATACCTTGCAACAAGGGTATCAAGCAGAGAGAAATAAATAGAAAATGTGAATTATGTTCAAAATACAGTTAGTCTGCATAGTATAATATATATATATATATTTTAAAATTCTTATATTAACGAATCCAAAATGAACCGAACCCAGTCCAAAATTAATTTGAGCGAATGTCGAACCCGAATATCAAACCGCATACGAACCAGAATCCGAACCGGCAACTTAGGTTTTGACATTGAGTGTGTGAATAGAAAGAATAATGTGGTGGCTAATGCAGTCTCAAGGAAGCCTTATTTTTGCTCAATAACAAATATATCTGCTGATTGGAGGAGGTCTGTCATAATAGCCAAATCTGCTAAGACTATAGTTTCTATGGACAGTTTGCATGGTAAGTTGCAAGACGACAGGTTCAAGGTGGTTGATGAGCCCATGCTCTTGAAGGATTAGGTGTATCTTTTACTAGAATCCAAGGCAAAGAGAATTTAACATTATCAGATTTCCACAAACCATTTGTAAAATAAATTGTTTTCTGGATTCTATGTTTTTACTAGAATCCAAGGTGAAGAGAATTTTTTTGAGGGCAGTCATGACACACCACTCACTGGTCACACAGGCTTCTGCAAGGCATGCAAGAAAGAGAGGGAATGTTTTTCATGGAAAGAGCTAAAAAATAACGTGTTGTTGCATTTTAGAGAGTGTTTGGTATGGCAACAACACAAAACAGAGCATGCTTTTCTAGCCAGATTGTAGCAGTCGTCACCCATTCTAAATCAGAAATGGGAGAGCATCTCCATGGGTATCATTATAAGGTTGCCAACAGTGCAAGGTGAGGATTGTATCTATATAATTGGTGATAGACCACCAAATATGCTCATTTTCATGCAATTTCTTCAGAGTACAAGGCTCCACAAGCTACTGATCTGTTTTTTGGAGATACTACTGAGCTGCCCAAGAACATGGACAACAGGTTTATCAGCTTGTTTTGGCAAGAACTCTTTCGTTTGACAGGAAAAAATTTAACCCTAAGCACTCCCTATCACCTGCAAACTGAAATTGTGAACGAATGAATAGAAGGCTATTTGAAGAACTATGTTAAGGGGCAGCAATCAACATGGATTAAGTGGCTGCACCTTGGAGAATATTTCTACAACACCACAAAACACGTCAATTGGTGTGACTCCTTTCAAAGCACTTTACGGGTATGATGCTACTTTATTCCTAAACTCCATTCTTCCAGATAGTAGAGTTCCAGAGCAAGGGATCTGGTGGAGCAAAGTACAGACATTCTGAATACTCTCGAGTAGAATTTGCAGCAGGCCCAAAACCAGCAGATGTATGCTGACTGACACAGAACAGAGGGTTTTAGAGATTGTAGACATGGTGTTTTTGAGATTGCAGCCTTCTAGGCAGTCTTTCCTCAAAGGCAGCAGAGCTGAGAAATTGAAACCATGGTTTCATGGGCCCTTCAAGGTGTTGAAGAGGATTGTCAAGGTCGTATATGAGTTGAAACTTCTAGCCAACAGAAAAAGACACTATATCCATGTCTCGGGCTAGCATGTCACCCATTCACTTGAGCTGCCGCCACTTGATGACAAAGGAAAGTTGATTATTAAAGCTTAAGCCATTTTGGATGTGAGGGAAAATTATTCCGGAATATTTGGTTAAGTGGAAGAATTCTCTCCTAGAAGATAGAAGCAATCTTAGGACAGGAGACTATCACAATCCCACCATAAGTTGGAACTTCTAGCCAACAGAAAAAGACATACTATTTCCATGTCTCATGTCATAAGAAAGCTCTGGGCGAGCATGTCACCCCTACACTTGAGCTGCCACCACTTGATGATGAAGGAAAGTTGATTATTAAACCTTAAGCCATTTTGGATGTGAGGGAAAAGTTATTCCGAAGTATTTGGTCAAGTGGAAGAATTTGGTTCTACAGGATGGAAGCAATCTTAGGACGGGAGACTGTGATGATCCCACTATAAGCTGGGTCAGCCCAACTTCTTTAATAAAGTTGTTTTTAAACACGATTGAAATTAATAAAATAATATATTTTTAAAAAATTTGTATTTGATTTCCCTCTTTAGCATGCCTTCTTGGTCAACCTCTTTTTCCTTCAGGCTAACTTCTTGTGGACTGGGGTATGATAATGTATATATATGGCAGTTTTGCTTTCTGAAGGCTTATGAAACATTTGAATTTTAAAAAGGCATATTTTAGTGACCTTGTGTGTAAAGGGACGAAACCCCTGGAAGACAACTCACGGGTAGGGTGATACTCTTATACTATGTACTTACAAATTCCATAGCACAGCAGAAGTGACCTTGACTACTCATTTAGCTGCAGAGACAAGGGCAGAAGAAGACAAGCAGTAGTCTTTTGGGTGGCAATATATTCCTTCCTGGATGCAGTGATCAGCAGCTCGTTGTGCACAGCTGAGGCCTCAAATTCCACCTTGCTGTGTGTCTCCGACACCATCAAGCTGCTTATGTGATTAGGTGATCTTACCAGTAGTAGGGAGGGTGCATGGTGATTTGAATACTTACGAATTCCATAGCACAGCATAAGTAACCTTGAATACTTGTTTACCTTCAAATTTGTGGATAGACAAAGGTGGAGAAGACAAAAAGCAGTCATTTTGGGTGGTGATATATTCCTTCCTGGACGCAGTGACCAGTGGCTCACTGTGCACAGCTGAAGCCTCAAATCCCACCTTTCTGTGTGTCTCCCATACGAGAAAGCTGTTTATAAGGAGATCATGCCAGTAGTAGGGAGGGTGCTTAGTGATTTGTGAAGAACATTTCCCTGCTGGTTGAGCATCTGTCGGGCCATAAAGCACATGTTGCATAACTGAGACAAGTTTGTGATTCAGAGAAAGCTGTTTGTTTGGGTATCCCCTATGACTTGTGTTCTTCTGGCAATAGACAGAAGTCATACTGCACATTATTCCTTCAATGCTTGATGATTGTCAATGTATTATCAGTTATATTATGTGATCTATCAAGAGGTGCTGGAGTTTAATTGCAACTGACTGGTGCAAAACATTACATGGATAATCCATGCGAAATTGGGTGTAACCATCTGCTATTTGGTTTGTGACCTGAGCAATTAGTATTGTTAGGCTGGGTCTGCGTTTGAAGGTTGAGAGGGATATTGCAGCCAGACTTAGCATTCTTTCCCAGCCATCTTTTAAGCTGACAGCTAAAATGGAATATACTCCGCTACTCTCTGTTTGTGATCACTTGTGCATCGAATCTGAATTATCTGTTCTGTTGGTGACTGATTTCTTCTGCTGTTTGTGAACTGAAATTGTTTTGTTAGTGGAGCCTATTGCTGTAATGTGAGTTTTTAAGTACAGTCAGAGTCTGAAAGAAATTAATCAGTTATTTTAAAGAAACCCGAGGTTCCTTACAATACGTCTCTTGCTATTTGCATCCATGTTGGTCACATTCACATGATGCTTGATACTTCCCGTGTTGAGGCTGTTTGAAGGAAAAATGAAATGATGCTAACTAGGTCACTAAAATTACTTTCTGGAGAGAAAGAGTTGGGTATCTTTGATAAGAATACTAAATTAGACGGGTTTCATAATTTTTTTTGGGTAGACAGTATTTTCTTACTCTGGTCTCACACTAGACTAAACATTTCAACATGCAGTACTCTTTGATTCCCTCCTCTTGATGACTACAAAGGCTATGATTACTCTGCTTGGGAGGATATATCAGTTTGTCTTAAAATAATGTTGATTTGAATGCATTCCTATTTATCCATGGGGTAAAATAAATGATTGTATCTTTGGTGTTGCTTTGTATTGTTTGGACATGCAATCAGGACTCCAAAAGACTGTTCCCAACTGAGAGTTAAGAGTCCAAAGAAAAAAATCATGGTCAGTTAAATGCAGTGTAAAAACTTATGATATAATCGCTTTGTGCTCCTTTTTTCAAAGGGAGAAAGTGGAGGAGGGACATCAGACTAGTATTTGAAGGAAAAACATCAAAGACAGAAAGATTTCTGAATGCAGGAGTTCTAAGATCTTGTGATACCAACATCAAATCCTGTTTGTTTAAGAGGCGTGTGTTGATGCCTGTATGCAAAGCCTTATCCCGTGGACATTGAGTAGTGTACTTGGTGTGTAGACAGATCTTCTTAGGGCTAGTATTTTTATGTGTTTTTAAGCTTCCCAAAAAAAATTATGGGGGAGAGTTCTGATAAAAATATCCATTGTAAGAATGAGAAAAAGGGAAGAAGTAAAGAAAAGTACAGATATGATATTTTGGTCATATTTGGAAGGGTTTTAGTATCAGTTGCAGAAATGCAGATGGATTTAGTTATGGCATACTTAGATAAAATGGAAAAGAAAATGAATTAAACGAGGCAAATATTCAAGTCGCTTAAACTAGTGGAAAAGAAGATATGTGTTTATTATTTCACTTTTTAAGCGAAGAACATTTGAATGGTATTTTTTCAATGGAGTATACACACTTAGGGCCCGTTTGGTGAGTGGAATAGGAATACATATTCTGGAATACGTATTCCAAAAATTTTGAATTCCTTGTTTGGATGCACCAAAACGGGATTGCAATACGAAGTAAAATAGGAATACTTATTCCAATTTTGGCCCAAAAATGGGGTTTTGCAATTCCACCCAAATAGGTGTTATTGGAATACGTATTCCTATTCCATTTTATTTTATTTTAGAAAACATAAATTTTCGGGTCCGTGAATTCCCATCAAATATTGGCTGAACCAAACGGAGAACAGGAATACGTTCTATTCCAGAATACATATTCCTATTCCGCTCACCAAATGGGCCCTTAGTGTGTATTTTATCTTGGCAGCTGACATCACTACAAAAGAGATAACAAAGTAGACCATTCGAAAAGCATTTAGCTCTCCAAGAAATGACCAAACCAAGTGTATAGGATGGAAATTATATAATTTTACATATTATAATGTTCAGCTTTGAAGATGATGTCCAATGAAGTGATGGTTCATTTCTCTGCAAGCCAATTTCCACTGTCAGAACTTTGGGAGAATCAGACTCTTGGAAATCTCTAGATCCAAAGACATGTACATTGTATGGTATCCAAAGTCTAGTTTTTTTGAGAAAGAGGATTAAGCAATTGCTTATAAAGTTATAAGTAATCACCATCTAACTTCCGTTGATTCCTTGTGGCTGCCAGTCATTCCATGGATTTGTTTATTGTCTTTTCACTTTGTTATTTGTGTCTGTCCATACCCGTATTCTTGTTAGTCTCTCTCTTCCCCTCCTACACCTCCCTGCTCTCTCTCTAATTTGCATGGATTTGCAACAAAGTAACAGTGTTTAATGGAGTCTTGGAATGTGGGGACAGGTTTCAGAGATGGCAATTGTTTTCCAAATTTAGGGATGGTGGCCAAAATAAATTATAATATATAAAATTTGAAAATTTTATTATAAATCAGCATGAGTTTGTATTCGTCAATGTTGCAATGTAATTGGTTAAGCGTAAACAAGTTGTGGTTTTTATTCCTTAAATTGCCAGCATGGTTGGTTGCGCACCTCTGAAGCGATAAGAGTTGTTTGATGTTAATGTTAGGAAGAATGCTAGTCTTTATAACAAGAAATTACAGCTAGTATTTTTTGGTGGAACAGAGGCAACACCATTTGTGTAAAGAATGGATATAGGAATGCTGTCTTATTATCAGTTTGGTATTTATTGACCTATGAAGTTCTGTTTTGCTAAATGGTAAATATGGCTAAATTATAGGCCAGAATCTAAAATTATTCTTTTCACCATACTATAGTTGGTCTCTATTTATGCATAATCAGGTTTGACAAACGTTATACAGCAATCCAAATCCTAACAGTGCATTATAGCAGTTTCAGTATCCTAATCTGATTGCGTCTACTCATGTTCCAACCAATGGTCATATTGAAAATTATTCGCTCTCAAAAATACCACAAATATAGGATGACATTTTAGGTCTGTTCGTGGAATAAGATGGACGCTTGTTTGGACTGATAATGTTATTTTTCTAATTGAAAATAGTAGATAGCAATTTTTTGTAAAGAGCCATTAGTCTCTTCACATTCTCATAGGCTTAATAATTATGTTTAATCTGGGCTTGTTGATCTATAGTTTGCAATTTCCAACAAACTGAATTAAACTACGATTGTTGATATATTCCTACATTTTCCACAAAGATAAGATGGCACTTTAATCAGTCAATTTATAATGCTCATATTATCAAAATAAGAATGGTAACTGTTCATTTGGAGTGAAGCAGTAGTGGATAGACAAATGTATTTAAAAGAGCTACAATGAACAACGTTCTCATTGTCTTTTCCATTAAAAAAACTAATATTTTGTCTTTAACATGAGACTTGCACTTTACCTATCACTTCGTTATTACGATATCTTTAAAATGTTTTAACAACATATTTTTTTGGTGTCGATTTTCAGTTATACATCACTTTCAGAGCTATTACCTTTAATAGCAGCAGGTAGGCTGCCTTTCGTAAGGATTGGGAAAATATGCCAATCAATCAATACAGACAAATTCACTGTTGAGAATTCTGCTTCTTATATTGGGCCATTTGCCACTTTCTCTGTACGTGCTTTGGCATCCTTTGAAGTCCGTAGTCCCAAGCGAATACAGGTAGGTGCCGTTGACCTAAATTAATAATCCAATGCACATGTCATGGGATGACATTATATTTTGAGTAAATGATTACATGCTTCTCTTACAGGTGAAGTTTGAGGAAGGAATAATCCCTCCACCTGAAATTACGAGCAAACTGGATATTCCCGAGAACATTGAGTTGTTTGGACAGAAGATAAATTTGAATTCTCTTCAAGGATCTCTTTATCCTTTTCAAGAAGCTGTAACAAGGATATCCCAGATAATATCAGGACAGTCCCCACTGAAAATTCCTATCAGGAGAGATGGGGCTCAATCTTGGTTACTGACTACATATCTAGATGAGGATTTGCGAATATCAAGAGGAGATGGTGGTGGACTTTTCGTTCTTGTCAAGGAAGGGAGTTCGCTTCTGAACCTATAGATTCTTAAATATTAAAATATGAGTACATTGTATTTGTTCTTGTTCATTCTTTCATATTTACTTTTAATTTGAGAGGTCAGGGTGACTGTGGAGCTTTAGGGCACCTTAACTGATGAGAGCATATGAATCGGAGGCTAGTCTTTTCAGGTTCCTCAACCAAATTAGCAGTGGACATTTTCTAATTTATAGCTGTAAGTTTTAGAGGATAATGTGAGGTATGGTATGCCTACTTTTTTGTTGTTTCCATGGTTTGTTTTGCAGTGTAGATGTAAATGCTTCCACTTACATGACATAGACCTTGATCACTTGTGCAGGTTTGTTTGTTTATCATTATTTGTTCAAGTAAAATATCTAGGTATTTTTTTAGTTCATTAATAAGAGAGACCAATTTAGTGTATGAAACCATAATTATGGTAGCATTCTGCAAGGCTTTTCTTTTTTATTTTTATTTTTCCTTTTAGCATATATTGTTCAATTAGCCATATGACTCTACTACACTTTCAATTCAAGCTTGTGACCTTAATCGGTACACATGCCTTCCCATCAAGGCAACTCATGATGTACTTTGAGATATGATTCAATTTTCTCCCAATTCACTTTTATTATTCATTTGATATACGAAGGTTACACAATCTTGCTTTCTTGGTAGCAGGTGTTGGATTTTCGGAATTGCTACAAGTGTACTAAGTATTGCCATGTATTTGGTATGTGTTTTCCATCTGCAGCCTCCCCTTATATTTATAAGACAGTGAGAGAATAGACATGTCCCTTCATGGGATGTCTGTTCATTATCTTAATTAAACTCTTATATATATATATATATATATCCAAGTAAAGCTACAAAACATTAACACTCCCTCTCAGCTAGGGAGGATAAACACATGACCATATATTGCCTCAATGTAATATAAGAATATATCTGATCAGAGGATATTCAACATTTTGATATCATGAGTATTGGTCTTTCAGAATATCAACATATGATATTCACCAATTATTCAATAAGGTTTGATATCACATCTGATATTATGAGTATTGGTCTTCCTCAATATTGACATTCAATATTCATCGAGTACTCAAATAAAGTTCGATACACATCTAATATAATGAGTATTGGTCTCCCAAACTATCGACATTTGATATTTCATGAAGTACTCAAAAAGTTTTGATATCACATCCAATATCATGAGTATTGGTCTCCCAGAATATATGATATTCAACAGTCACTCAAAAATGTTTGATATCATGAGTATCGGTCTCCTAGAATACATGATAGTCACCAATTACTCAAAAATGTTTGATATCACATTTGATATCATGAGTATTGGTCTCTTAGAATATCAATGATATTCACCAAATACTCTTTGAGTAGTAGCCTTCCAGATTGTTGAGATGTAAGATATTCACCAAGTACTATGAGTAATGGCCTCTAGAACATCAAGTTGCATGATATTCCCCATGTACTCTGTGTAATGGCCCTCTAGAACGTCAATTTGCATAATATTCATCATGTACCATTTTAAAAAAAAAAAGGTATGTGTACACACATTCTCATAATACTTACCATATAAACATCCACCATGCAAAGTATAATCTATCATGATCTATATAGACATCATAAGATATCCATCATAATAGAAAACTAAGTTATTGTAAGATTGTCACATTTCAATAACTTTTGCAAATACAAGTGATGATCATTTGGAAGTTGTCACTTCCTCATGATATACACACGGGGTAGGCCCATTAAAATCATATAGTCAAGAGGTATATTCACGAATCACAATCATGTTGACTGCTACAATTTATTGATCATTAGATAATCTATCTCAACATGGTTTACTCTCTCTGAATCAATATGATTGAGATCACTAAAGGTTTACTAAACTATATCCATTATCTACTCCCTCTCTTTCAAGATTGCCTCTAATGAAATATCAATCTCCCTCTTCCTACAATAACATTCTCGGAGGAAAAGATCAAGGCACATAACTCTTATAGTGCGTATAGAAATACAAATAAGAAAGAGATTATTATAATACTCAATAATATCATTAAGAATAATCAGATATTAGTAATAATCATAATAGTGCAATATTATTCCTTTTATAATAACATAATTATTCTATTCAAGATAACATTCTTATTCAATGTTAGATTTTCTATATTAGTAGTAATCGAAAATAGTACTCAAGAGGAATACTTATCTCATGTAATCGAACAATAATGCCCTTTAGATGCCTTCTTCTGTTAGCTCAATTCTGAATTAAGCTGAAATCTCTAGTCCACGACATTGTCATGAATGATGTGTTCTCATGTTATGCTCATCATTATTCTCTTTCTAATTGAAGTATTAATTGAGTGATGGTCAATGTAAATCCATGTATTATAGTCTCTGCTATGAATTCTTTTACCTCCCATAATTATCATCTGTAGTACATAATATCCATATCTCTTTTGCCATTAAATTTATTTAACCCATCTGGTGAGAAACTCATGTAATACTCTACAGGATCATGCTCTATGTTTCTTGTTTCTTTGCTTTGTTGACTTTAGACACTATAACACTTTTATATTCCTTAGCAGTCGTTGTTCACTATGTGAATTTGAAGGAATTTTTTTGCCTAATATCTCTTGATTGTTGGTTCGATATTTCAACTCCTATCTTGCTTCGATGATGGCTGAATACTCCTTAGGTGTTTTGATGCCTTTCAACCTCCTTGTAATCATTGGTTTCTCTCCTCTCTTATTTCCCTATAATCCAAGTCTCTTCATCTTATCAGTATTATACATGGGGACTGTTGTTAATATACGTCACCTCAACCAGTTTAATGATAGGTTTCTCCATGTTCGAATGAAATGATTTCCTCAATTAGTGGTGGGCAATATGTCAGGGGTTTGTACCCTCCTTTCCCACGTGGTAGACCTACTCTCTGAATGTAACATATGTTTCAATCTATTGGTTGGACCCGTAAATATAGGTTGTTTCTTCCATCTTAAATGTTTTTCTCTATATTTATATCTCTTGTAGTGTTCCAATGCAAGGAGAAGGCCACGAGCTAGGTAATTTTTCTCACATTGTCCAACATCACAACCTTCTTGAAAAGTGCTTTGCATCCCAACAAAATTAAGAGTACAAGTATAAGCATTAAATCCAACATCGGTGACATGTCACCTTACTATCCATACACATCGAACTATCTCAACATCTGAAACACCACAAGGAATTGGAGGCATTGCAGAGGAGAATTTGAGTAACGATATATATTTCTTGTGTGTTAGTTTATGTCTTCCTCCAATCATGAGGTTATAGACTTCAATCCACTTTGAAACTTATCATTTACCCCTCCCGGTTGTTGCTTCAAACTTATCCTAGATTCTACTCAATATCATAAATAAGTTGGAAGTCTTAAACATTCACAAAAATAAAGTTGTAGATGCTTCCCAGGCACACGATATGTGGTATATTCTCACACTACAACTCCACCTTCAACTTGTTCATGATATCTACTATTTGCAATTTACCCGAACTTCTTATCCAATAAAGTATGTAAAGTTTTGCATTACTGAATCCGTTGTCTTATGACTATGTTATACTTATCAGCACTACATCCTTGAACGAATCAACTCGCTGTTACCTTCGAGCACACACATGAATATTAGTACATGTTGTTGCTCTATATGTTGTTGTCTTTGTCAACTTAGGTTTTTATTGATGTTGTATTATCTCTTCATTTGCATATTGTATAAACAGTGTTATATATATATATGTATATATAGCCCTTGTCCAACCTGCACTGAAGACAACATGGTCTCAAACATGATCATTGTTCCACAAAGTCTTTGACTTTTTTTCAGCACTGCTATCTTTTTGGCATGTTTTTTCCAACTACAGCCTCCCCTCTGTGTGTGTGAGAGAGAGAGAGAGAGAGAGAGAGAGAGAGAGAGAGAGAGAGAGAGAGTCATTATCATAATTAAACTTATCCAAGTAAAGCTACAAAACATCACACCATGCCTAATCATGTGAAGGAATATGCAGTACTAAAAATTGTGTAGAGAAATTAGAACATACACACCCTTAAGATGAAAGAGACTAAGGTCTAACAAGACAATAACAATGTGAAGAAGGAGAAGAAAGCATATGATGGTACTCATAAGCAATAGCATGCACCTTATAAAACTAAATACTCGATGACAAAATAATATGTTTGCATGTGTAAAAGTACTCATCCAAGGGAAGCCAAACTAAATAAGGAAGCTAACCTAAAATACGTTAGGTCCTTAGATTAGATTACAAATGCCAACATCCCACCTTGTACTTGACTAGTGAGTTAGGTCGTTGAGATTATTATGGAGCACCCCCTTTTGAAGGAGAATCCTAAAGTTTTATATAAAATCCCTTTGACTTATGGAAGTATATACATAGCACCATTAAGATGAAATAATCCATAGATATGTTTGAAATTATTTACTAATGACTTACTCCCTTGATCCAAAAGGAGACTTGATTTATCATTCATATTGGTTCTCAATGCACACTTTGAGTACCTTAAACTTGAGGAAAGATCCATCCTTTTGCTTGATGCTAATAATAAATAGAAATATGAAAAAGTCATTATTTAAACTAGTATAGTGGCCCGATCCATATAAAGATGGCTTCCTCAGAGGTCCACAAATGCTTTTATGAATGATCTTCAAAGGTCATGTAATGCCCACCTATATGTTGCTTCTTTGTTTGGGTTGCCAAACTCTTTTAGGCTTATTTCATGCATTTGTTAGTTTTAGAGATATTTGATTTATAGATATATGATATTGTTTCGTAACTTGGATTACATATATATAAGTGATGAATTACGTAGTTGATTATATTTCACATGTTATTTGATGATTATGATTACTTCCACATTAATGATGCTTTAATGATTCTGAGTTACTAAATTGATTGCTCGCACGATGATGTCATATGATAGGTATCCAAATGATGATTATTTTATATTCATAGTAATGCAATGTTATATCTGAGCATTCGATGATTTTACTTGTGATTTATTATAGTACGTACCCCATACTTGCATGTATATGATGTACATGTCTGTTTTACTTTTCTAGTTTGACATGTCTCATGTGGTTAACAGAGGGAGTCGTATTCACTTGCAAATCGAGATCTACACGATGTACCACTTCTTGTCGTTTCCTGTTTAATTTAGATATATATGCACATGTACATGCTTGTCTTTTATGTAGAATGCGGGTATCGGGCATCAACTTCTTTGAATTGTCATGATGAGTGTACCCTATTGCAATAACTCAATGGTAAGAATGAGAAGATAACAATCAGGTCCAATCTTAGCCATAGCCTAAATACTTGTCCTGCAAGGAAGATTCATAATTGATTCTCTACCATTTTTAAACCCGTGAATTTTTCTGTGCATATGTTGTTTGATTTTTGCTTTGGTTGGATTTTCCTTGTGCATTTCATGTGGTTTGACCTTGTGATTTGCTTGGTAGAATGCTTATCTATGAATTGTGGATAATTGTATATTTGAATTATTAAATATTATTTAATTTCACACACACACACACAAAAATAAGACAATATTTCATTTGTTGAAATTATTGAAATATTTACCTAAATAAAAAGATTTAATTTAAAGTCATAATACAGAAAATTAAATTAGAAGATTCTAAATATTAAATATTGATTTAATTGGAGTTGCATTTAAAGAATGCACTTTAATTATCTTTGTTGATTAAAATAATAAATAATTGCTTTAAAAGGCTTGCATTAAATTATAGAGTGGGAAATAAAAATAGATGGAATATATTTAATCAAAGAGTGAGTAAATATACATGAAAAGATAAATAAAATAAAATAAGAATATTAAATAGAGGAATATTTTTAATCAAAGAGTAAAAATGTATGAAAAGATAAATAAAATAATAATATTTTAGAGTTTTTTTAGAATACATTTTTTTAAAAAAGAGTTAGAGTTCTATATTAGAGGTTATTAGAAGTTTTTGGATCATTATTTCACACAAGTTTTTTGGGAGCAATTTTTGGATTTGGAGCAAAAGGATTTGTTTTGGTAACTTGAAGGGCTTCATTTTAACAAGGGTTTCACTAGGTTGTCAGATTGTTAGCGCCACCGTGAGGTAGGGTTTGAAATTTGTAATAGTATATTTCATTGAAAAGATCAATATGCTTATTGTCTTTTGGGTACTTGAAATTTGCTTGTCATTTTATTTTAGAGGTTATTAGAGATTTTTGGATCATTATTTCACACAGGTTTTTTGGGAGCAATTTTTGGATTTGGAGCAAAAGGATTTGTTTTGGTAACTTGAAGGGCTTCGTTTTAACAAGGGTTTCACCAGGTTGTCATATTGTTATCACTAGCGTGAGGTAGGGTTTGAAATTAGTAATAGTATATTTCATTGAAAAGATCAGTATGCTTCTTGTCTTCTGGGTACTTGAAATTTGCTTGTCATTTTATTTTATTAAGCTTGGATCTATGCAACGAATTGAAGATCCTATTTGATTCTCGACAAAAGGAAATTTTTGTAAGAAATTAAACTAGTCGAATAGGCTTTGATGGAAAAATTACTAGATTGAATCTATGACTTGTTTAAATTCCTCTCGACTTATTAAAAAAAGGGTTTGTTGGGAGAAGCTCGCCCATATGGGTATCATAGCAAAAACCAATAAAAATATATATATTTAAAAAAAAAAAAAATTATAATTTAAAAAAAAAAAAAAAAAAAAAAACCAAATTTTATTTTTGGGAGGTCAGGCCATGACCCCCTTCGCCCACCCTACCTTCCTTAACACTGACAAGCAACTCACCTATGTTGTTAGCAAACCACGGCTGCAAGACAAGTTGCCTTCCCTTTTACGGAAGGCCGCAGGGAGCCCTTCGGTGCTATGACCCGCATGGGTCCCACTTGGGGTTCCTTTTAAAATATATATATTTGTTTTAAATTTTAAGTTTAATTTAATTTTTTTTAAATATTAAAATTTTAATATGTAATATTTTTAATATATTTATTAAATCTTTTAAAGTATTAGATATTTTAGTATATAGTTAGTGAGTAATTATAATTAGTTTATAATATAGTTATATTATGGTTGTCTAAATTTAGCTTAGTTTCTATTAAAATTTAACATCTTTCTTTTTTTAATGGAAAGTTTTATATTTGAGATAATTGTGTTTAGATATTATTAAAATTCAAATAGGATTCTGAATATTTATATTATTAGATTTGAAATTGGGGAATGTGGCTGAAAATAGAATATGGATATCTAGTCCTAGAGGCACTATGTGATCTTGAAAACATGTCTTATATGATGCTTAAAATACATTTTATTGTCCGAACTAGATTTTGGAAAAATAAAAGATTTAAAAAAAAAAAAAAATTATGTGATTTAAATATCTATGTTTTTTTCTTGTTGGTGTTTTACTTGAAGTCACATATTGTCTTTTTGTGATGGTTTTTCCTGTGAGTTGTTTAGTTGGCCAAATAGGACATACACCAAATGCCTTTTGTGATTTCTGCTACTATGTTTATCTGTTCCGGATATTATGATGGGCCTTGTGTTTTAATTGAGAGTTGCATTAATGAGATTTGCTTTGAGGTACATTTATGTTTAACTTGGGTTGGGAGAGCCAAATTATTTGTCGGGTTGACTGTTAAGGGACCGAGTCTGATCATTATGGGTAAACACACTAAAAAGATATTAGAGATATTGTCTTGTCCATGCCTTGAGTGCTTGTGTAAGCTAAGGATGAGAATTAGATGATATCTAGTGACAAGGATGATTGGTTTTCCTTGTTTTCATGAGAGGGTATTTTGGTTCCGCATGTGTCACGTTGAGGGTACAAGGTCCAGAGTGACCAGTCCATGGTAACTCAATGCTTGAGGGTCTAGGGTGTAATGAGAGATCAATTCCAGGGTAACTCAAGTAGTTCAACCATGTGATGACACTCCCTAATATGTAGCCTCAATCTTCTCTGCAAATTTTGTATTTGCCTTTGGTGGCATTTTATTTGTTGGTTGTATATATTGCTAATGATTTACTTTCATGGGTGGTTGTCGATGTTTGATTAGTTATTATACTTTCACATGTGACTTTTGACTTGAAGTGGATATCTTTCATTGATTTTGTCTATTGATTGATTATTGATAATACTCGATTTTTACTTGGTATATGTATGTTGACCTAGTATGTGGATCGTTCATTATCTTCCTTGCACGGTGGGACTAGAAGCTTGACTAGATGACCACGCGGTCGAGAGGTAGTGTCTTCTTACATTTGGGTCCCTCTTAGTTTGACAGATGTTGGATGCATGTTTTGATTAAGTAAAAACAAGGTTTGAAAGGACCTGAAACCTTGTACAAAGGGAGAAGAAAGATTTAACAATGAGGACCATAATACAATTGTGGAAAACCACCTGACAAACTAGAGGGACACACCCAAGTTCCTTACGAGAGGGAAAACAACCCAAGAAACCAAAGTCCATCAAGATTTACATTTTGGTCCCGACTTATGAGAACAAAAAAAGGGCCAACATCAACCTTCTGACACAAATTTGCCAAAGAAACAACAAATGAATCGACAGAGTCAACAGTAGGAGAAGAGCCTTCAACAAGAGAAGTGTCAGTAGTCGAAGGGAGAATGTTCAAATCACCAGAGACAACAATCGGAACCTCATCCGAGTCAGCAAGAGAAGAGCGGTCCAACTCATCTACCACTATGGACACTGTCTAAACCGTATAGTGATCATCTGAAACCCCCAACCACCAAGAAGGTGATTTCTTCGAACAAACATTGTCAGAGGAATAATGTGCTGCTAGATGGCCAGTCATATGAAATTTCCTACATCTAAAGGGGATACCCTCATAATCAAGAAGTTGAATCCAAGACCCAAGAGGAGAAGCCAACTTTATCTTTTTTAAAAGCCCCTTAGAGACATCAATCTCCACCAGGATGTGGGCATACATTGTCCTATAAATGTTGGAGGAAGCTGCATCAACCATCAAGAAATCCCCAAAGGCCTCCCCCACAATCTCCAAGATTGAATCCAGCCAAAAGTGAAGGGGGAGGTTCGGTAGCCAAACCCAAAGAGGAATTCTATGTTGGATGTACGTTGATGTAGTTGTACCATTATCAGTTTTATTCATATCTTCGAGACTTATATTCAATTGATGCATATATATGTTATCATGTATCTTGTATTTTGATGTTCTTGTATCTATTTTCGTATACCCTACGACATGTGTAGTGGATGTTAATCATTAGAAGTATTGTATTAGTTGTGATTATGCATTTGCTTATGAGACGAGGCATCTATTATTTCCTTGTGATCATGACATTATACTTGAGACTTGAACTAATTAATATAAACCTTTTAAACATAACTCGCTATGAAGGAACCCTTGAATAAAATATGTATTGTATGTGTGTATGCTTAATTGATCTGCATGTGTATATTACTTCTGCATTGTTACTTTGATATTGTTTAGACTTTAAACATGAAATAGTTCAGTAAACATTGTAACATATTAAGTTAATTTCTCTTGGGTCCTGAGCGGGGCGTTACAGGTCATAATTTACAATAAGTAGACTCTTTCATAAACCTCTCTCAATGATGTTCCTTGAACATAAAACCTTCAAACACACCACTACGAGAGCACATAGGTGGAGTTTATAGAACATTCTTTTAGATATTGTGTGGCACATTGTCCCATAGTTGATGCGACCTAATTAACGATGCCAAAAAATATTGAAATAATTTGCCTGGTAATCAAAGCAATAGATTGTGAAGGACATGCATGAATTCTAAGGGTAAAGAAACATAACCTTCATGGGAAGAGTCGAGTTTGGTCCTTATGTTTTTCTCAACGTGTTTTCAAGATTCCAAATATGAGAACCTAGTCCCTAAGTTTTCTCAATATGCTCATGGAAAACCCTTTTGCAACAAACATTTTTAAAAATGAGACATACCTTAGTGTTTTTTATTAAGTATAACATGTTTTAAAGGGGTGCCTGAAACCCACCAATTAACAACAAAAGACAACAAAAAGTTCAGAGCTAGTTACATAACAACAAATAACAATAGGCCATAACAAGTCTTCAGAACCAAACCAAAGAAAAACAGCCACAAAGAGGAATAGGCAAGCATAAACCACTGAAAGCCAGGGGCAAGACAAAAAACCAGGAATGCCGATCAAGGCACCATTTCATTGACCAACTCTGCAACCTTGAGCTCCAGCTCTCCTATGGTGTCTATCATGACAATCATCAAATGAATGTCATCTAGAGAATCCTTCTTTTCCCTCTTCCTCTTGTCTGATCTCCTTCTGTTGCTCAGGCTCTCATGCAGAAGGTTGTCAACTTCTTTAGCGACCTTAATTTCCTCATTGTCCTTATCCTCTTTCTGCCTAGTGCTTTCCTCCACCATCGAGTGCAGTTGTTTAATATTATCATTTGATAAGTAGGAGATAATCTCCTACTTATCAATTGATGAGCTTAAGGGGCTTTCTAATGAATGGTTCATAAGGCACAACACTTGGTGAAGGTTTTGCAAATGGTGTTGCAAGCTTTGGGTTTAACCATGGAGGAAACTCCGTTGTTAAGCGCGCTCAAGCTGGAGTAGTACTGGGATGGGTGACCTCCCGAGAAGTCTCGGTGCTTCACCCTTGTGAGCATCACCTAGATCCAATGAGTGCTAAGTGTTCCATTTATTCTCATGAGAGATGGATTCATGTTGAATCACTACTCATGAAACATGGGTCAATGAGTTTGACTCGAAAAATCACACAGTTAAATCCTGATAGCAATATCACGATTTGACTTCCTGTGGAAATTATCTCCTACTTATCAATAATGAGCTTAAGGGGCTTTCTAATGAATGGTTCATAATGCACAACACTTAGTGAAGGTTTTGCAAATGGGGTTGCAAGCTTTGGGTTTAACCATGAAGGAAACTCCTTCGTTAAGTGTGCTCGGGCTAGAGTAGTATTGGGATGGGTGACCTCCTAGGAAGTCTCGGTACTTCACCCTTGTGAGCATCACCTAGATCCAATGAGTGCTAAGTGTTCCATTTATTCTCATGAAAGATGGATTCATGTTGAATCACTACTCATGAAACATGGGTCAATGAGTTTGACTCGAAAAATCACATTGTTAAATCCTAATAGCAATATCACAATTTGACTTCTTGTGGAAATTATCTCCTACTTATCAATTGAGGAGCTTAAGGGGCTTTCTAATGAATGGTTCATAAGGCACAACACTTGGTGAAAGTTTTGCAAATGGGGTTGCAAGCTTTGGGTTTAACCATGGAGGAAACTTCGCAGTTAAGTACACTCAACCTAGAGTAGTATTGGGATGGGTGACCTCTCGGGAAGTCTTGGTGCTTCACCCTTGTGAGCATCGCCTAGATCCAATGAGTGCTAAGTGTTCCATTTATTCTCATGAGATATTGATTCATGTTGAATCACTACTCATGAAACATGGGTCAATGAGTTTGACTCGAAAAATCACACAGTTAAATCTTGATAGCAATATCACAATAATATTATCATTTAAACATTTGATAATATTGAGGCTCTGGTTAGTAGAGCTATGGAGAGAGCTCTCCAAGACATACCTTAGTGTTTTTTGATTAAGCAAAGTAGGTTTTAATGGGTGCCTAAAACCCAACAAATTACAAAAGATACAAACATTAAGTCCTAAATCAAAAGAAACCCAAAAAACAATAGGGCAATAAAGGCTAGGAGAGCATGACAAAAAGAAACAACCTCTAAAAGAGTAGGCAAGCACCGGGTTTTGAAAGGACTTGAAACCTTATTCATTACAGACCATCAAGATTTTCATTTTGGTCCCGTCTTTTGAGATCATAAAGACATATCAAACGAAGGTTTGGAGGGCTTAGCTTTTTTTCATTACTAATGTCCATCCATCCTCCACCTTCCTAACAACCTTCTGCCAATTTGGGCAATCAGCCCCACAACCAACCCCCAACCCCCTCACGGTAGGAGATAAAACATCTAAAACATCACCAACAACAATTTTCTAGACAACATCGGAAGAAGGGATAACAACACCATGCTGAAACAGATCTGCCAAAGGGACAACATTCAGAGCAACAGTTCCAACAACAAAAGAGGGAACACCAACAACATTCTGAGTCACCGTTATAGGGACAACAACATAATCTTCCATCAAAGAAAGATCTATCTGAGAAGAGCTTTCTAGCCCATCCACAACAGAGGATACTTTTTGAACCGTTTAGTGATCATCCGAAACCCCCAACCACCAAGAAGGTGATTTCTTTGATCCAACCTTTTCAAAGGAGCATCTCGCATGTTGATTGATTGAAGTGCATTATAGATAGGCATATACTATATGGTATGGATAGATACTAGAGATAGTCGGTCGAGCGGGGTGGGCCCTGGCAACTAATCTCTGTGGGGGCTATGGTGGAGGAGATAAATGCCTCAGAAGAGCCAGTCTTAGGACATTTCATACCTCTGAAGGGAATTCCCTCATAATCAAGAAGCTAAAGCCAAGAACCAGAAGGAGAGGCCAACATAATCATCTCAGTGAGCCCCTTGGAGACATCAATCTCTACAAGAATGCGAGCATACGTCGTCCTATACACATTGGAAGACTCTGAATCAACCAAAAAAAAGTCCCCAAGTGCCTCCCCTACAGCCTCCAGGGTTGAATCCAGCCACAGGTGAAGGGGAAGATTTGACAACCGAACCCACAAAGGAATCTTATTAAAGGATTCAATAGTCAAGTCAAAATCCTTATACCATGGTTTTGCCATCGAAGGGAACCTCTCTTCCCAAGAGAAACCACGACACAAGATAGAATTTCTATCTTCAGCATTTGCAAATTTCACAATAAAAAAACCCTTCGCTACAAGGTAAATTTGAACTAAATCCGAAATGATAGGTTCCCAATATTTGGAGATCCAAGCATGTAGATCTAAAAGAGAGGGCACAAACCACTAAAACGAAAAATAGCAGTAATAGCAAGGTAATCGACCTCGTATGTCTTGATCTCATCAACAATATCAGAATCTAGGTGAAGCACAAGCTGATTCCTTACAGGCACCCTCCTCCACTACAGAACCAGCAGATCCAACCCCCCCCCCCACCTCACAGTAGGACCACCAATACATGCCTCGTAAGTAGCAACATCTGCATAGGAGATAGCAGATCTCCCACAACAACCCGAGACCCAGAAGCAGCAGAAGATGCAGGGGTAGTGGGAGTAGGAACAACAGGGACAATTTGTGCCGCAATAGTAGGATCATCTTGAGCCACACATTGGGAGCAAAGAAACTCCCCCAAAGCATGCAACAGACGATGGGCAGGAGAAGCAGGAGCGGGGGTTTGAAACCCACCTTGAGCAGGAACCTTCAAGGGAGCCATTTTCTCTCAAGTGGTTGGACGAATCATAAGACATACCTTGGTGTTACGACTCTCTTTGAGAACTACATTTTTTAGTCTTGTTCGTAGTGTTGGGCATAAATTATATTAGAGTAGACAATAAGTCATCTTTCAATATTAGATTGGGACCTACCTTATATCTTGAATTCAAGGAGCACACCACACTTTAATTTTCAAGCATTTGAAAATAAATGAACAATATTTCAGGTTTTTATGACTTGTAAGTGAATTTAGAAAAATATAAAAGCACAATAATGTGATGAAAACAGCCTCATTTGAAAGTTGATATTTTAGTTGTAACTCTCTTATATGGATGCCCTAGTGCTCCTAAAAAAAGAACAATGAATGCAAGATAGGCACACTTCCTTAAAATTGGGGTCTCGTTGAAAACCCTTTTTAGATTAATAGCCCTCTTTACAATGGGATATCTTGAAAGGGTATCTTGTTTTATT
Source organism: Cupressus sempervirens (assembly GCA_028749045.1). Taxonomy (NCBI): domain Eukaryota; kingdom Viridiplantae; phylum Streptophyta; class Pinopsida; order Cupressales; family Cupressaceae; genus Cupressus; species Cupressus sempervirens. The sequence continues at coordinate 901,444,030 of CM053789.1, forward strand.
ATCACATAGAAATTAGCAAGTACACAATCCTAGGCATAGACTATGGCCTAACAAGACAAATCGATGCAAATGAGGATTCATAAACATATGATGTTGGTCATAGGCTATGACACCATATAAAACTAGATACTTAATGAAACAATGGATTTGACTACGCATATATATCCAAGTAATGCACATATCTAATAGACATAGACTCAAATTAAGGCACCTAGCCTAAAGTACATTAGAAGCTTTATAGACAACATTGCAAAATTTTACAAGCTACTAGAAAAAAAATAATAGAGAACTTATTATGATGAGTTTCAAAGTACACAATGTTAACGAAGAATTGCCAAAGTTTGATCATTTGATATGTTGCAAGCAAATTATCTTTGAGGTTAAGAATGGTGTTCCCTACTTGTGGCCTCTCCAACTTTGATCAACAAAAAAAATGCAAGTCTCTATTAGAAGGGTCCATTAATCTTGAATTAGTCTTTAGTATGATTGGACTCAAAGATTGTTCTACGTGGATGTGGAATAGCACGAAAAATAAAAAGGATATATTGCTCTTTCCCTTAAAAATGTGTAAAATAGTCCTCACAAATCCACAATTGTGAAGACTAATTATTGATGATATGTTATGAGCTCATTAGTTGCCTTCTTTGTATGATGACAAAACCCTAAAGAAATGTTTCTTTACTAGGATTGAAGTCTAGTTGGTATGATAGTTGGGTTCATCAAGAGCTTAGTGTGATTTGGTTTTGGCAGATGTGATTTATGTGAGCTTCATCCCCAATCGAACCTGACAAAATGAGTTACATCTATTGTGAGCTTGAAGCTACTTATACATGGAAAAATGTCTTTCTCATATTAAAATAACACTTGCACCTTTGAAGGGTGCAAGGGTTACACTGATAGTTTTATATATTAAATGATGCTATTGTGTTCTTAATGTGGAAAGTTTTGTAAGAATATTTATCCTCCCCACCCCTCTCTCCCTATTTGTCAATTTTTAGTAATGATTTGAAGAACATAGGAATTAGGGTTCCATATAAAAACAAATAGTAAAAATATATACAACGGGGTCACTTTTATTACTTTGATGAGTGAATTTGACATTGAACACTTGCTCCTAACATCATTCTCTCACTACCTCTTTATATCATGCTTTGTTCTTCCCTCATATCTAGAACAATTTACTTCTTCTCCCCTTCTACCCTTCCTAAACACTTACTCCTAACATCATTCTCTAACTACATCTCTATCTCATGTTTTGTTCTTCACCAATAACTATAACTATCTACTTCTCATCCCTTTCTACCACTCCTTTTCTCACATTTTCATGTTTTCTTATCGGATATGAGATACTTTATAGTGATGATGATCAAAATGAGGAGTTTGTATCAATTTGTAGGGCTAGTTACTAGTCTTTATTTTTATATCGATCAATAACCTTATCCTCGGTCAATACCTCTTGGAATGTTGAATCCAATGTTAGTGTTCAAGGTTTACTTTAGTGGCAAATATTTGCCAAATAGCGAATCTCACTTATCAGGGACCTTGAATTTGGTGAATTTTTTTGCACTTTTGGGGTGGCAACGTCACCCACAATTTATGAAAATTGGGTCCCATGCTCAGACCAATCGCCAATAATGATACATAATCATTTTTATTTTGACGATAACATCACCAATGGAATCTAATCTTTCCACATGGTAAATTAAATATTTTTGCTCACAAATTTCAAGGCATGTCTTAATAGATGGTCACAGTCGCCAATCTATAGTAAAACTTTAAGTCGGGTTATATGTAAAGTACATAGATTTGACAAGTGTCTCTATTATGAAGACTTTCTAAGGAACTTTTTATCCTTCTAATATTTGGCCCGAAATAGATTATACTATGGACAAGTGTCATTATCTGATAAATTTCTTCGGAAACTTGTTGTACTTTAATTGTTTAGCCCAAAATAGGATTTATATCGTTGATATAAGATCATCTAACGGTCATTAAAAAGGGTTATTGTATCTTGTATGATACAAATGTATGGTTTCTAGATATTTTTACTTTAGGTAGCGATTTTCTGAAATAATTAAAGATTCGCTATGGTTTTATAAAATTTTCATACGACAAAAAAAAAATTGCCAATAAAATTAATATTTTTTCCTATTTTGAAAAAATAAATTTGCCAATACAAATTAATATTTTGCCCCTAAAATAATGTTGGATTTGCCATGATTTTATACATTTTTCCAAATGGGGGTTTCTTAAAGTTATCCTTTTTAGTGTTAGTTTCTTCTTCTCCCTTTCTACCCTTCCTAAACACTTAATCCTAACATCATTCTCTAACTACATCTCTATCTCATGTTCTGTTCTTCACCAATAACTATAACTATCTACTTCTCATCCCTTTCTACCACTCCTTTTCTCACATTTTCATGTTTTCTTATCGGATATGAGATACTTTATAGTGGTGATGATCAAATTGAGGAGCTTGTATTAATTTGTAGGCCTAGTTACTAGTCTTTATTGTTATATCGATCAATAACCTTATGCTCGGTCAATACCTCTTGGAATGTTGAATCCAATGTTAGTGTTCAGGGTTTACTTTAGTGGCAAATATTAGCCAAATAGCGAATCTCACTCATCAGGGACCTTGAATTTGGTGAATTTTTTTGCACTTTTGGGGTGGCGACGTCACCCGCAATTTATGAAAATTGGGTCCCATGCTCAGACCAATCACCAATAATGATACATAATCATTTTTATTTTGACGATGACATCGCCAATGGAATCTAATCTTTCCACATGGTAAATTAAATATTTTTTATCACAATTTTCAAGGCATGTCTTAATAGATGGTCACAGTCGCCAATCTATTAACAAGTGTCTCTATTATGAAGACTTTCTAAGGAACATTTTATCCTTCTAATCTTTGGCCCAAAATAGATTATATTGTGGACAAGTGTCATTATTTCATAAACTTCCTTTGAAACTTGTTGTACTTTAACTTTTTAGCCTAAAATAGGATTTATATCATTGATATAGGATCATCTAATGGTCATTAAAAAGGGTTATTGTATCTTGGATGATACAAATTTATGGTTTCTAGATATTTTTACTTTTGGTCGCGATTTTCTGAAATAATTAAAGATTCGCTACGGTTTTACAAAATTTTCATACGATGGAAAAAAATTGCCAATAAAATTAATTTTTTTCCTATTTTGAAAAAAAAAATTGCCAATACAAAATTAATATTTTGCTCCTAAAATAATGTTGGATTTGTCACGATTTTATACATTTTTCCAAAGGAGGGTTTCTTAAAGTTATCCCTTATAGTGTTAGTTTCTTATTAGCTTTTCCAATAATGTTTATAATAAAAAATGACACAGTATTCATAAAAATGATTAATAATGACATGTTCATTGTTAAAGTTTGAAATGGTAAAAAATTGTAACATTTGATTTATTTATTCAATGTGGATTATAGGCTATGAATTGAAATGTCAATGGAAATTTATTTATTTATTTGATGACTATGTAAGTTTGTGAATTATCGTTTCTCCTTATCATTTGCTTTATGTATTATGTTCTTATTTGTATTTTAAGGAGGATAAAGACATATATGGAAATTTATGCAATCTTGTAAAAGTGTGAATCTTGGAACTACAATAGAATTATTTTGTGATAGTTTAAAAGAAATTTAATATAAACAAGTGCCATGTAGTGGCATGTACTTGATGTCAATAGTTAATAATTAATTGTAATTGCAATTGAATTTATATTCTATATATGAATATTATTTATACAGATTGGTTTCCAAAGGTTAAATAATTGTCACATTTAAAATTATTTATATCATTATAAAAAGAAGTTATAAAATAAAGTAAGAAACATGAAGTATAATAGCTATGTAATTTGAATGTTTTTTTTTTAAAGTACGTATAACATATCAATTGATTTGTAATTTAAAATTGCCATTTAATTGAAACTATAACATTCATCATCTAATAAATTTATTTTTAAATAGATTTATTAAAATTTATATAGAACCATGTGTGTGTGTGTGTGTGTGTTTATGTTTTAACTTAAAAGATTAGTTAGATTTTTTAACAAATCTTTTTATATATTATAAAAAAATGTATTTATATTAGTATTAATAATACAATGCATCTGGATAAATTTTATATTAAAATTTTAACTTCGAATATGTAACAAAAATTTTAAGTTAATATTCAAAAGATTGCACTTTAATTTTAGTTTGAAGTTTTTGCAATTGTAATATGAAGTTTTTGCGCAAAAAAAGATTACGGAAGAAGCCTAAGAAAAAAGGGCTCCTATAAGGCCAAATCAAATCAACCTATATAAGATACACTTACATATGATCTTTAATTATTAAAATAAATAAATACCAAATTTAGACATTTAAAAAGGCATATCATTCAATGTTTTTAAAAACTATCCTTATCATCATTCTTTAGTACATTGTTCGTCTTTGTATTTTAAAGAGGATAAAGATGTATATGAAAAATCATGTGATGTTGTAAAATTATGTATCTTGGTACTACAATAGATTTATTTTGTAATAACTTTAAAAATAAACTAAATATAAATAAGATACACTACGCAAGCAAGAGTATTCCATTTTTTAAAAATGTCTCTAATACTAATAAAATTTTAATTTAAAAAAATTCACTCTTACCCACCGACGCAAATGCTCTAATGGACTCACTTAGGTAGATAAAAGACCTAAATGAAAGAAGATACATGCTTGCAAGGATCGAATCTTACTATATATAATGACACTAGTGCTAATAAATATCTTACAATTGATTCGATGTAATTGTACACTTCCATACCTATTTATTTGTTAATGTTAGGTCTTTCGTTATATAGAGAATATTTGAAATTATTCAAGTAGATTTAAGAAACAACAAGAGTGTGTGAAATGTATTAGTGAATTTCAAGAAGAGGAGAAAGTTGCATAAATAGATTGTTGTGAAAGTAAATATCATGAGTGTATCTAGAGGTGAGCTCAAAGAAAAGGAAGAACATGTCCCATTTGTCATAATACATAGTTACATCAAAAGGAATTACATTCATGCTTATAAAATATTTGTGTATGTTCTCTAGCATCTAATGTCAAAATGATTTGTTAGTGCCATAGGACTGAATTAAATCATCATGACATGGATGAAAGTTTCACAATATATTATGAGCTATTTTGAATCTATATAATTGCATTAATTCATCATGGCATGCAGAGGAGTCTAACAAGAATTATTGGATTGATCAAAATTGGTATATACAAATGAACATAATCATCAATACAATAATGAAAAGGAATAAGATTTACATTTTAGATTGAGTGCACAACAATTTCTTGTTATGAAGAAAAGAATTTTGAGAGATTTATCAAAATTAGTATATAAAAGTGAACATAATCATCAATACAATAATGAGAAGGAATAAGACTTTTAGATTGAATGCACAATATTTCTTTTTTTCTTAGAATTGTATGAACACTCCAAGAATCAATTACCTTTAATTTTTATTTAATTTAGAACTTCCTTTCAAATATTATAAATTGCTATACATAAAATGATAATAAAATCTGAATATTATAGCTCCAAATAATTTATTTGCCTCCTTTTCAGGAATATAAGTTAACAAATATTTATTATGTTTGAAAAAGATGCAATAATACTAATATTTGTGAAAGGAAATAAAATCGTGACACTATCCAGAAACCTATTTTTTCTTCCTTGAAGTGATCTCCAATTTATCCATCGCTTTACATTAGCCTCCTGACTCTAAAAATCAATATAAAGCCTCTCTTTCACTGTCTTTTCAAATTGAAGGCCTCATTGCTTTCCTTAAATAAGAAATTCAATACTTTTAAAATTTATTTGTTGGTATGCATGCATACCCTCCCCCCCCATTTGTAGATGAATAGTCTTAAGACAACTATCTGTCAGGCACATTCTAGGTTAGAGTCTTATATATCAAATAGTTCTTCGTATCTACAAAACTGAATTAAAAGTTGCAGAGTCTTACATAAGAAGTAAAAAATCTTACACGATGCTATAACAACTATTAACATCATGATGGTTCACCTAAGTCTTCAAAAATCCCAAGCAACTATTAATTTTATGTATCCCTCTCACTAATTACTTAAATAATATTATTAAATTAAATCAATTTATCAAATCTTAATCTAATCCACACTAATCAATATTTATATTTTATTTTTTAAATTACACCTTCTATTTACATTCATTTTTCATTGGTTCATTTCATTATATCCATTTTCTAGTCAATCACATTTAATTTATATTAGTTTTAAAACTGAAAAACTTCTCTTCCTTGAATTTAAATTATCTACAGTATGGGAATTAATTTGATTTTTTTAATATGTGTTGATATTTGATAGCTTCATTCGGATAAACCAATTATATATAAGATATCATTTATGGGTGCGTGTGTGTGTGTGTGTTCTTTATATTTGTGATATAAGGTTATTGTTATATGAGAAAGATTAATATAATATAATTATGTATATAAGATTTAAATTTGTTATTATATTAATTATCTGATTAATGAATAGATATGTCCTATGAAGGGACATGTCTATTCATGGCTTATTCTCTATATATAAATCTAAGAGGATGTTGCATTTAGAATACACATACCTAATATGGCAGTGCTTAGTACATTTGCAACAGATCCAAATAATCCAACATGGTATCAAAGCCAATTGCACATGTAATAAAGAAAAATCCATAGTTTTTCTTATTAAATGGATAAAAGCATCACATAACAAACATAGCAATTAGTTACCTTAATTGTTTGACAAAGAGCATGAGAAGTGAATGATTATGCTTTGGGTTTTTTGAGGGTTATGAAGATCACTATCGATTTGACTTTGACAATAACTTCGTCCTCCAATATTGATTCTAAAACAATCCAGAGACTATGTTGGTGTACCAAAATGAAGAATATAGATATAGTTATAATATAAAAGATGGGATGTGAGTCATTCATCCAACATGTTATTTGAGTAATAATCTACCCTCCGGTGACCCGTAATATCAGGTGACGTGGCACATATAAAATGTTGATAAAGTCAACAACTGGGATTGACCAAGTTAGACCAACATCATCATTATATAATAAGAAAGGACTGCTTAGGATAAAAAAAGGACAGAGGTACAAGGTTTTACATTGAAAAGTGTGTGAGGAATTATATTGGAGGCATACGACAGTGAAGGCATTTGAGGCATTGAGCATAAACCCATTAAAGGAAAAGGAAGATTGATATCAAACTCAGATAGACATTGAGATTCAAAGGGAGTCTGACACTTTGTTAAAGGCAAGATTGGATAAGAAGCTGAGAAGATTGATATTCAGAGAGATCTCAACATTTCAAAAGAAGCAACCTTGAAAGAGAGGGAGTAGATAGAGGATGTGATTCAGTCAACCTTCGGTGATCTCGGTCTTATTGATTAAGAGGGAGTAAACCATGTTGAGATGGATTTTTTAGTAATCAATAAATTGTAGTAGTCAAGAGGACTGTGATTTATGAATATACTTCGTGACTATGTGATTTTAATGGGCCTACCCCCTATGTACATCATGAGGAAGTAACAACTCCCAAATGATGTCACTTGTATTTGTAGAAGTTACCATAAGGTGATGATCTTATAGTAATTTGTATTATGAGATTAAACAAATCGAGTATATGTAAATGCCTTGCATCTCAACAATCTAGAAGGCCATTACTCAAAGAGTATTTCGTGAATATCATTGATATTCTATGAGGCCAATACTCTTGTTATCAGATGTGATATCAAATCCAATTTGAGTACTTGTTAAATATCATTGATATTTTGGGAGCCCAATACTCTTGATATTAGATGTGATATCAAAACCTTTTGAGTACTTGGTGAAGATCATGTGTTGATATTTTGGAATACCAATACTCATGATATTGAATGCATATCAAACAGTGGAAATCTTCTGAGATATCCTTAAAAATGTTATTTGTAATATTACATTGAAGTAAGATTTATTCTTATGTGATTACACTTCTAAGCTAAGAAGGAGTGTTTATGTTTGATAGATTCAGTCGGATAAACCTATTATATATAAGATATAATTTAGATATGTGTGTGTGCTTTACATTTGACATATAAGGTTATTGTTATATGAGAAAGATATATATATATATATATATATATATATATATATATATATATATATATATATATATATATATATATATATATATATATATATATATTTGTTATTATATTAATTATCTGATTAATGAATAGACATGTCTTATAAAGGGACATGTCTATTCATGGCCTATTCTCTATATATAAATATAAGAGGATGTTGCATTTGGAATACACATACCTAATCCGGCAGTGCTTAGTACATTTACAACAAATCCAAAAAATCCAACAATATGCATTGTTGAAATCCAAACAATCTATTACAACTAAAAACACTAAAGAAGTTGAATTACATCAATTCTTGATAATGCCAAACAATTTGTTGCAATAAACAACCAAGAAACTCTTTTAAAAATGATCCAAGCCCCCATATGATAATGATCCAAAGTAACTCTAAATGAATTTTTGAATTGTAATCACACACTCTCCTTAATAATCTCTAGTTTAGAGTATTGCACTATGACCCACGCCAAATAAGACCCAATTTAGGTGGAGACGATTCAAAACTATAAGTAGAAACAACTTTGATTCTAATCATAGTTTCTCTAATCATAAAATTCTCCTTTTTAGATGATTTTATATGAATTTATTTCATGGGAATGATTAATGGACCAAACCACAAGGTAAACAAGGGTTTATAACATCCAAAATCTATTTTGTTTTTTAACAAAGTCAAATTTTCCCTTAACTAGTAACATTTGTCAAGTTATTTTTTATGGTAGTCGATGCACATTTCCCACTCGCACTTCCCACTTGTTACCCTTGATTTATGTGTAAATACGTGAAAAATGGAGGTTTAACAATGCATCTGACGTTCCCACTATTCAGTTACATTTTGAGTTGAAATTGAATAAGTAATGTAAATTAGAAAATGCTTGAAATTAGATAAGATAAGATACATACCTCATGATGGAAATAATCTGGAAATACTTTTTTTCTAATGTTTGTGAATAGTTTCGGCATATTTTGCAACCTGCTCTAGATTGGAAATGTCGAGACAGAGAAAACCTAGAATTTTTTTGTCTTTATAAGGTCAGGTTGACATTGACCCATATAGTGGGGCACAATCTTACCCCTTTATTTCTAACCTTGACCTGCACTGCTCCGACGAAAATTTTGTTCGCAGATCTTGGAAGTTCACCGAAAAGGGTATCTAGATCTACACTGATATTCATTGTTCCACACTTGTATCTGCAAGAAAAAGGGTTTTTTTTTTTGCCGGTTTGGAATCAACCTTAATAATGGAATTGAAATAGAGAATGCTAACAAGTAGTAGAAATAGTTTAACAATGAAGCTACGATATTCAATAGATATGCAATTGTATTTGAAATGTAAACAAGTATGTTGATATGAAAGCTTGAACATAACATTAGCAAATGTAAATCAAAACTTCCATGATTGTATGCTTGGAATCCACCTTGAGAGAAGAATGAATGGATCTTGAAGATGAACAAAGGATCTTGAAGGAAGATCACACCACAATGATGGTTAGATCTAGGGTTTTGAATGATGAATCTTAAATGGTTGAATCTTATTCTTCAATAGAGAACTTGAATGGAGACAATGGCTTGGATGCTTCCTTGCTTGCTTGATCTTTCTTGATTGTGGAAATAATGGATTGTCCAATCTCTTATCTTATTATCTTATGGAGAAAATGAGAGGAGGAGCTTCCTTATATAGTGATCCAGGGCACAAACTTCTAGAGAGGCTGACATTGGAGAATTAAATCCCAATTAATCTTTAACCCCTAGAAATGGACCTAAATTCAATGTAATTTAAGAGTTTACCATTTTAAAATCCAAAACAACTGACCCAGAAGCAAAAAAATGAAACTTTCTGAAGCCCGATATCTCGAAACTTCTGAAACTTGAAATTTGGACCTGGGGTCAGGGTCAAGGTTGACTCTTCCCTAGGTCAAAGTCAAGGTTGACCATGACCTAGGTCAAGGTCAAGGTTGACCTTGACCTAGAAAGTCAAAGTTTTTAGTTTCTCAAAGAAAGTTGTCAGAAAGAGGTGCTTGACATGACCCCATACCACCTACTCTGAGGGCTAAATGTTCTTAACATGGAAGTGCTTCCATTTTAAGATGAGACATTAAACCCCCCCCCCCCCCCCCCTTTATTAAGAGAATGAATTCAATGAAAACTCTTGGTAAAGGAGAAGAAAGAAGAGATCTAAGTGGATTCACAACGAGATAAATAACACTTAGCTAAGGATACAAGCCCCCAGGCTAAGGATTCTAACTCAACATACATGCACAAGGGTGCAGAAACAATAAGAAAACAGAAACAACACAAAAGAAGGGTTAATATAAAACAAACCCAAGTCAACTAGCACAAGAAACCTTGCTAAGAAATATTTCTCATACTAATATCATATTTGGAAAGCTATCATCAAAGCATAAATGATTACATAAGAAAGCCAAGAGAAACAATATAAATAACATAGCTTCATAATCTAGTCCTATTAGCATGAGAGCAAAAAGAGAGAAAAGAAGAAGTGATTACCTCGCCCATTAAGATGTCCGCCTTATCATGAATCACCAAGGGAGGGAGAGCCAAATAGGTGGCCAAAGCTAATAGTTCACCCATAAACTGTGCTTGCAATTGTAATGCATCTTCTGACGGCTTCTGGAATACCCATAGATCCACCTTCTTGTATGACTATGAATATGAAATGTGTGCCCTTAGGATTTAGCAACTTATGTGCATTACCTTCGAGAGATTTAGCATATTGAAAATGTGTGTCTCTTCAGGATTTAGCAACTTATGTGCATTACCTTCAGAGGATTTAGCATGTTGAAAATTGAAAAATGCGTGTCTCTTCAGGATTTAGCAACTTATGTGTGTTACCTTCCAAGATTTAGCAAATACATTCAAAAAACTAGAATACAAGGGAGACCCTATATATGCCTCCTCCTTATCATGGTTGTCTACTAGACATGATAAGGAAGAGAAAGAGGATACCTACTTCACAACGTAAGGAGATATCTTGTTAACAACAATGCACAATATGTTCTTAGCAAAGGGTATTGACCCCTACATCCAAGAGCATAGATAATTGTGAAAAGGATATGACACTTATGGAAAAAGGATCCTCAAAGAGAAAGAGATTTTAGCAACAAGACCCCCAACATAGAGGAGTGGTTTGGATAAAATATCATTTTTCAAAGAAAAATAGAAAAGGACCCGAGATTCAATCAACAAACCTCCTGCAATCAAGAAGAAGTGGAATCTTGCATGAAAGGAATCGAACTCTAACCCTAAAGCAAGGGAAGGAGTTTATAAAGAACATAATTTTCAAAATAAAGAAGAGGTGATGACCTAGGACAACAAACTCTTATAGAAAAGGATATCCATAGTCAAAACAACAGTCATTATAATGAAATAATGTTGCAAGATAAAAAAATGCCATTAACCTAAGGAAAGCAGATCCCTAGACAAAGAGAAATAATGAAGAACCTTGCCCCCTAGGGATGAAGACAAGGGATACCTTTGCAGAACAAATGTTTTTATAAAAGATATCTAGAAAAAGAAAACTATGGATGATTACTAACATAATACAAAACCATAGGTATAAAATAAAGAAAGGATAAACAATTAAGCTCAAAATAAAACATAATGGACCTTAGAGAACTAAAAGAAATACCTCTTTCCCTCCAGTGAAGAGACAAGAGGAGAAAAGATCTATTTTTTAGAAGAATGTGGAGTAAAATTATGAAGAAATATCAAAGGGGAAGTTTGTTTTCTCTTCCCTTTAATATCATTATGGATCGAATAAGAAGGGGAAGGTAATTTAAAGAATTCTTGCACATATGCATCATAAACCATAGTTTGAGCCTCATCATAAGTGTGGGAAGAACTAGGAATAACAGATGAAGAATTGGGAATATGAATATTAAGAACCAGATTAGGAACTAGATTAGGAAGGTTACAATTAGGAAGAGTGTAGGAAGCGGTGAGAATGGAAGACAATACTAGAGGAACACTTGGAACCACAGTTGGAAGAGGGTTGGAATAGGTATAAGGAATATGATGGTAAGAAGGTTGTCAGGTAGGTAAAGACATCGGTGGAACACTCATAGGAAGAGATGAAAGAGATGTAACCACTATAGGAGGAGTGTAGGTAGGAATTCTAGGTAAAGGAATGGAAGAAGGTTCCACACTAGTGACAGGAGGAGTGAATCCCAAATCTTGAACTTCTTGAATTAAAGGTTTGATACCACACAAGAGATTAACACCTTGACCACTATCACAAATGACTTTCTTAGAGGCCTCTATAGATTGAATAGAATTTTGAGGATATAACATTCTAGGAGCATCAATGTTGTAAATAGTGGAACATGAAGGTAACCATGCACACACCCTATGGTAAATATCAATTGAAGAGGTTGTAGATGAAGATGAAATAGGAATAGGATCAATGGAGATCTCATTTGAATAATTTTCATCCTCACTTCCATGTACCTCATTAAGGGATCTACCCTTGTTTGTAATAAAAGCCTCATCAAAGTAGTCAAAACAAAACTTATACATGTTGAAAAACTAAAAGCATGAAAATGTAAATGTTTTTGTATTTTAAAGAGATTTCGCAAAAAAAATTAAAAATTGTGTTTTTGAAATATAAGTGCAAGAAATCTAATCTTATAAGCATGCAAGGTTTAAATCTAACACAAAAAAGAAAGAGTTGTCATAACCAAAATGTAAGATGAAGGTGAACACACAAGACAATATGAAAAGAAATCTAATACCAAAAGCACAATAGAGCATCTAATTCCACAAAAGAGAGGGGGTAAGTTTTTCAGGTTCACCAAAATGAATAGGTGAAAATGGAGCTTTAACAATGCAACTAACATGCCCACTATTCATTTTTATTTTGACTTGAAATTTAATAAGTAATGTAAATTTGGAAATGCTTGAAACTAGATAAGATAATATACATATCTCATGATGGAATTAATCTGGAATTACCAATTTTCTAATGTTTGTGCACAATTTTGGAGAATTCTACAACCTGCTCTGGACTGGAAATGTCGAGACAAAGAAAACCTGGAAAACTTTTGTCTTTATAAGGTTAAGTCAACTTTGACCCAGATAGCGGGGCACCATCTTACCCCTTTATTTCTGACCTTGACCTATACTACTCTGACAAAAAATCTATTCATGGATCTCTGAAGTTCTCCGAAAAAGGTATCCAGATCTACATTGATATTTGTTGTTCTACACCTGTATCTACAAGAAAAAGGGTTTTTTTTATTTGGATGAGGGGTTTTCCTTGATCAAACCCCAATTTTGAATCAACCTTAATAATGGAGTTGAAGTAGAGAATGCTAGCAAGTAGTAGAAGTAGATTTAACAACAAAGCTATGATATTCAATAGATATGCAATTGTATTTGAAATGCAAACAAGTATGTTGATATGAAAGCTTGAACATAATATTAGCAAATGTAAATTGAAACCTCCATGATTGTACGTTTGGAATCCACCTTGAGAGAAGAATGAATGGATCTTGAAGATGAATAAAGGATCTTGAAGGAATATCACACCACCATGATGGTTAGATCTAGGGTTTTGAATGATGAATCTTCTTCAAAGGCTTGAATGTTTGAATCCTTGATCTTCAATAGAGAACTTGAATGGAGAGAATGTCTTGGATGCTTCCTTGAAAATGCTTGATGGAATGCTTTCTTGATCTTGCTTGATTGTGGAAATAATGGATTGTCCAATCTCTTATCTTATTATCTTATGGAGAAGATGAGAGGAGGCTTCCTTATATAGTGATCTAGGGCACAAACTTCTAGAGAGGCTAAAATTGGAGAATTAAATTCCTATTAATCTTAACCCCTAGAAATGGACCTAGACTAAATGCAATTTAAGAGTTTACCATTCTAAAGTCTAAAACAACTGACCTAGAAGTGGGAAAATGAAACTTTTTGAAGCCTGATATCTTGAGACCTCTGGAACTTGAAATTTGGACCTAAGGTCAAGGTCGAGGTTGACTATTCCCTAGGTCAAATTTGAGGTCGACCTTGACCCATCAAGTCATCATTGATACAGAAAGTCAAAGTCTTCAGTTTCTTATAGAAAGTTGTCAAAAGAGGTTGGAAATAGGGGCAGAGAAGCAGAACATGGGGAAACAACCAGATCCATCCAAAGATCTTTTCAAGGTGCTTGACATGACCCAAGACCACGTACTCGAAGGGCTAAAATTTCTTAACATGGAAGTGCTTCCATTTTAAGATGGTACAATGTGTTTGTAGTTGATAATTTGGACTACCGATTTTTTCATTTTGATGTAACCCAAACCCTTCAAACAATAAATCAGAAGATGACACAACATAGAAGTTTCAAAATGCTAGAATGATTCATTAAACTTTCTCAAGTTTACTTTGCCTCTAAAATGAAAGAAAATGACTACTTATTACAATTTTGAAAATTACCATATTTGGCAAATTTTTCCATTTTTGGTAATTTTGAAAACCCATCCTACGAATCCCAATTTTTCCCAAGAAAAGTCCCCAACTAAGGCAAGATGAATTGCCAAATAATCTATGAAATCAAGAATATGATCTCAGATTTATTATAAAATAACTTTTTTAAAAATTGGAAAAAAAAACACAAAAATCGAAATTCGGAGGTCAAGATGAATTTTTAGGCTCCCGAAAAAATATCAAATTAAATCTCAACCTACCCAAATAACTCCTCCACACACAACTCCCTATAAAATTTTAGTCAAAACTCACATCTGAGTCAAAATTTATGACCCCCGGATGCTCCTGCATCATTCTCTCCTACTTGAAAAGAACACATCTCCTACAAGGTCCTCGAACTACTTCCATTTAGGCTCATCTAGCTTCTACAAATATCATTTCCTAATCTAGGTGCTATCTGTTGGTGCCAACCCTTCACACTGCACGAGATATCTGTTGTAGTCACCCTGGCGAGTCTGAACAGTCTTCTTGTGTAGAATCTGTGCAACCTTTTCCCTTTTCTTAATGGGAATGGTGTGTGTCCAATCTACCACATCCTCCTTTTCAACAGAGGCATCATCACCATGGAAAGTATTATAAATCAGAAATATTAAACACAAGAGATATATCAAGACCATCGGGAAACTCTACCTCATAAGCATTTTCATTAATCTTCTTCAGAATCTTGTAGGGACCAATTTTCTTATATTTCAATTTATGATAAGTCTCGGTAGGAAACCTCTCCTTTCTGAGATAAACCATCACTAGACCACCTGCACTAAAAATTGGATACCTTCGAGTAGCATCTATGGAAGCTTTGTATTGCTCATTGTTGTCTTGCAACTTCTATCTCACATCTTCCTGCAACTAATAGAGCTGCTCTGCGAAGGCTTCTCCATCATCACTGACTCTGTCACCCAAGGGAAGCTGCACCAAATCAAGAGTACCCTGAGGATTACGATCATAAACAACTTGAAATGGTGACTTACTATTTGACCTGTTCACTGAGTTGTTATAAGAAAATTCTGCCTAGGGAAATGCCAAATCTCATTGTTTGGGCTTCTCTCCAACAATACATTGCAACAAATTACTCAAACTGTGATTGACAACTTTTGTTTGTCCATTAGTTTGTGGATGGTAAGCATTACTGAACTGTAATTTTATTCCCATCTTCTTCCATAAGGTCCTCTAGAAATGACTCAAGAACTTAATATCTCGATCAAAAGTGATCATTTTTGGAACCCCATACAATCTGACTAATTTAGAAAAGAATAACTCGACCACCCTAGTAGCATCACTAGTTTTCTTACGAGCAATGAAATGAGCCATTTTTGAAATCTGTCCACAACTACAAAGATAGATTCATTACCTCACTGTGTATGTCGTAGTCCCAATACAAAATCCATACTCAAGTCTATCCAAAATCCAACTGGTATTGGTAATGACATGTAAAATCCAGTGTTCTAGGAATGCCCTTTGGTTGCTTGACAAATTTGACACCTTTCCACAAACATGGTGACATCTCACTTCATCTTTGACCAGTAGTACTTATCTACCACCAAAGCTATTATTTTATCCTTCCCAAAATGCCCAACCATACCACCGCTATCGAACTCTCTAATAATATTTTCCCGCATTGAGCCTATAGGAACACACAACTACTTCCCCTTCAATAAATAACCATCTTGCATTAGATACTCACCTTGAATAGTGTTTGCCTGCCCAAGTACTTGATTTTTCAACTGATCAACAACTTCCCAAAAGTCACTATCAAATTCATACAAGCCTTTGATTGCATCAAATCCAACCACCTCTATTTCCATGATGGTTAGAAGAACAACTCACCTACTCAAGGCATCTGCAACTTGATTATGTTTCCCTGATTTATGCTTCAGAACAAAGGTAAAGCCCTGTAGGAAAGAGACCCACTTTGCATTTCTAGTGTTAAATTTTTGTTTGTGTTTTCAAGTATTTTAGAGAAATATGGTTTGTAAACAACACAAATTCTTTGGCTACTAGATAATGCTTCCAGTACCTCAAAGCTTACACAATTGCATGGAATTCTATATCATATGTTGAATACTTGTTTCGCACATCATTCAATTTTTCACTAAAAAAGGCAATGGGCTTACCTTCTTGGGTTAGTATAGCACCAATGCCCACATGTGAGGCATCACATTCCACTTCAAACACTTTATAAAAATCTGGTAGGGCTAATATTGGAGCTTCAGTGACCTTGTTCTTTAGGTATTAGAAACTCTCTTCAACCTCTTTGGCCCATAAAAACTCCCAACCCTTAGTATAGTATGTCATAGGTGATATAATGTTGTTGAAATTATGAATGAACTTTCTGTAGAAAGTAGCCAAGCCATGAAAACTTCTCACCTTGCTGATACTACGTGGACTATGCCATTCAAGAATGGATCAAACTTTCTCTCGATCCATCTTGACACCACATGCAGAAATGACAAACTCTAAAAAAAATAAGCTTTCTTGCATGAACCTACACTTCTTTAAATTAACCATAGAAATTTTCTCTTCTCAATACGCCCAATATGATCCTTAGGTGTTGTAGATGTTCTTCCCTTTCCTTACTAAAAATTAGTATATCATCAAAATAAACTACTACAAACTTACCAATATAGGAATGCAACATAGTGTTCACGAGTTTCAAAAAGTACTAGGTGTGTTGGATAAACCAAAAGGCAATACCTACCATTCATACAAACCATCACTAGTTTTGAAAGTTGTTTTCCACTCATCCCTGTAAAGAAATTTCGCAAAAAATAATATAATCGTTTCTACATAACCCATAATAGATCTAAAATAAACACGGAATTAAAATCCACATGCAAGAGAATAGACACCATACCCAAAAAATGTGACACAAGATATACCCTGGGAAACCCTCATTGAGGGAAAAAACCTAGCATCCATCACCATGTATTATTCAGCAAAAATACCATTGCCATACAACCATGGAAGCCTTCATGGCCATAGCCACAACCGAGCAAACTATGTGAACAAGCATGAATCCACACCTCCCATGCCATGCTTTAAACCTTCACAAATGCTCCCTTGGCTAACCTGTCAAGCCTTGTCCCGCTCAACTCTTGCCTTTTGTCTTCTCCTTGTCACTATACAACAACTACCCTTGTGGCTGCTTATATAGTAGCAAGTCCCACAAAACCGCCAAGTGGTATTACATAAACCATGTGCTAAAACCATTTGCTACCTAACCCACTGACCCCACATTTAATATTGGGCATTTAATTCTTTTCCCCCAATATTAAATAATTACATGAAATATTATCACAATGTTACAATACAACTCATCAAGAATATTTCATGGGAATCTTTACATGTTGCACGTCCATCTAGGCACAACATTACATAATAAAATAAAATAATAAAATAACAATATTATGCAATGTGTGCAACACCCATTATCTCAACAATCTCCCACTTGTTGTATACATTGCATAGGGTCAATCTGTTGCCACATAAATGAATAAGGGAACAATCCCTCCTAGCACATCCACCATCATGGATCAAAATACACCAAGTGCTCCATCCTAGTACCCGCAACAAAATCAAAGTATCCAGCATCTCAAACATGAATGATCTCACCTCCTATTATGCCACTACCACAGGACATACATAGAAGCCATCCAAAGAGAAAGCCACCCAACTTGTCGCATTAGAAGATTATAAAATCCTGTAGCAACTAAAATTTCAAGCACAAATAACCTGATCCAGAGGTAATCACATGTATCCGTAGTTGTCAAAATATCCATAGCTGAAATAACACCCACAACAAAGTGCCAAACCCATCCAACTATCCATACCTCAAAGGTACACCAAGTGAATCTCATATCACTGACATATCCAATCTACAACCTGCTATCACAAGCCTCAAGAGCAATACCTGCCATATATATACCAAGAAGCTCCCACTGCAAAAGATAATGTCAAATCTATAACCAATCCACTCAACACATCTCAAAGAAGTGAATCCATGTAGTATCAAGGACATCCACAATACATAAACTGATATCCTACAAGAAAAAACTCTCATAACAAGTCTCCAATAGTCTCCCAAATTCTCCACAACCAACAAAGGAAAGAGAAAGAAATAACCATGTCATCTCTCACATGACATACATGAGCACAAACTAGTGATCACAATCTCTAACCAATCTCAAATCCAATGTAGGCAAAACTAAACATCCAAGAAGATAACCAAGATCAGAGAAACCATGCAAATCATAACCTATATCATGTCCTTCTACACACACCTCTAGATGTAAACTGTGCAAGTATGATCTCCTCCATAAAAACCCCAACAAGAAGCATCAACAACACCCAAAACATACCATATAACTAATCATGGATGTAAGCCTCTCACAAGAAGATCAAACTCAATAAACCATTCCTAATTCAAAGAATAACCATTCCTAATCAAAGGAATATGCCCAATATAAAACCATCTTCCAAACTCAACCAGCATAACAACATATGCACATGGAGATAACCAATGCTAAACCATCTCTCAAATGAACCCTCCAGAACTAACTCATGTACCGTAGCTCAAGATCCATATCTATGAAAGACAAGCATAAATATAATGCAACTGAGAGAAACAATGGGCTATACCTCTCAAGTAGCAAACCGCCGATTAGACCAAGAGTGGGGAATGAGAATGCTCATCAAGATACCCAAGTCTCCAACCAAGACTCATCTAATAACAATCTCCTCTCAAGTCCATATCAGGTGACTGCCCCTCGAACTTCCTGTTGAAACCATCAACCGTCCCAACAAATACTTATCTAATTCAAGAGAAATCAGCATCACCACCGTCTCTAAGTATCCATGAGCACCTGTAACCAATCAATCCATGCCAACTCCAAATGAAACATAGCAATATTATGAAGTATCCAACTTATGATCAGTGTACTCAATAACAAGAAACTAAACCAAGATCAATGTCAAAGTTCCAACCATGGCCTTAAGAACATAAACATGACAACATGATCTTACCATCTCAACCAAAAGAGATAACATGCTCCATATGAACACACCATAACATGTCACAACTCTAAACACGTATCAAGAGTATACCATGACATAATAATGAAACCATCCTCATACCAAGGATAACATGCCAAATAAAAAATATAAATCACACCTTTGCCAAGAACCCTGTGAGTCCTCAAGATGCAACCATCTCCACACACCATGAAGAAAACCATCTCCACATACTAGGAAGAACCATCTCCACATATCATGAAGATAACCAAGAACTCCATGAGTCCTCAAGATCTAACCATCTTCATACACCATGAAGATAACAAGTGCACCATGCAAATGTCAAAGACGCTTCTGCAGCAACAGGATCTAAGACAAACCTCCAACATCTGCAAACACTCAATAAATATATCAATGCCAAAAAAAAACTCCCACTCAACCATGGTACCAAGTCACCAATGGCATCATAAAATCCATCTCCTACATTAAGATCCAAACCAAACTAGGAACTAATCCTGCACTGTCACCCCATCACTGTCACAAGCTCCCACTAAACCGTGTATCCAAGCTATCCATGACATCATGATGAAAGTACCATCCTCTATATATCCAATCATGTTATGCCAAAATCTATGGCACCATGATCACATCCATGAACCGAGCATCTGGCTCTTAAAGTGTCCAACCTGTCAACATAAAATAGTCAACCACAATCCTCCACCATGACTATACCTGGTAACAACATCTCATCCCTTCTACATAAAGAAAATAGTAAATCATGTGACTTAGGGCATAGACAACCCAAATCCAAGCCACCAATCTGAATATGCATCAATAATGAAAGATCAATGGGCAAAGACAACCCATAACCAAGCTATAAATGCAACCTATAAGTATAGACCGCATACAACACTGCACAACTTGTAGATCCAACAAGTCATCATGCATATCCAAACCAAACACTGATAACCATATCATTATGAGACCAATCTGAAATATGAACTGAGTATATAATGACATCAAATCTTAAATCTCCAGTGCCATAAACTCACAATGTTACCATAGTCAAAATATACCTATAAACTGTTCAGATCAATATATCAACAAATAAATCATGCCAAACCTACACCAAATCTCAACCAATGTGTAGAGCTTTCCAAGAGCTTTCCATTGACTACTCGAAGTCCAAAATCCGACTCCGTATGCCCAAGTTATGCCCTAATACGTGCTCAAAATAAACAACATCTGCCTTTAGGGCTCTTAAAACTTGACAAAATCTCAAAATCATAGAACCAAACTTACACCATGTTGTAGTGCTCTTAATTAGCTATTCAACTCCTGTAAGAACTCTAAAATTCGATATTCTGAGAGAAAGTTATGACCGTTTTACTAAGACAATCTTTTTACCATTTTCAGTACAATTTTTCATTTTTTATTTTTTCAGTGACGAAAATTCTGACAGGATTAAATTTGATGGCCATCATGGGCTGAAACCAAAAAACTCTTTCATTTCCTCTTTACATGGCCAAACTAGGGCATATTATATATCAAAATTTATGGAAACATTGACCCGGATCCAATGGTGAGGTCTTTTTTTTTACCCAAGAGGTCATTTATGCAAGCTACTCCCCAAAACCCTCATTTAAATGAAACATCCAAAAAACTCTTTTGTCCAACAATTTCACATGCCCAAATATTTTACCATCCCATCATAACAGCAAATCCAAAAAACTCTCAGATCTGCAATAAATCATTCATATATCTTGCCCTTTCTTTTATCCTCTCATGCATTCCCATGGATTCAATCTAGGGTTACAATAATAAAACCATAGCTCTGATACCACTTGTAAGGAAATTTGGCAACAAATAATATAACCGTTTCCACATAACCCATAATAGATCTAAAATAAACACGAAATTAAAATCCACATGCAAGAGAATAGACAACATACCCACAAAATGTGACACAAGATATACCTGGGAAACCCTCATTGAGGGAAAAAACCCAGCCTCCAAAAGCATCCATCACCATGTATTATTCAGCAAAAATACCATTGTCATACAACCATGGAAGCTTTCATGGCCATAGCCACAATCGAGCAAACTATGTGAACAAGCATGAATCCACACATCCCATGCCATGCTTTCAACCTTCACAAATGCTCCCTTGGTTAACCTGTCAAGCCTTGTCCCGCTCGACTCTTGCCTTTTGTCTTCTCCTTGTCACTATACAACAACTACCCTTGTGGCTACTTATATAGTAGCAAGTCCCACAAAACCACCAAGTGGTATTACATAAACCATGTGCTAAAATCGTGTGCTACCTAACCCACTGACCCCACATTTAATATTGGGCATTTAATTCTTTTCCCCCAATATTAAATAATTACATGAAATATTATCACAATGTTACAATACAACTCATCAAGAATATTCTATGGGAATCTTTACATGTTGCACGTCCATCTGGGCACAACATTACATAATAAAATAAAATAATAAAATAACAATATTATGCAATGTGTGCAACACCCATTATCTTAACAATCCCCTCTCAGATGTGGATCCGCTGGTACCCACTTCGTAGATCAATCTTAGAGAAATATGTTGCTCCAGCAAGAACATCCATCATGTCATCCAAACATGGATAGGAAAACGACACCTGATGGTTATCCTAATAATGGCTCGACTGTCTATGCACATCCTCCACATTCCATCTTTCTTTGGAGTTAATAATGTTAGGACAACACAAGGGCTCATGTTTTCCTGTACTAAACCTTTTTGTATGAGCTCATTAACTCATTTTTCTAGTTCTACATGTTGTGTTAGACTCATTTGGTATGTCGCTTGATTGGGAAGACTTGCTCCCAAAATAAGATCAATATGATGTTGGATATCTCGTTTTGGGGGAACTCCATCAGGTAGCTCTTGTGGAATAACATCTTAATATTCTTCCAACACTATAGCTACTTTTGGTGGTATAGTCAATTCTTCCTCTTTCCCCTTTTGTACTACCAATACATAACAACACCTTATTACCTTCATCTCCTTGACAAGTTCTTTTTTAGATAGCATACTTTTAGTTTTTCCATCACCCTTAAGAGGTAATAAGACTACCTTAGATCCATCCTTCCATAAGGTGTAAATATTCTTTTCCCCATTATGATTAACCTTTCTGTCATACTACTAGGGATGACCCAAGAGGACATGGCATGCATCCATCAGAATTACACCACAACATAGCTCATCCTTGTAGACCTTTCCTATGGAAAATTTAACAAGGCACCTCTTATCTACTGTGACTTCACTTCCCTTTTTAAACCATGCAATCCGATAACAATATCAGTGCTTTTCACACTAGCAATTTAGTTTCTCCACCATTTAAATTTAGAAACCATATTCTTACAACTGCCTCCATCAACAATTACTTGACATACCTTTCCTCCTGAGGTACACCTTGTCTAAAATATGTTGGTTCTAAGCCATGAATCATCAATGCCTTTCTCCTCTACATCCTCCTTGGCTGGAATAATCATTGTCCTTCTCATCGTGAGACTTTCTCCCATATCTAGAGACACTTCTTGTTCAGATCCTTCATTGTCAACTTGAGCTAGGTTCACTCTGGATGGCCCTCCTTGATTTCTGTCTTACATGTTAAAATTGGAACACTCAAAAGCCCGATGTCCTTTTCCACACCTAAAACAAGTGAGAGGCCTTCTCTAGTTTTCCCAACCTCTTCTGCTTCCGTAGCCTTGACCTCTCTGAAACCCCCTTCCTCTTTCTTGATTTGGAGGATCTTTCCTAGCATCCATTTTTTTCCAAATCCTTGAAAACTCTCTCCCTGACCATTATTAGAACCTCCCCGAAATGGGGTTGAGGTATCCCTTCGACCACCTCTATTCCTTTGGTTATATTGCCTATTTTGCTTTTCTTCAGCCTTATGAGCTAATTGGTAGGCTTCCTCCATATTGTTAACATGATGCATGCTCAATTAATCTTGAATAGAGAATTTTAGGCCATTCACATATCTAGCAGCCTTTTGCTCATTACTTTCTTGATGCTTTATGTACATGGATAGCTTGTCGAACTCATTTGTATAGTCTTGCACTGAAGACAAACTCTACTTCAAATTTTGGAATCTACAAAAGAGGGTTTGTGAATAATCCATAGGTAAGAATTTTTCTCTCATCTTTTTCTCCATCTTGATCCATGTCTTGATCTTTTTCTTTTCATTTCTACTTCATTCCTTTTGGAGGTGATCCCACCATATCATTGCATGTCCTTTTAATTTTGTACATGCAAACTTCATCTTCTTTTCTTCTGTCATAGGCTTCTATTTGAAAAATTTCCCCATCTCGTTTAGCCAGTCTATTAGCTCTTCTAGATTAAGACTACCGGCATAGTCTGAAACATCAATCTTTATTGCTTCACTTCTTCCTTCTAAAGCCTTGAGAACTCGATCTTCATTGCTCATTTCTCCCAGCCTTTCATCTAGATTTCTCCCTCCCCATTAGATTCATTTCCTCTTTGTATTCCTTGATTATCTAGTCGCTTATTGAGGTGTTCAATCTCCCTCTACATATCCAACACCAATCTTTGCATCGGCGTGACACCTCCTCTTCCTCTCCCAGCCATCTTCCCGCTCTAATACCAAATGATGTAACCCAAACCCTTCAAAGAATAAATTAGAATATGACACAACACAAAAGTTTTAAAATGCTAGAATTATTCATTAAACTTTCCCAACTCTACTATGCCTCTATAATGAAAGAAAATGCCTACTTATTACAATTTTGAAAATTACCATATTTGGCCAATTTTTAGGAAAAATAGATTTTTCCATTTATGGTAATTTTCAAATCCTATCCTATGAATTTTGATTTTTCCCAAAAAAATCCCCCAACTAAGGCAAGATGAATTGCCAACTAATTTACGAAATCAAGAATATGATCTCAAATTTATTAAAAAACAACTTTCTAAAAAATTGGAAAAATACACAGAAATTCAAATTTGGAGGTCAAGATGAAATTTTAGGCTCCTGAAAAAATGATGAAATGAACTATGTGCAATCCAAATAACTCCTTACATGGCAACCTGTAAAATTTCAGCCAAAACCCACATCTGAGTCAAAAGTTATGACCCTCAGATGCTCCTACATCATTCTCTCCTACTTGAAAAGTTCGTAGCTTATGCAAGTTCTGGTCCTCAAACTACTTCCATTTAGGCTCATCTAGCTTCTGCAAATCCCATTCTATAATCCAGGTGCTATCTTTCAGTGCCAACCCTTCCCACTGCATGAGATATCTGTTGTAGTCACCTTGGCAAGTCTGAACAGTCTTCTTGTCTAGAATTAGTACAACCTTTTCCCTTTTCTTGATGGGGATGGTGTGTGTTTAGTCTACCACATCCTCTTTTTCAACAGAGGCATCATCACCATGGAAAGTATATAAATCAAAAATATTAAACACAAGAGATATATCAAGACCTTTGGGGAGCTCTACCTCATAAGCATTATCATTAATCTTCTTCATAATCTTGTAGGGACCAATTTTCTTACATTTCAATTTATGATAAGTCTCGATAGGAAGCCTCTCCTTCTGAGATAAACCATGACTAGTTCACCTGCACTAAAAAACCAATACCTTCAAGTAGCATCTATAGAAGCTTTGTACCACTAATTGTCGTCCTTCAACTTTTGTCTCTCATCTTCCTGCAACTAGTACAACTACTCAGTGAAGGCTTCTCCATCATCACTGACTATCACCCAAGGGAAGTTGCACCAAATCGAGAACACCCTGAGGATTACGCCCATAAACAACTTGAAATGGTGACTTACTAGTTGACCTATTCATTGAGCTTTTATAAGCAAATTCTGCTTGTGGCAATGCCAAATCCCATTGTTTGGGATTCTCTCCAACAATATATTGCAACAAATTACGCAAACTACGATTGACAACTTATTTTTATCCATTAGTTTTTGGATGGTAAGCACTACTGAATTGTAACTTTGTTACCATCTTCTTTGATAAGGTCCTCTAGAAATGACTCAAGCACTTAGTATCTCGAGTAGAGGTGATCTTTTTTAGAACCCCATGCAATCTGACTATTTCAAAAAAGAATAACTCAGCCACCCTAGTAGCATCCCTTGTTTTCTTGAAAGCAATGAAATGAGCCATTTTTTAGAATCTACCCACAACTACAAAGATAGAGTCATTACCTTGTTGTGTATGTGGTATTCCCAATACAAAATCCATACTCAAGTTTGTCCATGGTCCAATTGGTACTGGTAATGGCATGTAAAATCTGGTGTTCTGGAAGTGACCTTTGGCTACTTGGCAAATTCAACACCTTTCCACAAACCTGGTGATATCTTACTTCATTTTTGGCCAGTAGTACTTATCTGACACCAAAGCTATTGTTTTATCCTTCCCAAAATGCCCAGCCATACCACTGCTATGAAATTCTCTAATAATATTTTTCCACATTGACTCTATAGGAACACACATTTGCTTCCCCTTGAATATATAACCATCTTGCATTAGATACTCACCTTGAATAGTTTCTGTGTGCCCAGGTACTAGATTCTTCAACTGATCAAAAACGTCCCAAAATTTTCTATCATATTCATATAAGCCTTTGATTGCATCGAAGCTAACCACCTCTATTTCCATGATGTTCAAAATAACAACTCGCTTGTTTAAGGCATCTGCAACTTGATTTTGTTTCCCTAATTTATGCTTTAGAACAAAGGTAAACCTTGGTAGGAAAGAGATCAACTTTGCATGTCTAGTGTTCAATTTATTTTGTGTTCAAGTATTTTAGAGCAATATGGTCTGTAAACAACACAAAATCTTTGTGTATTAGATAATGCTTCCAATGCCTCAAAGCTTTCACAATTGCATGGAATTCTATATCATATGAAGAATATGTATTTCTCACATCATTCAATTTTTCACTAAAAAAGGAAATGTGCCTACCTTCTTGGTTGGGTACAACACCAATGCCCACATGTAAGGCATCACAGTCCACTTCAAACAATTTATCAAAATCCGGTAGGGCTAGTATTGGAGCTTCAATGACTTCCTTCTTTAGGTATTGGATACTCTCTTCAACCTCTTTGGTCTATATAAACTCTTGACCCTTAGTACATTCTGTCAGAGGCACTACAATGCTGCTGAAATTACGAATGAACTTTCTATAGAAAGTAGCCAATCCATGAAAACTTCTCACCTTGGTGATACTATGTGGACTACGCCATTCAAGAATGGCTTGAACCTTCTCTAGATCCATCTTGACACCATCTACAGAAATGAAAAACCCCCAAAAACCAAGCTTGCTTGCATGAACCTACACTTCTTCAAATTATCATAGAGCTTTTCTTTTCTTAGTAACCCCAATATGATCTTCAGGTGTTGCATATGTTCTTCCCTTCCCTTACTAAAAATCAGTATATCATCAAAATAAACTACTTCAAACTTACCAATGTAGGAATGCAATATAGAGTTCATGAGTCTCATAAAAGTACTAGGTGTGTTGGATAAACCAAAAGTCATAACCTTCCATTCATACAAACCATCCTTAGTTTTGAAAGTTATTTTCCACTCATTCCCCTCTCGGATATGGATCTGATGGTACCCACTTTGCAAATTAATCTTAGAGAAATATGTTGCTCTAGTAAGAACATCCATCATGTCATACAAACATGGGATATGAACACAATACCTAATGGTTATCTGTAATGGACACCCCTGGATGTCCCAAAAACTAAACCAAATTGCTGAAAGGAATTATGTCAAACAGTTTGCATTCAACCTCTTATTTCTTCGTTTAATGTTTTAAACCCCTTATAATACCAGAAATCAAATGTTTATTTGTTTGTTGTGTTTTGTGCATGGAATTGGTATCATACAATATAAACAAGAAAGAAACTACAATAATATGCAAAGTGGAAATAAACTACAGCCAATAAAATGTTATTTTCAGAATTCATAAAATCAAATACATGGCAGATTTACCAACTCACTAATTACTTCAGCATTATTGACATAATACTCCAGCCCATGCTTTCGAACTTGCTGCTACAGTACTTTGTCCTTCAATCAGTCCACTATCTTCATAATATCGTTCCCTCAAAGCGGCACAAGCGTCGGATAGGTAGTGAAGAAGATATGAGCAAAATACCAAATCTGCCTGTAGCCGAAAATGCAACTAAACTGCCTGATAATGAAGCCGATAACAAAGAATTCCAAAGGCCAAACCCCAAGGGAATGACGTCTAGAATGTTACAAAAGAGGATAAACGTCCTCAAATGCCAAGAACGGAGCTGCAACTCACACACCAATTTCTTCTCATATTCAACTTGTCTAATGAAGCCATAAATGCTTCCTTTTATTCTATTTCCAAGGGTCCGCTCACTCATATGGACAATGTGGGATAAAAGATGTGTAATATATAAAACATATATTAAAATACCCCTTATGTCTCCCTTGGGTACACATCACCATAAAATAAATATTAAAGTAACACTTTAATATTTTACAATTAAATTAGACATTACTTTAATAAAACTTTAGGCATTAAAATGTATTAGCAATCAGACTCCGAATAATGCGAGTGATAGCACATCGAAAAGCTCTCACCGAGGAGTATCGAATCCAATCACCAAAATTGACCTGTACTATGTCTTGCCGACTTACTAAAAATAGTAAGTATGCCTGAAACTGAGTAAATCAACTTCGTTTTGGCCCAAACTGGAAATGACTAGGCCAAAACACTCTAGGATCCCATTAAACCCTTCGTTAGCCCTCGGGACCATGTAGAACAAGGCTAACACACACACACTTGGTCAACTGCTAAAATGGGGACATTATAGTCCGCCCCCCTTGAAATTGCTTGTCCTCAAGCAATCTCAGTCCAGCCTGCTGAATAACCTGCTCACTCTCCCATGTAGAATCTTCCTCCAGCAGGTCTTTCCATCTGACCAAATACTCCTTCACTATCCTGTTTCTAAGCTTCCTCTCTCTGGTGTCTAGAATAGCCTCGGGTACTAACACAAGCTTCCCCTCCTCATCCAAAGGGGGTAAATCTGTAGAAGGCACTACACTCTAACCAATGGCTTTCTTAAGCCTAGACACATGAAACACATTGTGCACTCGATTGCCCTCTGGAAGCTTAAGCTCATAGGCAACTTTTCCCACTTTGTGAATCACCCTGTAGGGACCATAAAATCTAGGTTTCAACTTTTCAGCTCCCCTCTTCTTGAGCGATGACCATCTATATGGTTGTAGCCTCAAGTAAACCATATCCCCTACCTCGAAGCTACGCTCTATTTGGTGCTAATCTGCATACAATCTTTGTTGATTCTAGGCCTGTTGTATATGCTCTTTGAGCACTTTCAGGATGTCCTGACTATCCTACAATAAGTTTTTGGCTTTGGGAACTCTACTGTCCCCCAAAAATAAATCCATGAAGCTAGGTGCTTCATAGCCATAGAGTTCCATGAAAGGAGTCATCTTGATGGACATATGATAAGTGGTGTTATAACAATACTCTCCCATATGCAACCATCTAATCCAAGCCTTTTGTTGTGCAGTTACATAGTTCCTCAAATATCCTTCCACCCATTTATTCACAATCTCTGTTTGCCCATCTGTTTGTGGATGATAACTCGTGCTAGGTGTAAGATCTGTACCACACAACCTAAACAACTCTTGCCAAAAAAAACTCATAAACTTACTATCCCGGTCGATGACAATGAATCTGGGCAGCCCATGTAACCTGAATATCTCTCTAAAGAAAAGATCTGTCACCTGTGTTTCTATGTAAGTGGAAAAAATAGCAAAGAAGTGAGCAAACTTCGTCAAGCGGTCCACCACCACATAGATGCAATCTCTTCCCTGCACTCGTGGTAAACCAGTGATGAAGTCCATCGAAATACTTTCCCATTTCCTATCAGGAATGGGCAAGGGCTGTAATAAACCTGTAGGAAATGTGTGCTCTCCCTTATTCTGTTGACAAACCACACACTCCCTGACATACCTCTAAAACATCATCCTTGAGCCCTTTCCATGAAAACTGCTCTCGGATCTGCCTATAGGTCTTGAAGACCCCCGGATGTCCAGCTATGGGTGTATCATGAAATGCCTTCAGTATCGCCTCTCTCAAATGTGATGACAGAATCAAATAAACCCTGTCCTGAACTCTGATCAATCCATCTATCACCTCATAGTGATCATCCTGTATGGTACCTGAAATCAATCCAGAAGCCCAAGCATCTTCAAAATACTCTGCTATAATCTGATCTCTCCAATCTCTTGAAATCTCTGCCAGAGCACATAAGTGAGGTCTCTGAGATAAGGCATCAGCCACCACATTTTTCTTACCTTTGACAAACTCTATGTCAAAGTCATAAGCTTGCAATTTAGTCACCCATTTTTTTTGCCGATCATTAAGATCATGCTGGCTCATGAAGTATTTAATACTGTTGTGATCAATCTTGATCACAAAACGTCCACCTACCATATATGATCAAAATTTGGCCAATGCATGCATTATGGCCAACATCTCCCGATCATAGATAGAATAACTCTTCTGAACTCCCCGGAGCTTCCTACTCTCGAATGCAATGGGATGCTTCTCCTACATCAATATTTCTCCAATCCCATCACCTGATGCATCACAATGAAGCTCAAAAGGCTTCATGAAATCTGGTAGAGCTAGAACTGGACATGAAGACATTACCTGCTTGAAATGCTCAAAACACCTCTCTGCTTCCCCTGTCCACACGAAGGCTCCTTTCCTGGTAAGATTTGTCAAGGGTGTAGCAATCTGTGAGAATCCCTTAACAAACCTCCTATAAAAACCACATAAACCAAAGAATCCCTTAAGCTGTGTAAGGTTTGTGGGAGTAGGCCACTCTACAATAGCTCTAATCTTTTTGGGATCAACCCGAATGCCATCTGCACTAATGATATGCCCAAGGTAAAGGAGCTCAGTCATACCAAAATCACATTTAGATTCTTTGGCATACAATGACTCTCTCTCCAAAATAGATAACACCTCCTCCAGATGATGTAAGTGCTCCTCCCAAGTCTTACTGAAGACCAAGATGTCATCAAAGAAGATCAAGACAAATGTCCTCAGCTGCTTCCTAAATACCTGGTTCATACAACTTTGAAATGTAGCGGGTGCATTGGTTAGACCAAATGGCATAACCATGAACTCAAAGTGGCCATAGTGACATCGAAAGGTTGTTTTCTCAATGTCCTTTGCTCTCATCCTAATCTGATGGTATCTGAATCGCAAATCAATTATGGTGAAGAAGCATGCCCCATGCTACTCGTCAATCAGCTCATCAATCCTAGAAATGGGATACCTATTTTTAATTGTTTTCTTAGTCAGTGCCCTGTAATTGATGCACATGCGCATCATCCCATCCTTCTTCTTTACCAATACAACTGCTAAAGCAAAAGGGCTCTTATTGGGCCTGATATGCCCCATCTCCAACAAATTCTTAATCGCCTTTTCTATCTCATCCTTTTGTTTCTTAGGATGATGATAGGGAGTAATCATAATTGGTTTGGCTCCCTCCTCGAGCTCAATAACATGTTCCATCCCTCTGTCAGGAGGAACCCCATGAGGAATATCGCTAAATACTTTAGCGTGTCTATCAAGTATCTTCTGGATATCTAGTGGATGACTCTTTTCTTGTGGCTCTAGTGAAGTTAGCTTAATGTAGCACTCTACCGCCCACTCTATGTCATCATGACAAAAAAGTCTCTGCATTCTCCTCAAGGACACTACTCTGCAACCTCCATCTGAAAGTCCTCTAAGTACCACAGTTCTGCCCTCATGCTGGAATCTCATCTCCAATTTTGCTAGGTTGAGTGTGAACTCAACTAGTGAAGCCATCCATGTCAGGCCGAGGATGACATCATAATCTCCCGTGTCCACAACATAGAACTCATCCTCCAACTCATAGCCATCTCCAAACCTGATGCGAAGATTAGATATCTTCTGAGTGCATAATAACTTACCACCGTTAGCCACCATGACTCTAAACCCATCATGCTCCTCTGTCTGTAACCCTCTCCTAGCTACCAACTGTGCATCTATGAAGTTATGTGTAGCCCTAGTGTCAATAAGAGATATCACTTTCTGCCCCTGGATAGTACCCCTGACCTTAAATGTGATTGCCTTTTGGGCCCCTGTCAAGCATGCCAACGATCTATCATCCTTAGGAATGCTGCTCTCCTCTATAGTGTTACCCTCATCTGAATCGGAGTGCTGATCCTCCCCCTCTGACTCTGAATCTTCTGCTGAAAAATACTCCATTTGATTTGCCTTAGCCTTGAGAGAACATTTATGAGATAAGTCCCAAGGCTCTCTACAATGGAAGCACAGCTTCTTCTTTCGAAGTTCATTCAAGGTTTCATAGTCTAGTCCTTTTGATCCTTCTTTGGGTTTGCTATACTCTTTCTGGAACGATTTTTTGTCTTTGTCCTTGCAGTAGGAAGAATCTATTGAATGGTTTTTTCCTTTGTATACCGAAGGGGCTAAGTCTCGTGCCTTTTTAGTTGCTTCAGCTAAAGTGAGTGGATCATGTCCCTTCACCCAACCTCATAATGGATCAGCAAGACCATCACAAAATAACACCACCAATCTCCTAGGAGAGATATCAGTAACAAGTACAGACAAGCGCTGAAACTCGGCAATGTAAGCATCCACAGAACCTGACTGTTTTAACTATGCTAGTTCCTTGAAATGTAACTTAGGATCCCTAGTGTCAAATCTCTCAATCAAATTTTCAGTGAATTCCTCATAGGATGTAATTTGATTATGCCCCAAAGTCACCATGCCATGATGCCACCATTCATGTGCAACGCCATCCAAGTGCATAGCCGCATACTTGATAGCCTCCTCCTCAGGCATAGGATTTAGCTGCAAGTATGTATCTACCTTTTGCACCCAAGCTTGTGCAGTCATCTTCCCTGAAGCATCATAATAAGGTAAGGAAAGTTTTCCAACTTTCTTTCTTAGCTCAATGTTTTGATTCCTCCCTCCTGCTCTAGGCATGTGTCTCATACTCAAGTCGATATAATCTCTGAGGGAAATATTTGCCTGAAACTCCAGTCCACTAGCCTCCCAGTCCCTCCTGAACTAATCCTATAACTCGATAATTTGCAGTTCGTTTATTGGTTGAACTGGATCTCCGGGTGGGAAGGTGGGTAGAAGAGGTCTCGAGCTCTCAGTTCGCGCTGGGCGTGCAACATGTCTAAAGTTATCAGCCTCATTCCCATTATTGTCGTGTCCATTATTACCATTAATGTTATTCTCAGGACCATTGTTGTTGCCTTGGCCTCCATGGTTATTGTTTCCCCCATTGTTATTGTTTCCCTCATTGTTATTGATTCTGTTGTTGGCATCACCTGGATTAATATTGACACCCATCTATCTAGCCATGAGCTGCAACATCATGTCCATTCGCCTATTCTGCTCCTGCTGCATATGTTGCCCTTGCTCTAATGTATCCAATAATTGTCTGAACAGTACCTCCCCTTGATCTGGACTAGCATTTCCGCCTCCGCCTAATCCTGTATTCCTGTCATCTCGATCACCCATATTATTGTCATGATCAAAGAATATCTCCTCTATGTCTGTATGGTTGGATTCAATGTCCCCCTACACGGATGTACTAGGTTGTTTTCTTTGCAAGTCTGAAATCCTATTTTGTCTTGCTCTGGTATCGCAAAAATTATAAGACCCCTGTCGCATGCTCAAACATAAATGCTTAGCCTATGTTTTTTTTTTTTTTTTTTCTGATTTTAGTGTTTTGACATTTCGTCAAACACTTTTCCCTCTATCCGGCTGTTCTAAATTCCCTATAAGACCTCCGCAGGATGGCAGGACTTATAGCTCTGATACCACTGTAATGGACACCCCTGGATGTCCCAAAAACTAAACCATATTGCTGAAAGGAATTATGTCAAACAGTTTGCATTCAACCTCTTATTTCTCCGTTTAATGTTTTAAACCCCTTATAACTCCAGAAATCAAATGTTTATTTGTTTGTTGTGTTTTGTGCATGGAATTGGTATCATACAACATAACAAAGAAAGAAACTACAATAATATGCAAAGTGGAAATGAACTACAGCGAATAAAATGTTATTTTCAGAATTCATAAAACCAAATACATGGCAGATTTATCAACTCACTAATTACTTCAGCATTATTGACATAATACTCCAGCCCATGCTTTCGAACTTGTTGCTATAGTACTTTGTCCTTCAATCAGTCCACTACCTTCATAATATCGTTCCCTCAAAGCAACACAAGCGTCGGATAAGTAGTGAAGAAGATATGAGCAAAATACCAAATCTACCTATAGCCGGAAATGCAACTAAATTGCCTGATAATGAAGCCGATAACAAAGAATTCCAAAGGCCAAACCCCAAGGGAATGACGTCTAGAATGTTACAAAAGAGGATAAACGTCCTCAAATGCCAAGAACGGAGCTACAACTCACACACCAATTTCTTCTCATATTCAACCTATCTAATGAAGCCACAAATGCTTCCTTTTATTCTATTTCCAAGGGTCCGCTCACTCATATGGGAAATGTGGGATAAAAGATGTGTAATAAATAAAACATATATTAAAATACCCCTTATGTCTCCCTTGGGTACACATCACCATAAAATAAATATTAAAGTAACACTTTAATATTTTACAATTAAATTAGACATTACTTTAATAAAACTTCAGGCATTAAAATGTATTAGCAATCGGACTTTGAATAATGTGAGTGATAGCTCATCAGAAAGCTCTCACCGAGGAGTATCAAATCCAATCACCAAAATTGACCTGCACTGTGTCCTGCCAACTTACTAAAAATAGTAAGTATGCCTAAAACTGAGTAAATCAACTTCATTTTGGCCCAAACTGGAAATGACTAGGCCAAAACACTCCAGGATCCCATTAAACCCTTTGTTAGCCCTCGGGACCATGTAGAACAAGGCTAACGCACACACACTTGGTCAACTGCTAAAATGGGGACATTACATTATCCTATTGATGGCTCGACTATCTATGCACATCCTCCACGTTCTATCTTTCTTTGGAGCTAATAATGCTAGGACAACATAGGGGCTCATGCTTTCCTTTACTAAACTTTTTTGTATGAGCTTAGTCACCTATTTGTCTAATTCTGCATAATGTGTCATACTCATTCTGTATGCCACTTGATTGGGAAGATTTTCTCCTAGAATAAGATCAATATGATGTTGGATATCTCATTTTGGGGGAAGTCTATCAAGTATATCCTCTAGAACAATATATGAATATTCTTCCAACGCTACAACTGCTTCTTGTGGTATAGTCTTCCTCTTTCCCCTTTTGTACTACCAATGCATCAAAACACCCTATTACCTTCATATCCTTGATAAGTTCTTTTTTAGATAGCATACTTTTAGTTTTTCCATCACCCTTAAGAGGTAATAAGACTACCTTAGATCCATCCTTCCACAAGGTGTAAGTATTCTTTTCCCCATTATGAATAATCTTTCTGACATTCTACCAAGGATAGCCCAAGAGGACATGGCATGCATCCATTAATATTACATCACACCGTAGCTCATCCTTGTAGACCTTTCCTATTGAAAATTTAACAAGGCACCTCTTATCTACTGTGACTTCACTTCCCTTTTTAAACCATGCAATCTGATAAGGATGAGGACGCTTTTCACACTGTAGATTTAGTTTCTCCACCATTTCTTTAAAAATCATATTCTCACAACTGCCTCCATCAACAATTATTTGACATACCTTTCCTCCTGAGGTACACCTTGTCCAAAAAATGTTGGTTTTGAGCCATGAATCATCAATGTCTTTCTCCTATACATCCTCCTTGGCTTGAATAATCATTACTCTTCTCATCATGAGACTTTCTCCCATATCCGAAGACACTTCTTGTTCAAATACTTCATTGTCAGCCTAGGCTAGGTTCACTCTGGATGGCCCTCCTTGATTTCTATCTTGCATGTTAAAATTATAACACTCGAAAGCCCTATGTCCTTCCTCTCCACACCTAAAACAAGTGAGAGGCCTTCTTTGGTTTTCCTAGCCTCTTCCACTTCCATAGCCTCGACCTCTTTGAAACCTCTTCCTCTTTCTTGATTTGGAGGGTCTTGACTAGCATCCATATTTTTTTCAAATCCTTGAAAACTCTCTCCCTAACTATTATTAGAACCTCCCCAAAATGGGATTGAGGTATCTCTTCGAGCACCTCTATTCCTCTAGTTATATTTCCTATCTTGCTTTTCTTCAGCCTTCAGAGCTAATTGGTAGGCTTCCTCCACACTGTTAACGTGATGTTATCTTAGTTCATCTTGAATAGAGAATTTTAGGCCATTCACATATCTAGCAGCCATATGCTCATTACTTTCTTGATGCTCTATGCACATGGATAGCTTTTAGAACTCATTTGTATAGTCTTGCACTAAAGACAAGTTTTGCTTCAAATTCTGGAATCTGTCAAAGAGGGTTTGTGAATAATCCATGGGTAAGAATTTTTCTCTCATCTTTTTCTCCATCTTGATCCATGTCTTAATCTTTTCCTTTTCATTTCTATTCCATTCCTTTTGGAGGATATCCCACCATATCATTGCATGTCCTTTTAATTTTGTGCATGCAAACTTCATCTTCTTTTCTTCAGTCATAGATGACTTCCATTCAAAAAAATTCCCCATCTCATTTAGCCAGTATATTAGCTCTTCTAGCTTAAGATTACCAGCATAGTTTGAAATGTCAATCTTTATTGCTTCACTTCTTCCATCTGAAGCCCTGAGAACTCTATCTTCATAGCTCATTTCTCCCAACCTTTCATTTACATTTTCTCCCTCTTCATCAGATTCATTTCCTCTTTGTATTCCTTGATTATATAGTAACTCATTGAGGCATTCAATCTCCTTCTGCATATCCAACACCAATCTTTGCATCGGCGTGACACCTCCTCTTCCTCTTCCTCTTCCAACCATCTTCCCATTGTTATACCAAGTGATGTAACCCAAACCCTTCAAATTATAAATTAGAAGATGACACAACACAAAAGTTTCAGAATGGCAGAATTATTCATTAAACTTTCCCAACTCTACTATACCTCTATATAAAAGAAAATTCCTACTTATTACAATTTTAAAAATTACCATATTTGGCATTTTTGGGGAAAAATAATTTTTTCCATTTTTGGTAATTTTCAGAACCCATCCTACAAATCCCAATTTTTCCCAAGAAAAGCCCCCAACTAAGGCAAGATGAATTTCCAACTAATCTATGAAATCAAGAATATGATCTCAGATTTATTGTAATGCCCCACCAAGGGATCTAAAGAATTAAACTAAAATTTTCACTAAGTTTAGTAGCATTTTTTTTTTTAACATGAAAGTAAATACCACAAATAACTTATGCACAATAACGAAAGCAATAGCAATGTCTATCTGGTAGTAAACATAACATACATAACAGATTACATTCTTTAAGATCCCTTAACGTTGAATTACATCTACAAACATCTAACATATATGAATCCATCTAGTACAACATCCACATGAAATAATAATGATAAGTCCAATGTTTATACATTACATTTCAAAATGCTCAATCATCCACTGTACATGTCACAGGGTATGACAAGCTCAAAAGAATATACATACATAGAATAAGGTACATCATCCTATTCTAATCCATGATACATCAAATAAATATAACCACATGATACACATGACACATCATCATAGAAGACATATACATCCATCATAAAGACAAACATAATAAACTAAGTGCACATTTCCTCCCAACCGTTAATAGCATCATTAGACCATCATGGATCCTAGCCATCCCTCCATGCCTAACATTCCAAATCACCGAAGAGATCATCGGTACTAACATAGTAGGAATGTTACTCCTAACATATATAACATCATATGTAGAAAGTAATCTAACATGCAAATATAAGCATAAGATAACATCATCTAACATATGCTAATCATCAATGAAAAGGATACGTATCCACCATCATGAAGGACGCATCAGCCACGATGTCTCAATGAATCTCAAATGATAAGAGTGGAAAATACACTACCACCCAACTGCGTGGTACCTAAGTGGTCCACTTCCACCGTGCTGAGGAGATAATCTCAAGTCCCAAACAGGCTAACAAAATCACATAGCACAAATCTCTATAAGTCCAGGAATCCTAAAAGTATACTAACTCAAAGGTTCCAAACACAAAATCTGACATCTAATCCCCAGAGGCACACAATGACATAGGAACCTACTATGCAAGCAGGAAAGTGTCGTCACATTTATCACGTACAAGTTACCCTAGTAGTTAGCCAAACTCCACGGGTCCATATTGATCTCATG